>JARYHS010013630.1:63635305-63673635 GCA_031002005.1 Vandiemenella viatica
GTCCTGGTGACTGAGCGGTAATGTCCGAGCCGGCTTCCTGGAGGACGTGAGTTCAAATCCCCATCCGGTTTTCGAGATTTGGTTTCCCGTGATTTTCCACGAAAACATTTCAGGCAATCGTTCCTTTAAAATATCATGGCAGATTTCCTTTTCATTCCTTCCCTCCATCCTCTTGCGAATCTAGTGACATCGATATCATCGTTGTCGTCGTTTTTGTTGTTGTTGTTTGATGTTGTGGCTATAGGGCGCGTCGACAGTGGAGTCATTAGCGCCCTAGATATCGATATCGACGAGACGTAAAGCCCGGATGGCGGGTGACTAGTAGTGCGTTCCCTGGGGTGGCGGGGCCGCGCTGGCCACTTCACCGCGCGGCGCACGCGAGCTGCACGCGCGAGATGTGGGCGGGCTCATCGCGTATGCAGTAATTTGTTGCGCGGCGGCGGTTGATCCCCATCAAAGTTGCAGGCGCCCGCCAGCCGCCGCACGCGACGCTAACAACTTATTGATAGCTCTTATCTCTACCACCCAATACCGCTCCAAATTAATTACAACCTCTCACATAATCAATTCTTTAATCTCCTCTCCGAACTCACGACGGATTTTTTTTCGAAATAAAGTATCGTCATTAATAACAGATACTTCTAGTAACACAGAAAACTTCACGATGTCATCGCCAGGAAACACACAAAATATGAGAATTCAAAGATCGCTAGGTAGATATTATTTGCTGCGGTTTTCAAACAAACGTAAATTTACCTAAGAAACACGAAAGAAAATAAGATCGCTTCAAAGAAACACTGCAGTTTAGGATTTTGTATTTTTTTTAACTTTTTGGCTTTACGCTTCGTCGACGTCGAGGTCTTTAGAAGCGGGATAGGAATGGGAAGAAGGAACGGGAAGGGATTCGGCCATGGCCTTTTGAAGGAAGCATACCGCCTGGAGTGAAATGGGTAAACCATGGAAATCCCAAATTTGGACTCGGACGAGGATTCAAACCCGTGCCATTCTGAATGCGAGAGGAATTTGAAGTCGGTAAAAGTGGAGCTCAGTACACCAGATTTCTACTATTTATCAGATTTCTCTGTGGCACAGTAGTTAGCATTTACTTAATGTCTCGTTTTATTGTTTTATTAACTGGAGAGAACGACAGTTGCGAAACGGGGATTGGAATAAATTCTGAACGGAAGTGCTGAATAGTTTACCAAAGGCTGAAACAACTTAAAATTCGTAAAGGGTAAGGTAGGTGTGTGGAGAAATTATACTAAAAGAGTTTAAAATAAAACTTAAGAAGAAAAGGGGAAATATGTGTGTAGGGAAACTGAAGCATGCGCTAAATCAAAGAAGTAACCGCTGAGGACAGTAGCAGGGTTCCAGAGTTATCAGTGTTACAGTGTAGCTATGAACTCAATAACATCAAGTTTTAGCACTAGCCTGTGCTGCTAAGGACAGGGGTTTCCTTAAAATTTTGTGATATTTTTCTGTGCTACAGGAACACCTTTCAATTACTTACTTTGGCATCAGTTAATTGAAAAGAAAGGTGACTGTATTGCGGGGAGCTTGCTGTAGACCAGTAGTTTTTGTTTTTGTTTTGTTTTTTGTTTTCGCTTTATGCCTTGTCGACGTTAAGGTCATTAAAGGTGGGAAAGAACTGGAGACAAGGAATGGGAAGCAATTTGGCCATAGCTTTTTTAAGTAAGCCTCCCGGCATTTGCCTGGAGTGATTTGGTCAAACCATGGAAAACCTAAATCTGGAAACCCGGACGGTGATTCGAACCAACGTCCTCCCGAATGGAAGCCAGAGCGTTACCACTCACCCACCACGCTCGGTTAGACCAGTAGTGGTATGGTAGAGTATTGTTTTGACTACGACACAGGTTACAGTAGAGAAAATGTAACAGCGACGGAGAAGGGGAAGTAATGATGTTATCCTGTAGAATCACAAAATTTGTTTTCGAGACAGCAAGATTTTGAAACCAAGCAGATGTCCTGTCCAGACCCATCGGTAACTGTTTACAATCCTTTCTTGTTATAATCCTATTCTGTCATCCGCAAGCATGCAAACGTTTGACTTTAAACTGACAACAGAATCATTAGTCGTAAAGATGAACATCATTTTTCCCAATAAATTATGAACTGTGGCACTCCTGTTTTTACGTCAGCGAATTGCTTGGTACCTCTTAAGAATTGCTTGATCAAGCAAGACATAATGGTTTTAACCTCATTAAAGCCAATTTTATTGCTCATACTGTCAGATGTCGACGAGACATCACAGTTTGACCTTCATTGTGCAGTTGGTCTGAAAAATTATACACAAAACCCACTAACTTACATTTACAAGAATATCGAAAAAACTGCTGGCCAATCAAATTATTTTTCGTCCCATTTTTGTTGTGGTTAGATGCCAGTCGTTACTTTAGCAGCCACTGAGGCCAAAGTAATCTTCAATCCGTGCGCTAAACTCCTAACTATTGAGCTTTTCCATTGTCAGGAATGCAGCAAGTCACAAGGCTTAGTGTAAGTATTACTTCTAGATATGATATGTGGTAGTATCGATGTATTTTTGATATATACGTAGTAATATTATCCATAGCGACCACTTTCCGCTTTTTTCAACGTATTTATATCGTATTCTATTTTTTTCCTTCTACCTCTGTTTAACGTTTCTTTATCTACCTGATTAAAGCAGTTAATTAAACCAGTTACTTAATATTTTATCAGTGTCCACATAACAGAAAACTTATTCATTATTGTCTGAATTGCTTCAACTCAGTTTTCCAGGAGCGAGCGTGGTGGGTGAGCGGTTAACGCTCCGGTCTCGCATTTGGGAGGACGTTGGTTTGGATCTCCGTCTGGGCATCCAGATTTGGGTTTACCATGGTTTTCGAAATCATTCCCGGCAAATGCCGGGATGCTTCCTTCAAAATTTCGTGGCAGAATTCCTTCCAGTTCCTTACCTCCAGTCCTCCTCCGCCTCTAATGACGTCGACGAGGCGTAAAGCCATAAACAAACAAATAAATAAATAAAATATTCTAACATTTCTAGTTGCATTACTCAGTGTGTACCCTGTAGCCGTGATTTTCAGTTCCTTGTTTAGTTGTTTCCTGTTTGTTCTCTTCCTACCGACCTCATTAGCCTCTTACCCTCTCTGTTATACCACTAGGTGTTTTGGGTATGATGGACCGGGTACCATACCTAAAACACGGTCGCAGGTATAGTGTAGTTCGCAGTTCGCAGACAGGTGATAAGTAACTCGATAATTACCATTTATTGATGCTTAGTCCTGTGGCGGGAGCCATGATAAGCCTCTGGTTGCGTGAAATAACTACTCACAAGAATCAATTTTCACTTGTTTATTTTCCCATGCGCTCTGCAGTAACAACACGCAACAAGGCATCGTCTCAATCCAAAGAATCTAACTGCAAACATACACAAATGTTCCAGCGATTAAACTCACACAGTTCCGAAAACCTCTGACTGACAACTCTTTCTTCAACTAACTAACTTGCAACTCTCTGCTCAAGTAACTAACTCGTCGCTGCCGCTTGTTTATATAGACGCTACAGTAACATCCAGAATAATTCCAAGAGTTCCGACCGACGTTTCACAAAATCTAATAATACTTTAAAAATTAAATCAATACAAAAATAATTAAAAATGTACAAAATCACTCACAATCATTAGAAAACATCTTGCTCACGAGTACAAAGTTAACAATTCAGTTGTTGACACGGTCGATTCCATGAAGTATCTAGGCGTAACAGTACAAAGCAACATGAAATGGGACTTGCACATAACTTCCGTCGTAGGCAAAGCTAATTCTAAACTACGTTTTATAGGTCGTATTTTGAGAAGCTGCAATGCTTATACAAAGGAAATAGCGTACAAAACACTAGTGCGTCCGCATTTGGAATACTGTTGTGCAATTTGGGATCCGTATCGCAAGGGATTGATTGACACGTTAGAGAAAGTACAGAGGAGAGCCGCTCGATTCGTGACCGCTAGTTACAGTCCTTATGTAAGTGTCACAGAGCTGATACGTGGGTTAGGCTGGGATTGTTTGGCGGACAGACGACGTCGTTTTCGTTTAAATTTGTTGGAGAATATGCGAAAATCTCTAATTTACGAGTGCAACGAAATACTTCTTCCGCCAAGCTATTTAGGTCGCAATCACAGAAGGGATAAGATTCGAGAGATAAGATGCCATACTGATACATTTATGTATTCTTTCTTTCCTCGTTCTTTTCGGGATTGGAATACTCTAAAATAGGATTGGTGCTTAGCACCCTCTGCCACCCACAGGAATTGTGAATTGCAGAGTGTAGATGTAGATGTAGATGAAATTACAGTTAATGCTATTTACATATAAAATTGATTATCATTATGATTATAATTATAAGGTGGGGAAAGAACTGCCTGTTGAACACTGGGCATTACATTTGATAAGAATCTTAAGTGGGTAGGAAACATTAGACAGGTAGTAGGAAAAGGTTTCAAAATTCTGCACTTGTTGGAGAGAGTGATGAGGGGATGTGCGAGAGAAGTAAAGGAATTGGGTTACAATGGACTTTTGTCAGACCATTGCTTGAATATGGTAGTGCAGGATGGGACCCACATTTTAAGTATCAAGTACAGGAGTTGGAGAGGGTGCAAAAAAAGGGCTGGTAGATTTGTTTCTGGAAATTATCGCAGAATGCAATCAGTGACGGATATGATAAAGGAGCTGGAATGGATTGATTGGAAGACAGGAGGAAGGTCAAGAGGGTCATGGGAGTGTACAAGGCGTATATTGGTGATGATGCATGGAAAGATATTGGTGTAAGAATTAAAAGTAATTCATGGAAGGGAAAGGATGACCATTTAGACAAGCTGGCACTCGATTTCAGGCACAGGGGTGGAGAAAGATTCTCTTTTTTTAGGTAAGGGTGTCAGGGATTGGAATACATTACCAAGAGAAATAATGAATATTTTGACAAAAATGTTGAAAGAATTTAAGGTTAATATTTGAGGAGCGCAAATGTAGGTGGGTGCAGGATGGGGAAAATGGGTGTGAATGGAAACTGCCACCGGAGCATGCACTCAATTGCGACTTCAATTAATATTAAATTATCGATATAAACCAGTCAAGCCCGTCCCAAATTATCCTCCAAACATTGTAGCTCACATTAACACTTACAATTACAAGCTTTTAATTAATTTTTCATACATAATACTGTCCCTGACCACATTAAATAACATTTAAAGTTTCTCTCTATAAAACAGTGTTCATTTACACAAATTCACAATTAATTACACGAAAAAATATACAAAACCATAATTAATCAACTCCCAGCTTTAAATACATAAATCTTAAAGTGACATTTCATTACATGTGTTGGGTCTGAGCTCTGTTATACTGGTTCATCTATGTAAATTCCTGCCGTGTCCAGGACCTGCACTGAGGACCATTGCAGGTATACTTAGAGCACTAAGCATATTTGTTCACATTGTTTTATCAATCCGAGTTTGATGTGCAAAGGTGGGAAGATGATTTTTTTCTCGCTCAGCTTAAGATTCTTCTAATATATTGTCAGCTCTACAAGGAGCCATTTTTGTTCGAAGTGGCCAGTCTTGTTTAATATACTGATTTTTATGGTCTCTACAATCCCACATGTAAAGGAAACGTGGGTATTTTGGATGACCTGTTTGCTATCGTAAGAGAAAATTCACCACCTTCAAGTAAACTAAAATACCCCATTTATGCTCATGATATAGAATCTTCTCTAAAACCAATTTAATTGCTTCATACTTTTCGTATGTATAAAAAAATAACATGCGGACTGTCAGTGAGATGCACACACTTATAAACACAATGCAGTATGACTAACACCAGGAATAAAAGGATAATACTGCGACCGCAGATGCGTCCATCATGTCCAACTATATGAAAAAAATTTGTTTTAACAAGTCTCACTATTTTCGAGATATTAATTTTTTATATTTTTTAGAAAAATGTGACTTTGTTCAGTTTTTCCGTGCCATTTGTACAAATTAAGACTTTATGAACCCTATTTTTTTAAAAAAATTTACTGTAGTACGTTTGAGTCATCTAAAACAATGTTAAAAAAACCTTTAAATATCTTATGTAAAAAGTGTATACAAATTTATCGAAAAAGCTGACTTTGACAACCTGTCGTGTAAAAAAACGTACTAAGCGGATCGTGTCAATTACATTTAAATTTTTTCCGTTATTGCCAATTTTAAAATTATGTGGATCGGGCTCTGTCTTATGGCCACCAAGATAGCCGGACCTGAATCTCTTGGATTTTTTTATTGGGGCTCCCTAAAAGATTTGCCTTACGCGACGGAGGTAACTACGGTTATACAGCACGTGAGAAAATAAAAAAACTGCGTAACACATTAACCGAATAAAAAGATCATGTATCAAAAGATTTAGGGAGTGCATAAGAGCAAATGGCGGTCATTTTGAACAATTTTTATAATTAACGAAATGAAAAATATGCACACCATAGCAAAAACCTTTTTTTAAATCATTGTCGACATTTTTTTACTACACGTTTAGAATGAACAATGGTCTCTTTAGCAGATTGAACTACCATAAAACAATTATTTTAAAAGAAGTATAAAATTATTGTAGCATTTAAGACTTTTTTAATGAGATTATTTAAAACTTTTTTTTTTAAAAGCACCATGTTTTAAATGACTCAAATATCTTTGAGTTAATTAAAAAAAAAAAAAAAACTTGGTTCAAAAAGTCTTAATTTGTAGAAATGGCATGGAACAAATTCACACGTTACGAAAAAGTATTTAAAAAATCAATATCTCGAAAATGGCGAGGCTTTAACTAAAATAAAATTTTGTAATATAGAAGGAAATAATGTGACCTATGTGCGGCTTCAGGATTATTCTTTGATTCTTGGACACCTTGACTGAGGGTTGCTTAAAAACTAGACTTGATATGTCAAAACGAAGGTTGTATTTGGAATGTGGGCACCAATTTCGTATAGAAATTGCGTTTATTTCATAAACTCCAAAATCCGTGTTGTCATAATTATTTATGAGTGTTTAAGATAACCTCGACCTTACCCAGCGAGTAATAAACTATTAGATTCCGCGATTGATTAGAAGTGTTGTGGTAATGCGGTTTCTCAGGCCGCCGCGCCGGGTCTTGGAGTGGGTCCGGTGTGCGCGTGTGGAGTAATATCGCTGGTCGGCTGGCCCGCCGCTCCGCAAACACTGTCCTGTGAGCTCTGTTTTATTTGGCGCGTCTGTTTGCCCGCTGTGCCCGCTGTCCTTTGCCAATCAACTGCTCGCACTCCAAGTCTCGGGTATGGAAATTTTTTTGTTTTGTTTCAGAAGCGAGGTGTTTGTCCCAATTCGAATTTAAAAATAACAGGTATGGTGGTCGAGAGCGGAGACAAATCCACAGCGCGTTGCTCCGCGCTGATAGAATTTTGCTGAGGTGCTGTAAGTTTCTGTTCCTTCAACTAGATTTTGATCTGGCTGGGAATTCTTACGTTTAACGTCTTTCGCTAAATAATAGCTCGTGTAATTTTGTTTCCCCTCATAAGTGTACACCTAGTGTTGTAAAAAAAACGTTTTTTTCTGACTTGAAAAAAAAAAACATGAAAAAAACTATGAAAAAAAACACGTTTTTTCTTGGACATTTTTTTATAACTACTAAATCTCACATTAGGCATTTATCGTTTAATATGACTGTTTTGGAGTTTATATTAAGTACTTATCTTAATTTTTAAATCTACTATATTTTTCTGGTTCAGTGGAAAAGGGAAAATTACGAAAATATTGCCAACATTGACTGAAGTTTTCTTTTACGAACGGGGACTTCCCGAACAGGCTAGGTTGCGCGAGAAGGAATCCCCGTTCCTCGTTTTTGGATGATACTCGCTATTTGAACAAGTGTTACCAGTCCTGCGAATTTATCTGTAGACCTACGGATCTTTTCAAAAAAATAAGGAATTTTAAATTTATATACGGTTTTTTGCCTTTTTATTACTTATTGTGCTTTCCTTATATTCGTTTACTTGTTAAATTCTCAGTTAGTGATACTGAGTCAATAAATTGTCAGTAATTATGAAACGTTTCCTTGCAACCGTTGGCGTAAACCAACGATTGAAAAAGAATTTTGTATGATAATAGATTTAAATTCAAACTTAAAAGACCGTAATACAGAATTATCGGCGCAGTCTTTATGCACAGTGTGTAGTTTCTCACAATTTAACATTGCAATCTCAAAATCTTTTGATTACAATATAAGATCAACTAGTAAAAGAAAATGTAACTATTTCTGAAGTTATGGACCTAGAGCTGACAGAAGAAGAAAAAGAAAATTCCAGCACAAACCGAACTAGTGTTGGAAGTACTGATACTAGTGAATGTGCTACTGATATAGACGATGAATAAAATTATGTTACCTATATAGATACAAATATGAATCATTATGTAAGAGATTATATGATTCATTAAGATTTAAAATACACATATAAAATGTAAGTTACTTAAATAAAACTATAATTTATCAATATATACTGTTTTCTGAAAAAAAAACAAGGGTGCTAAGTTTTTATACAAAGCTGAAAAAAACATTTTTTTTTTTCAATTTGCAACACTATAAATTATCCTGTCCCTGGTTCCATCCAGGATAGCGTAACAGACGACACAAAATTACAAACCACAATCCTGCCACTACTCATACAGGGGGTTCAGCAATTAAATGATAATCATGGAACCACAGATAGGACACATCATGTCCTAGTATATCACAAAATTTTATTTAGGAAAAAACTCACCATTTTCCAGATATTGATTATTTAAAATATTTGTTTTGTAAAGATGTACCTTTGTTCACTTTATTCCATACCATTTCTACAAATTAATACTTTTTTAACCTTGTTTCTTTTTTTAATTTACTCAAAGATATTTGAGTCATCTAAAACAATGTTCTTTTTTCTTGAAACTTTAAAAAAACCTTACAAAAAATATTAAATTGCATAATTATTTTTTACTTCTTTTAAAATGATTGTTTTATGGTAGTTCAATCTGCTGAAGGGAGCATCCACTTAATACATTATTTTACACCACAAGCTGTCAAAGTCAGCCCATTGAATAAATTTGTATACACTTGTTACATAATATTTTTAAAAGTTTTTTAACGTTTTAAGAAATAATAATAAAATAAAAAATACTTTTTAATATACCACGTTTTTATAACGGACTAAAAAGTATAAGATAATTTCTCTAATCCTTATCAAGGATAAAACCACATACAGATTTCTAACTTCTTCTAAATTGTACTGAAAATTTATACTTGGAAATTTTTTATAGCTATTAAAATACTTGTAAGATTGGTGACTTTTTAGTCCGTTATAAAAACATGGTTCATTAAAAAGTATTTTAAAATGTCTTTATTAACTCGCTTTGGGCTTTCGATGTCCAAGTGGAATTTAGTAATTGATTTTAAACTAACTTCTCGAAGGGCTACAGACTTGAAATTTTGACCATAGCTCAGAACTGGATGACAATGCATGAAAATGTGAAAAAAATTGGAAAAGTTGTCCGCAAATTTGGAAAATTCGGGAAAAACTGGAAATGCTCTTTTTTATAGGCCTATTTGTTTAATTTTTTTAAAATGTTCGTAATAGTCCAAATAAGTTTTTTAGTTAATGAAAAATTGAAAAAGTTTCCCAAATTGGAAAATTCGGAGCAAACTGAAAGTCTTTTTTCTGTGTACCGATTTGGCTATTTTTTAATTTTTTTTCGTAATAGTCCGAATAAGGTTTTTAAAGAAAGAAAAATGGGAAAAGTTGCCTTGAAAATTCAGGAAAAACTTAAAGTACTCTTTACTATTGACCGATTTGGCTAATTTTGTTTAAATTTTGGTAATAGTCCGATAAGGTTTTTTGTTAATGAATAATTCGAAAATTTGCCCGGAAAATAGGAAAATTCCAGAGGAAACTGAATGTATTTTTTTCTGTGTATCGATTTGGCTACTTTTTTAAATGAGCGTAATAGTTCGAATATGGATTTTAGTTAATGAAAAATTGTAAAAGTTGCCAGGAAAATTGGAAAATTCGGAGGAAACTGAAAGTCTTTTTCCTGTGTAACGATTTGGCTATTTTTTTAAAATGTTGGTAATAGTCCGAATAAGGTTTTTAAAGAAAGAAAAATTGAAAAAATGCCCGAAAAATTCGGTAACAACTGAAAGTACATTTTCTAGGGACCGATTAGGATATTTTTTAAAATTTTTTGTAGTAGTCTGCAAAATTGGAAATGCTGCCTGAAGATTTCTGGCAGAACAAAAAGTGTTATCTTTTACTGGATTTTTGTTCGAATTCCAGGCCATAACTTATGATTCAAACCATGGATATGCATAATTCTTTATTTGTTTTGTTCCTTATTTCCCCGGGATGGAAATAACTCAATTAAATGTTTTCTACTTTAAAAAACTGGAATTTGTAGCAAGTCTCTGTGATAAAATATTTAAAATCAATTAGTGACGCTGACCCCGTCACATCCATTCTAGTGCCGAAGGTTGTACAGGGAGTGTGGAGCTCTACCTCCGTGAATCCTACGGGATGCGGCAAGAGCCGTCGGAACCCCGTGACCTTTACATTTACCTTAAAAGTTTTCACTCAAATAACCCTAAAAAACAGAAAATAATAATAAAATAAAAAATACTTTTTAATGAACCATGTTTTTATAATGGATTAAAAAGTATAAAATAATTTCTCTAATCCTTATGAAGGATAAAACCGCATAAAGATTTCTAATTTCTTCTAAATTGTCCTGAAAATTTATACTTGGAAATTTTTTATAGCTATTAAAATACTTGTAAGATTGGTGACGAAAAATATTGAGCGCATGGAATACATAACTATAAGAAATGTAGAGAGTAGTTATCAATGAAAGAACTTACTTATCAGTTCACATCATTTGGGGAGCAATAAAGTTGCTAGTAGAGCTATTAATGTATCAATTATCTGTTGCAAGCGCCCAATGTTTTTCGTCACTAATCTTACAAGTATTTTAATAGCTATCAAAAATTTTCAAGTATAAATTATTTAAAGAAGAAGTGAAGGTATATCTCTCAAACATTATCTAGCAAATCGACCTCTAAGTTATGAATGTTTTGCCTCAGGTTTATGTAATAGTAACGCGACCGGCATAGTGGACTTGTCAACTCTCACAGCTAATAATTTCACAAATGCAGTCATCAGCATATTATTTGATCTGTAATTATTATTGATTTAACGCATCAAATTTTTGTGTTACTTTAATTTTTCCTTTTTTTTTTTTTTTTCAAGGATAACGGAAATTTTCTTCAAAGAAAATGGAAACACTATATACTTTCTATACTTTATGTTGCTCCAAGTTTTTTTTTTTATATTTTCATATTAAAATACTTCAATTGTTTGGCAGACGTATGAACTAGTCAATAAAACAAAAAAAAGAGAAAAAAAACCCGTCAGAGATGCAATTTTTCATATGGGGAATTTCAGGAACAGTAAAAGGGTTTCGTAAAATGCTGCAAACATGTATTGCAAATATTTTTAGACTGAATCCCGTCAGTAGTTCATCAGTCGGTTCTTATCAAACAGTCACAAAAGAATCAAATTTTCGTAACATTAACTGCAAACATTTTTTATTTTATTTTTATTTTTTAAATGGTAGTAGCTCATAGAAGTAAATGAAGTAACTTCATTGAGTGTGGTGTCGTTCAATAACTGTTAGAAATTACAACAAATTTTGTGGTGTATCAGTCTTAATCGAATTCTGGAATCTTATGACTGAAAAATCCGAAGTTATTCAAGATGTTGCCATTTGAAACAAAAACTCTTTTGAGTAAGATATGTCGACAGGAGCTTTTTTAGATTATCACATTATTCTATTATCAAAAAACTGTTGTTCTTCGTTAATGAATGACCTAGTTACCAGGGCCAGTTTAGCGTCTCGTTCGTTACTACGAATGCTCCAGGCGTTGCTTATGAAATATTGTCCACGTATGAGTATCACGTTATGTGTAGGTAATTCTACTGAGTTCGTTTTATAGCTCGGTCAGTAGATCGACATCAAAATAATATTAAAACTACATAGCCCATCTCCACACGCGCTTTGTCGTTATTGTTGTTGTTGGGTTTTTTTCTAATTTTTTTTAATAACCATCTTCAGAAACTGTTATGATTTTTCTTCTGACTAGTCATGCTGTATCTAATTTTTTTTTCATGCTTGCAAGGGGTCTTAGAATCTGTTTCATTATTTACCAAAGTGGAAAGAAGCTTTTAAAACAGTTTGTATCAGGCACGGCATTTTATGGCAGAGAAGCATGGACTTAAAGGAATACCAGAAAGAAAATTGAAGTGTTTGAAATGTCCAATGTAATGTCGTAGAACGATGCTGAAAATTAAGTGCACAGATAAAACCAGGGAAAACCCAACGTCCTCCCGAATGTGAGGCCACCACGCTCGGTTTGAAAGTGGAGATTTAGCAAATAAAGAAGAGACAGTATGGTGGATCACATTTTAAAACATGTGAGATTAGTTAATTGAAAAGTAAAGGGAATTGAGGGAAAAAAACTATGGAGGGAGACAGAGATTAGAATATATGAAGCAGATAAATGAAAAAATGCGTTGAGATGAAGAGTTTAGAACAAGGTAGAGAGAGAGGAAGGATTGCATCAAACCAGTCGAGAGACTGACGACACACACAAAATTGTCACATTCCAATATAAATGAACACAAGTTTGTACTTCTGTTGAATGATTTCTTTGGTTCCTTCACCAGTATCGATTTCTTTAGGCCCTGCACTGCCCTAGACAACGATTTCAGTTTCAATGCTGCTTTTATTTGATCATCATGTTTGATCTTTTCTTACCTGCCAGGGTTTTATATCTCTTGAAAACACCAATTTTGACTGAGTCATTATATATCACTCTTTAACCCTTCACAAGTTTTGCAGCTGGATTATTCGTGAAACTGAAGTATTTCCAGGATAGTGACATTCCTATGGAACTGCGTGAAACGTACGTAGTACTTACCTTAACAGACTTGTTCCATTGTCTTCGATGAATGTTAACTGCAAAATCACTTATTAACTACTGGCATCAAGCGGGTACACTCAGAGGATCAGTGTTCGAATCTCCGACCGGGCATCTAGATTTATTTTTTCCTTAAATCGGTCGAATTCCTTCCAGTTCGTTTCGTTAGATGTACGGAATTGAACACAAACGTGACATTTTTGAGATATTCATTTTCTAATACCGTAAATATGAAATAAATCTTGATACAAATTCATTTAATTCGTAATTATTGTAGGCTATTTCATCTGTCACCAATATTTTATTCATATACAACATGGGTAGTGGCGTGTCGGTTGAAGCCACATGTGATATGCTAGCAAATATCACAACAGAAATGTAACTGTAAGTGCGCTATCATACGTACGTAAGCGCAATTGTGACAAACAAATTTGCCGGTATAAAGTTTATAAACTGCGAACATACTATATCCCTGAAGACATCTCGACGAGAGACGAAAGGCGTCCGGAATAAAAATTCCAACAACCGTTGCACTGCCGTTTCTTTTCATTGAATAATAATTTATCAAAATAGTTTAGTCCATTGCGCTGACAATAAACACGAATTACTAGTGCGTGAGAAAGACGAGAAACAATATCCCAGTAGCCATGAGAGCAAACCGCTAGTGCCTGTTCCAGTATCCTAGTATTTAGAGTATTCCCATCCAAAAGGAAAGTAATGGTTCAGTGTTGAACGCATTTCGCACTATGTGCCATCACAACGTTAGTTTCCCGCTTACATCTCCACTACACCAAAGAAACAGCGACAAATATTGGGAATCTTGACGAGAGAGTTGTCGGCTAATGGAATCAGTGGGAGAACATATTTTTCAGGTAGCTTATTCGACGTGCGTCAGTTTTAACTTGTGGGACGGAAACAGCGTGGAATGCAGTTTGAAGTATGAGACGGTAGTTGAGTGTGGGTGTAGCGGTTTGTGACGGCGCCGTTTGATGAGGAGAGACAAAGGCCGGATATTGCAGCCCGGCACAGCCCGCGGCAGAGCATCCCACAGCCTCGCCACGGCAACGAGAAACTCACCTGATAATCACCCCAGACACTGCTGCCGCTTCCAATGTGGGTACTTCGTGACGAACTGAACATCACAATAGGTACTGTGCGAGATTTACGGAATGTTTTGTGTTGTTGGTACTACTGTACGGCGTCGAAGCTGTGAGGTTCTCTTGGCGAATCCAAATTATGCGACCAACAGTGGTTGATACCACAGAACTCAATTGTCAGTCGTAATTTTCGAGCATGTCGCCGTGAGCGAAGATATTCGACCCTCCCGCAGCTGGCGATTACTGGAACCTCGTGTCGCGAAAGCTGGGATTAGAACTCACTACTGTTCGTAAATATCGCCAAGGACCAAATTAAGTTTAAAATCTAAACAGAATACATAAAATACATAAATACGGATCAACATTTGGCCATTCCGGTGCATTCACAAACAAATTAATAAGATGGGAAATTACTCAAAAGTGGACATACATTTCGTATGGCACTACTGACCTGGATATCCCCGAAGGGTTCGGCGACCCGTGTGACAGAGTTTCGACCAGCTGCGCACGCTGCTCTGCGTCCTATCGTCGTACTGGGCAGAACGTAACAGATGGCTTGCTGCATAACACGTCATAATACTTCACCATAAGTTTAGCTTTAGCCATCAGTCCTCTTCATGTTAAGACTACTGCATTTCTTAATCCAAACTTCATTTTACAAGTACCAAATCACCGTAGTTAAATTCGGCTGATTTTTGGCTGCTGTCATGTCTCTTATTTCTTCTTTCAATATTTCATTTTTTTTTTAATTTTACAATGTAACGTCCTTCACATCGTTAGCCTTACCGAGTTTTTAGAGTTGATCGTCTTTGCGATGCGACTTGCGCAGTGGATTTCTGTTTCTCTCCGAAGCTTACCATTACGTTTGAAGCCGTCCTGCCCTCGCTGCACCCTCACAGCTCTGTCCGCGGTTCAGTTTGTGGTACTTTGGTATTATGGTATTAGCCGGATCTTACTATTTCTAAGCTTACGCTGTAATATTTCAAAGAAAATTCTAAGCTTCCATTGTTAATAAACACTGATAATCAGTTATCTAGTATTGAATAGTGTGATATTAAGAAAATTGAAACTTTTGTTCATGGTCACTTTTCAGGCTGCCATACAAGGGCGTTATTTTTTTTTTTCTAATGGTGGTGATTAGGTTGAAATACTGCATGGACTATATGCTATTCCATGGACCTATGCTGCATTCATAGGCTCCAAGTCTCGCTGCGAGTTGTCATTGTTTTTTTTATTTCTAAAATAACATTTTCTTTGAAAAATAACTATTTTTTTTATTCGAGTTACAATGAAAAATTAAAAATAAAACAATGAGATCTGGTAAATATTAAGTATTGTTCATTTCTAGAGTGTTCATTTAGCGAGAGTGGAACCCATGTCTTGAATATTCTGTGGGAGTCCACAGGCTGAATCGGCTGTGACGAGGACACATCGCGCTGATGCGAGCAACGATGTCGCTGGTCGTGAAAAGACCGCTCCAGAACAAGACGAAATAGAAAACCTAAATCTACGAAGTTGGCTAGCTCTAAACCATTTTTAAGCCTTTTTATTTAATAACTTTGTCCATATTTTACGAAATTTGGAGGTAACCTATGCCCGTATAATAAACAGGATTTAATTTTAGTCTTTAGAGACGTGTGGTTTCCTGATGTGATGGCCCATATGTTGGTTTTTTTTCTTCTTTTTTTTTAACTGCTTTACGTCTCTCAACAGCGAGGTCTTTAGAGACGGGAAAGGATGGGGGCAAGGAATGGGAAGGAATTCGGCCATGGCCTTTTTAAGGAACATTCCCGGCATTTGCCTGGAATGATTTGGGAAACCAAGGAAAACCCAAATCTGGATTCCCGGACGGGGATTCGAACAGCCGTCCTCCCGAATGCGAGGCCAGAACGCTATCCGTTACACCAGCACGCTCGGTCTTATGTTCGTGCCGTTCTCATAATGCTTCCACAAAAACAAAAACAACCAGTATAATGTTTATACTGTTCAAAAGAAATTCCGCCCCTTTAGCATATCACGATTCTTAGTTGCCATAGACGTATGTGCAAACAACAAAACAATTTCAATATATTTTACTATTTGGCTATTAGAAAGTAAAAGCACGCGTGTCAACGTGTTCCCTGTTCCACTGAGCTTCTTTCCACGTGTTTTTACAACAAGTAGTTCATTTCGGACTGATGTTGACAAATGTGTTATAAGTTAGTTTAGAAATCCAAGAATATAAGGAAAGCGAGTTCAGGGAGGGCCTATTCGAGTCAGTACCGGCGAGAATTTCCTCGGCAGTGAATGACGGCGGAGTGGATCGAAAGAGGGCACGTCGCCTCGCGTCGGTGTTTTATTGACCGGAGCAAGTCCCAACCGCCATTCGTACCAACGCACCACGAGAAATGGCGGACCAAAAACCTCGCCAAAAACAAATTTCTTCCCCTCATTTACAAATTAACAACACTGATAAAAAAATCCGTTAATATTATAAACAATTCCTGCTACTTTACATTTAATTTTCTTTACGAACTACTAGCAGAAGCATAAAAAATTTATTAAGTTTGTTTGATTTATCATTAACCGTCTTTTCTTTCGTATTTTTCGACAATGTCCTAGTATTTTGAACCCAGCTGTGTCCTTGATTAACAGTTTCTGTTCCAAGTTTTGAATGTGGTATGAGTAACTCAACACAGAATCTCATAATTCCTGACTTTTTGCCATTAGTTTGGAAGTAATCTTAAGAATTCAGTATATTATTACTGCTTCGTAAAACGTTACAGTTTTTGAGGCAGCCAGAATGTTAGACTGAAAGATTAAGGTAAACAAATATAGAAGAAACGAATTTGAATCGCTGCCAGGTTTCTGACGATTTTTTTCTTTAGGCATCAAGTTATTTAATGCTGTTAAACAGGCGCACTTTCATTTTATGCAACATTCGCGCTGCAACACAGTTATACCGAATTTCTTAAATTGTTCGGAATTTTGAAAATTATTTCTTGTTTCTTATCTCTTATCAATAAGGAAAGACAATGACCGTTTCTGCTATTGAAAACGGTTTCTTCAGATTTCCTGTTAGCTGTATCGACGCATAGTATGCACAGCACAGTATGGTATACCTTTCACTTCGCTTATGATTAACTGTAGGTAACGCTTGTATGTCACCAAGGTTTTGGTTCAAAAGTAAACACTTCACAGGCGGAATAATTCGACGGTAATTCTCACTTCTGTTCTTTCGAGCGTTAACGCTGTTAGTGTATTATAATAACTGTCATTTGCGCGAGCACCTTACATGCGCACATGTGGTAGCTACCTGCATTGTGTGTGTGTGTTTTTGCATCGTGTACGTGCTTTAAAGGCCAGCCGAGTGTCACAGACTGTGTAAGCATGAAGCTGCTTCGTCATCACTTTGGAATGTTCTTACTCTGTCAAACGTTCACTTTCTGTTTACACTTATTAGTGGGCAGAGTGGATATTAATTTCTGCTCTAAAAGCGTTCACTCTGAAGAGTGAAATAGATTTCTGTGCCAACATTTCAAATACAAATTTGTAAGACGTTGTTATTACACAAAATCTTTTGGTGCAAGGATAAAAAAAAAAAACTTTTTTCCTTTCTCTGCTCACATTATAAGTAGTCTAATGCTTTGCACACCGTGCGACGTAGGGTCGTGACCACGATGGAACAGCAAAAAATATTTTTGTAAACTTGATTGCTTTACAAATCTGGTTGTAGGCCATCTTCCACAGTTGTTAGTTAATCTATATCTATAAAACGAAAACCGGACATATTGGTCGTATAAAAACTCGGAAACTACGGGGCAGATTTCGATGGAGTTTTCACCGTTTTAAAGCTTAGAATCTTAATTCACTTGTCTGGCATGTCTTATGTTTCAGCGTTAAATAATGTAGGAGCATTAAATGAAATTCTGAACGTATGGTGAGAAATTCCACGGGAGGAATCACTAGATGGCGCATACTCCGCACTAAACACACAATACAATGTCTCTGACCATAGCCTTTAATTAAAGCAATAAGATAACTTAAAGTAATAACTATTTTGCACACTAAACAAAACCTTAAGTATTCTTTCTTTTAATTCGATATATTCAATTTTTAAAAGCCATAGCTTGAAGTATTCTTTCCTTTAATTCGGGATATCAATTTTTAAACGACATAGATAGCCGTAAAAACAACAGAGATTTTCTTTAAGCACGATCTCTGGACAATATCTCTGGCCTTCAGCATTAGTCTTCTGTTTACGATAATATTATTCCCGATTCACTTTTGATATTTTATCTGCAGAGTTAAAGGATCTGGCGTTTCGAGCCACAAGTATATCCATTCACTTCGCAATTGAATCAAACGTGAGTTTTTAACATAATCTAGGGTTGTTCAGTAATGTAGTAATGAAATTTCTTAACCAAATTATCGAAGCTTGATATACGTGAATCTTTTCGGACGAATGAAAATAGTATACGTGCAAATAAACTTCAGCCCACCAGTTTCTTGGTAGGGGGCGGGTGAATGTAAGTTTGCTTTAATTTCGAAAAAGTTGGCGCGTATTTTATGAATCTTTGCACAAATGTTTTGCGGGAATAAAAATAGAGTACGGTTATATCTACGCCAACTATACCGGGCAACGCCGGGAGCTCCGCTAGTAGATTATAAATCAAAATTCAAACAACTGTTGATGTAAATATTACTTTATTCCCATACTCGTTTCGCCCTTATGGTGTAGGGCATCGTCAGTGGAGCTAGGGTGATGATATTTACATGGCGATCTGGAACAGCACTTTACGCATTTACAGATCTTTTTTTTCACAAGTAGGAAACTGTTTTACAATACATATTTATGACTAAACACTTGGCATTATATCCATTGAAATATTCACTGTAAGCTTCTAGTTGCATTTGTCTGCTACATAACATGCATATAATGCCAAGTGTTTAGTCAGAAATATGTATAAGTGTAAAACAGATTCCTACTTGTGAAAAAGAAGATCTGTTAAATGCATAAAGTGCTGGTCCATACCGCCATGTAAATATCATCACCCTAGCTCCACTGACGATGCCCCACACCATAAGGGCGAAACGCGTATTGGAATAAAGTAACATTAACATCAACAGTTGTTTCCAGGCGGAATTTTTGATTTATAATTAATTGCTTTTCAGTGATTGTGCTACTTTTACGTTGTTTAAATGTTGCACTATCTGATTAATCGTGTTGTTATTAACACAATGTGCAGTGTTTCGGATTTGTGCTGTCCAGAACCATTTTCGTGATCTGCATATCGATAACAATAGTGTCTGCAGAAGGAAATAAGCAACTTTTCCAGTGTCCTTCAGCTGTCTCCAGCTATGAGGCGTCTTTCCTACCTGCTAGGAGGTTCTGTATAGTCTGCTGGCGTGTGATAGTGTGGTCGGCTGTGCGGGAGTGATAATTTTTATGTGTTTGCTGGTCCTCCCCGCGTCCCCTGATAAGGCAGCGCAAACAGAGGGTCGGCACCCCGCCACGCTCGCTCAATCCCGCTCCAGCTCCGACGCTGCTCCAATCAGTAACATTCTCTCATTCACATCATTCACATCATCACTTCAACAATACAAAATTAATATTTCTTTACGAATTATTATTATTATTATTTGTACTTAAATGTAGTTGTGAGTATGTCTATTGTGTGAGTAATTTGTTTACATTAGCTTATTTGCCGAATGACCATACGCATTTAATTAGTTAAAAACATAACCTCTACATCTACATCTACATATATACTCTGCAATTCACAAAATTGTGGGTGGCAGAGGGTGCTCAGCACCAAAGCTAATCTCTTTGTTGTGCATTCCAATCCCCAATGGTACGAGGGAAAAAAGAATTCATATAAGAATCAGTCCGGCACCTTATTTCTCTAATTTTATCTTTCCTGTCCTTCCGACTCAAATAGGTTGATGGAAGAAGTGTTTCACTACACTCAAAAGTGAAAGTGGGAGTACGCATGTTTACCAATAAGTTTAAACGAAACGTGTGTCGTCTATCTACCAGAGACTCCCAACCTAGTCTACTAATCAGTTCTGTGGCGCTTTCATAAGGACTGTAGCAAGCGGTCACGAATCGAGCGGCTCTATACTTTCGATCAATCCCTTACGAAACGGATCCCAAATGGCACAACAATAATCCAAATGTGGACGCACAAGAGATTTATACGCTATCTCCTTTGTTTGTTCATTACAATTTTTCAAGATTCGACCTATGAATCGCAGCCTAGAATTTGCTCTACCTACTAACGAATTAAGGTGTATGTCCTATTTCATGTTCCTTTGTACTGTTACTCCCAAATATTTCATAGAATCGACCATATCAATAACTGAACTGTTTACCTCGTATTTCTGAACAATCGGATTCTTTTTGTTAGTTATGCTCATTGTCTTGCACTTTTTACAGTTTAGAGTAAGTTTACAACGATACATCTATATCATGGTTGTAATTAATGGCACATTCAGGAAGTCAGACATTTTTGCTGCTCAAGATGACACGAGCAGACGATTTGATGAATTGTTTGGTTCACTGCATACACTTTCCGTGCTTACAAGGGACACCTTTGACCTCGAAAACTGTAATCCCATGAAAACATGCTTAGACTAAAAAGCGTTCATAAAAAAAACAGTGGTGTTTGTCATTTCCATGTAAAACACTGCATTTTACCTCAAGTGACATTTTAATAGAGAGAAACAAAGTAACAAAATATCAATACCATATGAAAGAAATTATTCGTAATTCAATGACGTCAGTGTATTATTACATTTTCAATCAACAGTGCCAAAAACTCTCTGCTTCAAATACTTAATATAGCGCAAAACACGCATATACAGCAGTACCACATACCTGATAGTGCTGATATTAGTCTCCAAAGTGCAGATGCGAGATTTCTGTTAGGTGCTTAAAACAAAGTGGAAGAGAATAATGTGCACACCTCACTAAAGTCACGTTATCATATTCTAAATCGGTTTCACATTCATACAGTCCAGTATCAAAAGCCATACTAATTACATTTTCAAATGATGATGTTGGTATATCACTGTCATACATAACCTGGCTTTCGCCAAAATACTGCAACATAGGCTTATTCGTAGGTGCAGCAAATTGTTGTAAATCACACAACAATAGGCTCTTTTCATTTGTTGCATGTTCACCAAGGACTGAAGTTAGAAAACGTTTCATGTGTACTTTAGTCATTTTTACACTTTTGCTAGCTTCCACATGAATGTTTCGTGGAGAAATTGTTTCGAATGTTTCGTGGAGAAATTGTTTCGAATGTTTCGTGGAGAAATTGTTTCAAGTTTCTTTGAAATATTTGGATCGAAAGTGTATGGAAATGACACACACCACTGTTTTGTTTATGATCGCTTCTTGTTCTAAACATGTTTTCGTGCCGTTCCGAGCGTTAGAGGTCAAAGGTGTCCCTTGTTACTGTGAATTCGATTTAGGAAAATCCAAATCTCGTGCGGAAACTCGAATCCTAGAGGTTTCTAGTAGATGCAAGATTAAAGTGAAACCCAGCCTTCCTTCCATGTTTTATATAGATCAGAGCCTATGTCAAGCACATAATTCGTAGTTAGTAGCACAGAATGTCTGAAGCGAATCGAATCACTGAAGCCCAAGTGTACAGGGAGTTGAGGGTCGAATACAGTAATAACTTTAGTGCTACTCATTAGAAGATGTGTATCAATGACAGTGAACTGGCTGACAGTGTTGTTCTTGGTGGGTGGAGGCAAGATGGCAGCTGTATTGTGCGGGTTCCATTTTGACGCGCACTGCGCATGCCGAGACGCGCCATCGATCCCGCCTCGTCTTCACTCCCTGCGCCTTCCGATATTTGCTTTCCATTTGTTAGATGTTACCGCGCTACTAGTATTTGCTTTCCTACTGTATCTACTTCAGTCAGGAAAAACGTTATTTTAACTCTATTGCACGAGGGCATTATCCTCCTAGACTCAGCTACAGTTCTCCATGGTTTGAGAAGTTCCGTAAAGGGACAAGCACCATGGCGTCTTGACACCAAACAGCAAGGAAGCTAAATAATGTTCAGCACACTTAAGCATTAGCACAATATCTTCACAAGTTACTGTTTCTTAATTTATAACATTTTAGAACCTTTTCTGAATGCTGTTTTATTTCTTAAAACTGTATGCAGGTGAGCACCGTTTCTTCGAGTTCTAAGCTATACGTGAACCGAATTCGCTCGACTGACTTCTCGCATGAATGCAAATTCTACCAAGCAAGTACGTGAACGCAGTTAGGTTAAGAGTAACTCCAGGGGAGAGTGTCTACTCTCCAGACCCTCTTCTAGGGTGAAATTGCTAAAACTGAGCGTGCTGCTTGAACGGTTAATGTTTTGACCTCGTATTCGGGAAGACGTGGGTTCGAATCCCCGTACGAGCATCCAGATTTTGATTTTCCATGGTTTCCCCAAATCATTCCATGGGAATGCCGGAATGGTTCCTTCAAAAAGTCCATGCCCTCGGTCCTTTCACGTCTCTAATAACCTCGACTTCGACAAGGCATAAGTGCAAAACATCTCACTACAGTTTCTTCATAGAAGAGGGTTCAAGCAGATCTGCCGAAACGTTCTTATTTAATAGCAGAAAGCGGCGATAAGCGGGATGCATGGGAACTATTTATTCCTACCACGGAAACATTCCATTGCACCAAATTAAAATAACTCTGATAGGTAATGAAAGAGCAAAGTAGGGAGTCATATTGGAAGTTAAGTCTCCGTATGATGTCATGTATATATAAATTGGAACGACTTAGCACTGCAGTCACCCTTGTACCGTCACATCAGCCTAACCGGATCTGACTGCGAATTATCAACAACAACAGCTCCGCTGTTAACGTTCACTACTTTATATGAGAATGTATTTTTTGTAACAAATCGCGAAATCGACTTTTTTTGCTCGTTGGTTTACGCCTCGTCTACATAGAGATCATTAGAGATGAGAAATAATTGCGGACAAGCAACGGGAAGGAATTTCTGAAGGAATCATCCTGGTATTCAGCTGGATGGGTATTTGAACCGGTGTCACCTTGAATGCGAGGCCAAAGCGTTGCCACTTATTCACCACGACCAATGAAAATGACTTTTGTGCTAAAAGACTAGAAGAGCAGAGATTTATTACACGCAGAAAAACCATTCCTCTTGGTGGGAGGAACTGACATTAGTTTTGCAAAAACTGATTTGTTTCCCTTTAATTGCTGTAATACATTAAAGAAAATATCTTGTTATGTTTTTTTTTTTTTGTATATGTGAAGTGTGGTTACAAAGCTGACCACAAACCACATGGTTGTGGCAATTCGTAAATATTTTTAGCATGAAAAAATATTTCAAACATACTACTATTCTTTATCTTGGCCCTGTGCCATGACTCCCAGCCAGATATGAAAAATTCACAACTCCGTACACAGCTAAAACTAGAGCGTAGTGGGTGAGCGCGCCCCTCAGTGCAGCGTGTGGGGTGATGATGACACGGACGAGGAAGGAAGTTGCGTCCGTGACGCGTGGCTGTCAGAGAGGAGAAAGCCAGTAATTGAATACGTCGGACGCAAAGTGCCGAGTCAGCAGAGCACCACCTGCGCAGCCACACAGCCACACCGCTCATGCCGGGGCCTACGAGGTACAGAGGCATGACCATGACCACAAGCTGGCACTCGATTTCAGGCACAAGGGTGTGGGAAGATTTTCTAAAGTAGGTAAGGCGTTCATGGATTGGAATAAATTACCAAGAGAGACGATGAATAATTGACCAAAAATGCTAAAAGAATTTAAAGTTGAAATTTCTAGAGGGCAAAAGTATACGGGAACAGGAAGGGGGAAAATGGGTGTATATGCAAATTGCTACTGGATCGTGCGCTCCATTGCAATCATATAAAAGATTTTCGAACCAATAAAATGAGGATGGCACATGCGCCCTTTAGCTTAAGTCCTGAATGACGCAGTACCATTCTGATTTACTCTTCCTGGATTGAGCGTGATTGCTGTTATATTCTTATCAAGTCAGTTTTGCTCTGTTTTGTTGAGTATGAGTCCTATGGTGATGGGTAGAATATTTAACACACGAATTGAGCCAACTTGATAACGCGAAAAAATACGGGATCGCAAAACAATTAATGAGTCATCATTTAAAAACAATTAAAATATTTCTAGCAAATCGTAAGGTACAGTACCTTTGTAAAATATCGCCCAAAGACTTTATAAATAACAGTGTTAAAAAGCGTACCATGAATGATATTTGTTTCCGAAAACAAAAATAATTCACAACCCGAGGGTTGGTTTGTTCCTCCCTAAGGAAGCGTAATCCAGTAGTTCAGAAGCGGGATGGTCAGGTCCTTTCCAACAGGACTTACAGTTTAGCATGGAGTCCAAACCACGGGACGTCCTGACATACCTCACACGATCCAGGCAAAGCTCCTAAAAATTGAACCCAAGGCTAAGAATTTTCAATGCATGCGTCTTAGAAACTAAGAAACGAGAACGCTTTTTTTTTGTTACGAACATGAAAGAAAATTTGCGAATTTCTGAAAATTTAACAATTTACTATGAAGTTCCAAAAGTGTTGGAATATTTCTTAATATCGTGGGAACTCCATTTTGTCCAGGGACGTGCAGCAACCTGGCATGGTATGGACTTAACACGTCGTCACAAGTCCTCTGAAAAAACACACAGGCACGCTGCCTGCCCAGAAGTCCACAACTGCGAAAGTCTGCCGGTGCGGGACTTTCAGTCCTGTCCCAGACTTGTTCTCTTGTATTCATGGTTGGTGATCTACGTGGACAAATCAGTTGCTGGAATTGTCCAGAATGCCCCCAAACAGATCGTGGACGATTTTGGCTAGGCAACATGGGGCATTGTCGTCATGAATAAGTACTTGTTTTGGAAAAGATCATGAATGGCTGAAAATGGTCTCCAGGTGGCTGAACATAACCGTCTTCAGTTTGACCGGAACTTCCAGTCTATGCCATGCAAACTGATTCCATACCGTCAGCTTGCACAGTGCCTCGTGACAACCTGGAACCATGCCACAGTGGGGTCAGCACTGCACTCGCACCCTGCGTTCAGCTCTCACCACTGGAATCTTGTCTAATCTGATCACGCAACCTGTTTCCAGCTATCCATGATCCATCCGATGTGTTCATGTCTCAGGAGATGGCTGCAGAGGCACTCCAACCACTGCATTGTCTGCACGGACACGTCCCTCATTGAGTGTTGCTGTTCTTTGACGCAGGGTAGCCTATCTGTTAAAACTCGCTAGTCTCTGTCTTCACGACACGTGGTCGGCCACTGCGTTGTCCATGGTGGGAGGTAATGTCGGAAACTACATGGCTCGAGCATTGTCGAACTCAAGAATAACTCAAGCGTGCAGCCCCTACTCCTATTCAGTGTTCAGAGTCAGTTATTTCATGTCCTCAGATCTTTCACACGACTAACGAGAACTACGATACTTCACGTCAGATTTACAAATTACTTCCGCGGTGCTATCGCTATGTGAATATTTGCATCTTCTTTTCCCGTAACTTTTGGCAATTCAGTGTATTTATTGCTTACAAGAGTATACTATTTTCGGAGCATTTTGGTGATTGCTTTATGTGCTCATATTTTTGCAGTATAACTGGGCCCTGAATCTTAAGGGATTCTGGTTGAAATTTTCTTGTCTTCAGAACTGCAGCAGTGGCGAAATAACGCAGTATGATCTTAAGTCTAACGTCTCCTAATGCATTATCTCATACAAATGTCTTGTTGTTTAGTAAGGGCTCCGTTACTCCATTACGTATTCTTACAAAATTCTGAAGCCGGATCAGTAAAATTACCAAATAAGTATGGTAGACTCTGATATCGAATATTCCTTCGTGCAGTTGGCTGCAAAATATTTTATTTAAAAAAAAAAAAATACGGTGTTTGGTTTTTAGCCATTTAGCCTGCCAGCATCTGTTTTTCTTTTACATTTTTCCTCAATTATATTACACTCTTGTAGTGTTATTGGCAATCACCAGTAAAAGAATAACACACGACTAACCCAATACTTAACTAAAACCAACCATGCCATGGGCCTGACTCGAACCGGCGACCGCTGCAACGCTGCTACCTCACACCGCGCTACCGGAGTAGGTGACTGCTTGGTGATGTCAAGTATAGGTTCACAAACACTATTGGCCAGCCGACACCCATTACCTCCTACAACTGTTTCCTGGTCAGTCTCCCGGTGACGGTGAGTTATAGGGCAGAGGCAAAGAAAGGAACCACTCCAAGGCTGTGGTTTTATGTTTATAAAATGCAGATTCCTTTTTGATGCAGTATTTTTTTTAATTATTTGTTGGTGTTTGAAGAAATGTGATATAGTGGAAAGAAGTGTATGTCCGTGGTATCGGATAGTTATAAATTTCGATTTTCCTTGTTTTGCTGAAATCTCTTCCGGTGAATCCCTGAACGATTCCTTCATAAAGCCAACAATCGATTTCGTTTCCGTTGCCTGAGTATATTCCCTCTCTCTCTTTTAATGGTTGTGGAAACAGTTAATGATTAATCAAATCAGCTAAACGCCATTCTTTCTCATTATAGGCAGCTATTTTTTATTGAGACCATAGCTTGTTGCAATGTTGTCTTGGGTCTGTCTCTCTACCTTTTCGAACGAAATTTTCATTTCATAGTCTTATTGGTCACCATTTTATCAGTGTTTGGTTCCATTCAGTCACTTTAAAGCTTTCGTGCTTGTCTGATGTTCCAATACTGTTCTGCTTTTGAGCGAGCTGTTAAGTACCATCCAAAAAAAAAAAGACAATTTTTCCTAGTGTTTAATATATCACTAGCTTCTAGCGCAGTGTTATGGAAACTGAGCTCTTTACAATTCCTTAACCAACTAGAATTGTTAGGATCGTACATATTTCGGCTACACCTCGCTTTATTGCACAATCCTCTTCGTAATTAACATGGAGATTTAAACGATATACATAGCTTTCTTAATCTTTGGTTTCAAAATTTAATTTAAAGGAAAAAATATTGAACCACTACAAAAACATAAATAGGTAACGTAAATTCTTTGGTTGCTACAATAGCCACATCTATGGCAAACAATCTAAGAAAAACATCGAATATAAATAAAAAAGGAAATAGTAATTAATTTGTATATTTAAACGAAATAAACTTTTTTCTTTATGGCTGGTTTGAAATTTAAAACATATCGAACAATTAAAGAAACAAAACAAGGTTACCTTCATTCGTGGGTTGGTGCAGCAGAGTTATCTCTGGATAGAGCGAAAACATCTCTGGCCGGTCGAACAAGACGCCGTGACCAAGATGGCCTTCTCTTAATTTTGATGAAAAGAGCATTGGTGGCTTGCAAACTGCATCACTAGGCGTGCGCCATACTTTCTATTTGAATTGCATTAAACACGTGAATATGTATGGTATAAGAAAATCTGCTCCTGTGTTTGCTACTAAACGATTTCAGTGAACGAATACATCGAACCTGCATAATGTTGGCGGTTGGTTCGAAAGTTTATGTAAAGAAACAGGGTTAAAAGGGAGGGAATACTATTTCTTACGAGCACATCAAGAATTTGTATTAATTTATCGAATTTATAGCTTTCTGTAGCTACTTGTGCCAATATTTTGGCTTATAGCAGGCAGTAGTCATCAAGGAATGTCTCGTTCTTTGTCATTGATTAGAAATGTTCACCAAGCACAGATTAAGACCCAGAGAAAAATTTTGTCCGTGGTGCAGGAGAACCGTGTTATCTCTGCACTGGAAACAAAACTCACAAATTGAATAGAGCGGGGCGGGGCGCTGTGATTCTGGTCAGCGTGGGGCGGGCCGGGAAGGTTAGACGGCGCGGCGGGTGGATCTTGCCTCCGGACGTAGTTAATTAATAAACTTGGCGCTCGCGCAGCGCCGCCGCGTTAATGAATCTGCGCGACACAAGTACACGGAACAATATAATTCATTTAGCGAGCGGGGAGATGGGCCTTCCGGGTCTTCTTTCCTATCTAATAAAGTAATAATGCACGACTCTCATATCCAGCGGCGACGCTGCCAAACTCAAACAAGGCCTCCCGCCCTGCTCGGGCTGTACAGAAACCTTCACTCGATTTTCAACGCCAACTTGTCCTGCGAGAACTGCACTTGTACCGTTCAACCATCTGCCAGTTGGACATATTGAAACTTTGGTCCTATGTTACACTAAGACGAAGAAATCCTGCGATTCTGATAGGTTTCACTGTTTCTACGCGCTGTGGAAAAAGTGAAACTTAGCAATCCAATGATGGAGTCGTGATTATTATCCACGAGCAGGATATAATGAAAACTTTAACACCCCGACCTATTTTATTACCTATTAGAAAGTTTCAAATTGAGAAATGATAATTCTATATATAATTTATGTTGTCGGCATCCCTTATTCTCGGCTAATGCATACCCTACAGTAAAAAATAAGCTATCGAATTCTGACATTCCGTATTCGGTTCATGTCAGAGCGCATTGTTTAGAATTCAAGTTAAAAGTGGGTAGACTACACGTGCGTCCGGCACACAGTTTACATCACGCAGTGCTTACAACCCGTCGCACACGACAGTCACTTTGGTAGTGGAGGTTTCAGGGGCTAACAGCAGTTCCAACTGGAACTTGCATTTGAAATATACTATCAATAAGTCTGCGGAAAAAAAACTCTTAAAAACTGGACTACACTTCACAGATAGTGTATTCATACATGGAAAACTGTATTTTTTTTACGCTTTTAAACTATATGTTTGTATCAATTACCGAAAATGACAGCCAAAATAAGTAATATGATAGGATTCTGACATCAAATGTTGTGTAGAAAGAGGTGTAGTAAACAGTAAATACGTTTACATCAATAAACTCTCTCTGTTAGTTTCTGATTAACTTCGCTGAGTACTTATTTTAAACAAGTGAACTGAGGGAGGGGGGGAGGGGAATGTTTCTCACCGGTTTAGTAGTAACAATAATTTGTTTTACGCTTGCCGAAGAGAACTTGATAGACGTCGGAAAGGGAACATATATAATGTCAGAAATAACAAAATCTAGGAAAAATATAAAAACTGATCAGACATGAACATGGAATATGCATAAGTAATATGAAGTAAGATGTAAATCTGAAACTAGAACTTTCTAATTAGATTTAATAGCAGTGTTTAATTTGAAGCGCTTCGCTTTGTGTAAAACCAATAGACCGAAGGAATGTGTTGGCGACGCTTTGGCTGTAATTAGATTTTTGTGTTTTATGTCTTTCAAGGTAGTAAGCAAATCGTCCCGAAGCTTACCACAGAAACTGATAACCAAAGTAAAAATTATAAAGTTGCAATAAACTGTTACCTGAGTAAATTAGAATGGTTTAACTTCATTTTTCACATTTAAGTTCCTGTAGTAGTTGCTTGTTTTGCACAAATTTCTCAGTATAAATTAGAAATGTTAGTCAGTAAACAGTGGCCTTAATAATATTTGCTGTTACTGGTTTTAGTTCTTCCATCTCAACAGGGTTAGGAAGTGTGAGTAATTCTCGACCAATGTATATTAGTTATTCGCTTAATGCCCATCCACCTATTAGTTATCAGTTTCATAACCAAATTGGTGAAAATTTTAGTTAACTGACGCTGAAAATTTCCTGCAGGGAGACAGTTATGCCGCTTTATTACTACCCGATTATCTGTATCGAAGACATTGTTTGTGTTACGTATCTGATATATCCAAGGTGTGTGAATGTGTTACAATCTATTCTTGGTCGATTTTAATCACTCAATATCCAGTTTCTAGAGCCAGATTTATTATACACTTGTAGCAGCTTTTAAAGTGCAGACCTAGAGTTCTGATATTTTATTCCAAAGCTAGACTTTTCCAGCGATTTCGTTTACATGGACCAGAGAAGCTCTCAGTCATTTTTTCGTCGATTTGTAAATAACTATCGTTAACTTATTAATCCTTAGTACGAATTTGTGATGTATCGATAGCGTAGGTGTAATGAATTTGTATATCCTATTGTCCTTGCAGAAAATGTTGTGTTCATAAAACTTTGCACCCAGCAATTTGCATCTTGTTAAATTTTCTTTAAAAATCTATTCAAGTTTGTTGTCAATATAACTACACTGTTACCGCCTGGAACTGTTTTTCAATGGCCTTAGGAATCTATTATAGCTATTTGAGGGTTCTGTAAAACCTTCAGTTCTCGACACAAACGTGAAATTTAATTTCGGCGATTTCTTATTTGGAAACAATAGTGTTTGCGTAAGGGAGTGAATGCCTCTTTTTTTTTTTTTTTTTTTTTTTTTTGTAACTGCTTTACGTCTTTTTTTTTAACATCGAGGTCTTTAGAGACGGGAAAGGATGGGGGGCAAGGATGGGGGCAAGGAATGGGAAGGAATTCGGCCATGGCCTTTTGAAGGAAGCATCCCCGCATTTGCCTGGAGTGATTTGGGGAAACCATGGAAAACCCAAATCTGGATGCCCGGACGGGGATTCGAACCGCCGTCCTCCCGAATGCGAGTCGAGAACGCTAACCGTTACACCGCCCCGCTCGGTGAGTGAATGTCAGGGTTATGTTGCTCGCACCTGAGCGTGCTATGTAACTACCTCAGCTCCTCACAGGGGCGAGACTCACCTCTTGAGAATGATATTTTTGTCATTGAGTAAAACATGTTCGCTCTCAATATGCTCTGCAACGAAATCTTCCTCGTACCAAGCTCAATACGGCCACAGCGTAGTTTATCCTGAATTACACTGGCTGTGTCACTATGGCAGAAGACTCAGTACACTTACACAAACTAGCAATTAATTCATTAGTGCAGCGCTTCGTTTCTTTTTTACTGTATTGATTAGATAATTTTGAGCCAGTGGGTAGGATAATATGGGAAGAAAGTCAGCTTATTAGGTACACTCATAAAAAATAAAGTTTCGTTATGATTGTAGGGTAGGGAAAGAATTGCTTGGCTTTAAATGTATACAGGTAGTAGGAACAAGGTTTCAGAATGCTCCGTTTATTGGGAAGAGTGATGAGAGGATTTACTTGAGAATTGGCTTACAGAACGTTTGTCATACCATTGCTAGAATACGGTGATGCACTTTGGAACCCTCATTTTGGGTTTCAAATAAAGGAGCTGGAGGGGGTGCAAACAAGGGTTGCTAGATATGTCTGTAGATCATAATCAGTAACTGATATCATGAAGGAATGGGATTCATTGGAACACAGGAGGAGGGAGTCATGGGAGTGTAGAAGGCGTTTATTAGTGATGAAGTATGGAAAAACGTTGGTGGAAGAATTAAGAGAGGTGCACGGATGGGAAAAATTAATCATGACCACAAACGCTTGGGAGTGAGCGGTTAACGCTCTGGCCTCGCATTGGGGAGGACGTGGGTTCGAATATCCGTCCGGGAATCCAGATTTGGATTTTCCATTGTTTCCCCAAATCACTGCAGGCGAATGCCGGGATGCTTCCATCAGAAGGCCATGGCCGAATTCCTTCCCGTTCCTTGTCTCCAGTCCCATCCCACCTCTAATGACATCGACGAGGCGTAAAGCCATAAAAAACAAACAAACTGGCACTTGATTTCAGGGATAAGGATGAAGTAAGATTTTCTTTCGTTTGTACGTAGGTCAGGGATTGGAACAAATTACTAAAGGAAATGAAGAATTATATACCAAAACACTGAAAGAATTTAAACTTAAATTTCGTAGCGGGAAAAATAAGCAGGTATAAGAAAGGAATAAAATGGGCTTGTGGGTAAAATATCACAGGAGCTGGCGATCCATCGTAATTACATTAAATTAAGCTTTCAAACAGCGAAACCCCGTCAAAATGCCAGATTATACTAAAACGTTTGGCATTCATAACAGATTTTCATGTTTTCCTTCGGTGGCAGGTGACATTGCCTCAGATTTTAAATCAAACCATAAACTTTGAGGCTGTTAAAAACTCATTAAATTCTGTTTATTAATTTTTGCGCGATGCCGGAAGAGATAAACGCAATCACATTATAAGTTAATTTAATAGTGTGGACTGTACAGTGGGGTAGCTGGTTACGGAGTTTTGGACGGCAGGGATTGCATGATAGGAGAGGAGAGATGCGACTGTGGAAAAGCGCAGGTGCGCCTCCGCCTGAATGATTGAAGCGGCTAGCGTGACGAGTCGAGTGCTGAGTAACGGACAGTCACTGGGGGAACACTCCACAACTCCACCCCGCCATCCAACTCAGTGTGGCATTTCTGATGCGTGCACAATTTTGCTGTCTTCCGCTGTCTCAAGTCCAAATACAGATCGAGGAAGAACGTTTAGGACAAGCAGTCAGTACAGTTTTCGACATAAACACTTGCTCGCACCGTTCTTGCTGTCTTTACAGCCAAGAACTTTTTTTTTTTTTTAATTCGAGTAAGGAAAGTATACCACGAGTCTAATTGATAATATACATACACGCTCAAGAAGACTGATTTATTAATTTAAGAAGCGTATATACACCTCTTTTACAAATATGTATCTAAATTTAAAAGCAAAAAAATAATTTTACCTTTCCGCGTAATGTAAGTGTCTCGCCTCATACTGTTTTACAGCTGGTATTACTTCCTGTAGGCCAGACGATTTGTTAAGGAATGTTTGTAAATTTGTGAAGACAACTGTCACAGGCTGTTTTCACGGCATCCGTTGCTTCTGAGCAGCAAGAAGCATACTTTCACGTTGAACTTTGGAATAGTACTGACGTTTGTTGCACCAGAACACACAAATTAACCATAACATTAACTAAAAAGGTACACCACAAGCGTTTAGCTTCTGCTGTGAGTTATTATTACTCATCATATCTAGAACACAGGACCGAGTCTTGTGGGCGAGAGGCCAACACACGAGAAGACGCCGGTTCGAATCCCCTCCCGACCGTACAGATTTCCATTTTCAATGGTTTCCTGGAGACTGCCAAGATGGTTCCTTCAAAACGCCATGTTCATTGTTTTCCTCCAATCCTCTCCCAGCTGTAATGACCTAAATATCAACGAATACACCTCTCCCCCACCCCAAAAAAAAGAGCTAGTTCGAGACGTCCAGCTAGGAAAATCCTCTGCGAATTGAGCTGTTCTCTGAATCAAGTAACTCAGTGTCTTTGCTGGTTGACAGGGAACTCGGTAAGTAACTAATTCGTCCTGTCATCAGTTAATGATAATTTACTTTAATCCTCCAATTTACAGATTGCTGTTGTTGGTCGCCAGGTGACTCTACCTCCCACCATAGGTTACTGATTAGGCCTACTAGTGCTTTTGTATAGATTGAATACTTCTATCAAGTGACAACATCGACGAATCACTTTTGACTCCAATGTTATTTCGTCGAATCGAAAGCTTCATAGTATACTATGCATGGATAAGGCATTAGATTCGTCCAAAGACACTAAAGCACAAATACAGCGACTGAATACTAGAAACTGTAACTAAAAGGCAACTCCAACTAACTAGAGGCAACCAACTGCTCGTCTCTGCTGCTAGCTTAGATAGACGCTGTCGAAACATCCAGAATAACACAAAGAAAACCCAGAGTGTACAATGCTGCCGACAGTCAAAACTACATTTAAAAAATCAAAGTTAGTACAAAATCATTCACAATCATCATGAAACACCCAGAAAATGAAAATTAAAGATATTTACAGGTATTTACACACAAAATTATCAACCTAAGCCAGTCAAAACAGCCTGGAATTGTCCTCCAAAGAACGTGGCTCACATCAGCATTTATACAAACTTTTAATAATTTTTTCATAGAAAACGTTATCTTTGATCATATTACGTATCATTCACACAGTTTCTCTCCATAAAATAATGATCATTTACATGACACAGATTGATAACTAATCATACAAAGTATACAAATTAATCAACTGCCATCTTGCTATAAGTAATTGGCAAAATAAAATTTCATGAAAGGGCTGTATCGAGGGCTGTTACAACACGGGAGCTCACACACAACCTGATCTGATGTTCGCTCCGTCACTATGCAATTTAACATGATACTTGATTTGTTTCATAATCGCTTGTAAAATTAATGTTTCTTCTTTGAGTGCTTCCAATTCCCCAGATCAGCTGTAATCTTCCTGCATGTTAAGTGAGAGAGTCTCCTCTCGCCAACTGAGGTCGTAATGTTTACAACGCTGACTCGCACACGAAGCGGGATCTCTCTCAATTATGTTCTGCTGCCCCAGTTCCATTACAAACATCTTATTCAGCGGATACACACGTATCAACTGAGCGTAACCATTTCCTTTTGTCCTGATAATGTTCAGTACGTCACCAAAATATGAATTTATTATTTCTTGTCGTAAAAAATCTTTTCTTGAATAAGAAACACGGTTAATAATGATGAGTTTCATGACGTTGTGATTTGCTTTGGGTCGTGATGGTAACTGTACTAAAGAAAATAAATTTTCATTTACTGTCATCTTCAGTGTGTTAAGAGGTTAAATGAGTCTGAGGCTTATCACATTGTTTAAAAAAAAAACGACAGATAAAAGCACGCGCCAAACCTGTCACTATTGCTCGCATCGCTACAAGATACATTGATTGCACTTCACTAAACGAGTTTTAATTAGGACAAGTTTGTGATTTATGGCGTCAAATGATTACAGTATTACTTTCTTCGATTTTACTTTCAGACGTTTTCATTGTTTTACCTCAGTTCCTAACAGCTGACAATTATTCCAGGTGTTGGCATCTGCTCTGTAGAATTAAGAAATTATACAATGCTCTTGCGAATCTTTTCAAACGGAGATAGCAAGAAGGACGAGGATATGTAACGGCAGTCCTCCTATCCAGTTACGGAGGTGGTTTAAAGCCTGTTGAGGAGGTGAGCTATGTGTGGCTGGCGCGGGGCGAGGCGAGTATCGAACGCGGCCCGCCCGCCCCACCGCTCCACCGCCCCCGCAACTAACGACTGTTTGCCGATTCGGCACTCGCTGCATAATTAATGATTTGTAATGTTGCCTGGCAGTGAGGGATGTCGTGTAACGCACTTGTTAGCCGCCTCCTCAGCCCCCGATCGATAGGCAGCCCTCCCGGCACAGATTGACTGCTACGCCTCACTCCGCCTGCAAACTCATCAAGCCCAACATACTCGCAAGCAGATCTGCAAGTTCCGTGCTACAATGTTCTCGGTCCGTCTTTGAAAGAAGAAGTGTGTCGGATGAAAAATATTTAAGACTTTCCAACAATATTTCCGCTTTAATTTAACTGCGATGGGGCGCAATCCCCAGTGGCAATTTTCCTAGTCACTGATTTAATCCCTTCTTCTCATTCTTATTTTTTATTTATTTTTAATACTTTGAACATGCATTCCTACACCCATTGAAAGATTCCTTTTACACCCGTACAAAAAAGTCGTACTTACGTGACTTAGATTCCTTCAGATTATCATTGAACAAAAATACTCACTTATTTCTGTTGAGTTTCCTTCTAACATTTAAATAATTTATTTATTAATACTTCATTTATTTCTCTTACATACTGTTTGACATTTCTTCATGCTTTTATTATTCTTTTTACGTTTTTAATCACACTCCCATTCGATTTTGTGTTATCAAACATTGCTATTGTTTTACTGCAACTTCCGAACAACCAAAGAGTCTGCTATGCAGAACTGTCGCTGACAATAAAATATCTGTGGTTCAACGATATATTATTTGAATACAAAGATTTTTTCACAAACATACTAAGATGTATATAAAATGTTTCCTTATACGATCCGCTTTTGAACTTGACGAATTTTAATATTAAATTCTTCCAGCGCTTTTTGTAAACTGTTCATAACTTCCCTTAGTAATTTGTTCCAGTTCCTGACTGCCTACAAACTGCAATGTTCCCTCTCACTTTTTTCTGAAATTGACATAATGGGTGGGAAAATTTTCTTTCGTAGGTAAGGAACAGGGATGTATAATTTACCAAAAAACTACGAACGATATTGGAAGAAAACTATGAGACTGAATTATTTTGTAAACAGCTTTTGACTTGTCACGTTTAAACAAATTTTGAAGTTCAGTTGAATCTCATCTTCCAAACTTCAACTATCAGTTTGCTGTTGTGAAGCCGCGGGTGCCTGGCGTAGTTGTACATCACCGCTTGTTAAGTACGCATGTTTAAGAGGGGAAAGCCACTGTGTGGACACGTCATTACTCAGTCGTAAAATGTTTTTAGCGCTTAACGAGGAGCTTAGTGTGCTTGCCGAGTCACGGGCCGCATCATCAGCAAAGTGACTTCACTTCATTTCACATGTTTCTATAAACTGAAACCAAAAAGTAATCGGAATTGAATAGTAAATGTCTGTTCACCGTTTCCCCCATTTGAATTATGAAACGGGTGGTAGTGTAGTAAGCGGTGCCTGGTTGAATATATTAACAGAAATGTTTGATAATGGCGTGACGATTGTGCCTCTTGAAGTGTAGCAAATCTCGTACTGACAAACGAATAGCTGCTACATGGTGCGAGATTTTCTTTTACAGCATAATGGACCGATTATCTGCATTACTTTGCCGTTTAGCCTGAGATGTTGATGCAGCAGACTATGGTTAAAGGAAAATCTGCAAACTTTGTTACAAGAAAGAAATAAAAATTAAATTAAGTAGAAAAAAGGGCGACTGGAAATATCATTCGCACACACAGTTACAAAAATACACTTCATCATTCTGTTTCATTCCTAGTGACGAACAAAACACTGACAGAGAAAATTGGCAGAAAGTGCAAAGTATACTTCCTCAATACTTCACTTCACAGTCTAACAGCTGGTGATCAGCTACATTCATTTTTCGTAACTATTGCTCTTTAAAATGTGAAACAAGTTTCGGTCAGCTTGGTTATGGAACAATAGAAGTTGACTGCCACTGATTACTGTTCCAGTTTATCTGTTCAGCGTCTTGTCAATAGCTTGTCCAAGAGTTCTTGCATTTTGCTCTTCCTACCAACTTCCTTCAAAACTAAGCAGCCAAAACCTTACTGCTCTCTTCTTACGAATCTTTATTCAAACAATGGAATATATCTTCTCTAGGTTTCTTCTGCTTGCAACTACCGACTCGACAAAATCATTATATCCACTACTGTAAGCCCGTGACTGTTTTTTGCGTACCGTCATGGGTCTAAAATAGTTCCGGTTTCTAGGATGAAAGATTATGACAGGTTGACCTGATTTGACCGAATGTAGACTTGACCAGTGTTTCAGGGTGAATAAAATCTGTTGACTGTTTTGTGGGTTCTTTCTGCCTTGCAACTAAACAAAATGCTTTTGATGGCATACGCGTTTCGCCTTTATTCAAGGCATCATCAGTGCCCTAGATAAACATATATACACATATATATACAATGCTGTTGTTTGATTTTTGTACAGTTTTCTAAAAAATATTAAGTGGGTACTTACAGTTTTTATATGTTCATTAACACGCACAAGTTCGTGTTTCCATACCAGCTACTCTTTTTGCACTATCACTACAGTCCCAAGTTTGTGTAGGCTGCATTTTAGGTAATTTCACCGGCCACGAACTATATATAGTTATTTGTTGTTGTTGACATCGAAAAGTCGTGAGCCAAAGATTATGTGTTGTGTAACTATTTGTTATTTTGAATCTGCGGTCATTAGCTTTGTGTATTTTGTGGCGGTATGTTTGATTATGTTATTTATTCCTGTTTTAATGTTTTGAACAAGGTTTGGTTCGTTAGGTGTATGTATTCGTTCATAACTTTTTTACCATTATTGATTGCTTTTTGTATTTGCAGGTTTTCCTGAATTGTCAGCATATTTTTGTTGTGATTATTAACAACAAATAACTATATATAGTTCGTGGCCGGTGAAATTACCTAAAATGCAGCCTACACAAACTTGGGACTGTAGTGATAGTGCAAAAAGAGTAGCTGGTATGGAAACACGAACTCGTGCGTGTTAATGAACATATAAAAACTGTAAGTACCCACTTAATATTTTTTAGAAAACTGTACAAAAATCAAACAACAGCATTGTATATATATGTGTATATATGTTTATCTAGGGCACTGATGATGCCTTGAATAAAGGCGAAACGCGTATGCCATCAAAAGCATTTTGTTTAGTTGCAAGGCAGAAAGAACCCACAAAACAGTTATCATAGCAACTAAGGACTTGGGCCGAAAAAATCACCAACATGTAAAATCTGTTGA
>JARYHS010013630.1:63674635-63734377 GCA_031002005.1 Vandiemenella viatica
GTTCAAAGCATTAAAAATAAATAAAAAATAAGAATAAGAAGAAAGGATTCAATAAGTGACTAGGAAAATTGTCACCGGTGATTTCACCCCATCGCAGTTAAACTAAAACGGAAATATTGCTCGAGAGTGTTAGATATTTTTCATCCGACACACTTCTTCTTTCAAAGACGGACCGATAACATTGTAACGCTGAACTTGCAGATCTGCTTGCGAGTATGTTGGGCTTGATGAGTTTGCAGGCGGAGTGAGGCGCAGCAGTCAGTCAATCTGTGCCGGGAGGGCTGCCTATCGATCGGGGGCTGAGGAGGCGGCTAACAAGTGCGTTACACGACATCCCTCACTGCCAGGCAACATTTACAAATCATTAATTATGCAGCGAGTGCCGAATCGGCAAACAGTCGTTAGTTGCGGGGGCGGTGGGGCGGGCGGGCCCCGTTCGATACTCGCCTCGCCCCGCGCCAGCCACACACAGCGCTTCTTCATCACAGCTCACCTCCTCAACAGGCTTTAAACGACCTCCATAACTGGATAGGAGGACTGCCGTTACATATCCTCGTCCTTTTTGCTATCTCCGTTTGAAAAGATTCGCAAGAGCATTGTATAATTTCTCAATTGTACAGAGCAGATGCCAACACCTGGAATTACTGTTAGCTGTTAGGAACTGAGGTAAAAAAATGAACACGTCTGAAAATAAAATCGAAGAAAGTAATATTGTAATCATTTGACGCCATAAATCACAAACTTTTTCTAATTAAAACTCGTTTAGTGAGGTGCAATCAACGGTTCTTGTAGCGATGCGAGCAATAGTGACAGGTTTGGCGCGTGCTTTTATCTGTCGTTTTTTTTTAAACAATGTGATAAGCCTCAGACTCATTTAACCTCTTAACACACTGAAGATGACAGTAAATGAAAATTTATTTTCTTTAGTACAGTTACCATCACGACCCAAAGCAAATCACAACGTCATGAAACTCGTCATTATTAACCGTGTTTCTTATTGAAGAAAAGATTTTTTACGACAAGAAATAATAAATTCATATTATGGTGATGTACTGAACATTATCAGTACAAAAGGAAATGGGTAGGCTCAGTTGATACGTGTGTAGAGAGAAATCCGCTGAATAAGATGTTTGTAATGGAACTGGGGCAGCAGAACGTAATTCAGAGAGATCCCGCTTCGTGTGCCAGTTAGCGTTGTAAACATTACGACCTCAGTTGGCGAGAGGAGACTCTCTCACTTAACATGCAGGAAGATTACAGCTGATCTGGGGAATTGGAAGCACGCAAAGAAGAAACATTAATTTTACAAGCGATTATGAAACAAATCAAATATCATGTTAAATTGCATAGTAACGGAGCGAACATCATATCAGGTTGTGTGTGAGCTCCCGTGTTGTAAGGCACCTTGTAACAGCCCTCGATCCAGCCCTTTCATGAAATTTTATTTTTCCAATTATTTATAGCAAGATGGCAGTTGATTGATTTGTATACTTTGTATGATTAGTTATCAATCTGTGTCATGTAAATGGACATTATTTTATGGAGAGAAACTGTGTGAATGATACGTAATACTATCAAAGATAGCGTTTTCTATGAAAACATTATTAAAAGTTTGTATAAATGCTGATGTGAGCCACGTTCTTTGGAGGACAATTTGAAGCTGTTTTGACTGATAATTTTGTGTGTAAATATCTTTAATTTTCATTTTCGGGTGTTTCATGATGATTGTGAATGATTTTGTACTAACTATGATTTTTTAAATGTGGTTTTGACTGTCGGCAACATTGTACACTCTGGGCTTTCTCTGTGTTCTGGATGTTTCGACAGCGTCTATCTAAGCTAGCAGCCGAGACGAGTAGTTGGTTGCCTCTAGTGAGTTTCGAGTATTCAGTCGCTGTATTTGTGCTTTAGTGTCTTTGGACGAATCTAATGCCTTACCCATGCATAGTATACTGTGAAGCTTTCGATCGACGAAATAACATTGGAGTCAAAAGTGATTCGTCGGTGTTGTCACTTGATAGAACTATTGAATCTATACAAAAGCAGTAGTAGGCCTAATCAGTAACCTACGGTGGGAGGTAGAGTCACCTGGCGACCAACAACAGCAATCTGTAAATTGGAGGACGAAGTGATTAAAGGAAATCATCATTAACTGATGACAGGACGAATTAGTTAGTTACCGAGTTCCCTGTCAACCAGCAAAGACACTGAGTTACTTGATTCAGAGAACAGCTGAATTCGCAGACGATTTTCCTAGCTGGACGTCTCCAACTAGCTCTTTTTTTTGGGGGGGGGGGAGAGGTGTATTCGTCGATATTTAGGTCATTACAGCTGGGAGAGGATTGTAGGAAAACAATGAACATGGCGTTTTGAAGGAACCATCTTGGCAGTCTCCAGGAAACCATTGAAAACTGAAATCTGTACGGTCGGGAGGGGATTCGAACCGGCGTCTTCTCGTGTGTTGGCCTCTCACCCACATGACTCGGTCCTGTGTTCTAGATATGATGAGTAACAATAACTCACAGCAGAAGCTAAACAATTGTGGTGTACCTTTTTAGTTAATGTTATGGTTAATTTGTGTGTTCTGGTGCAACAAACGTCAGTACTTTTCCAAAGTTCAACGTGAAAGTATGCTTCTTGCTGCTCAGAAGCAACGGATGCCGTGAAAACAGCCTGTGACAGTTGTCTTCCCAAATTTACAAACATTCCTTAACAAATCGTCTGGCCTACAGGAAGTAATAGCAGCTGTAAAACAGTATGAGGCGAGACACTACATTACGCGGAAAGGTAAAATTATTTTTTTGCTTTTAAATTTAGATACATATTTGTAAAAGAGGTGTATATACGCTTCTTAAATTAATAAATCAGTCTTCTTGAGTGTGTATGTATATTATCAATTAGACTCGTGGTATACTTTCCTTACTCGAATTAAAAAAAAGAAAAAAGTTCTTGACTGTAAAGACAGCAAGAACGGTGCGAGGCAAGGAACAAGTGTTTATGTCGAAAACTGTACTGACTGCTTGTCCTAAACGTTGTTTCTCGAAACTGTATTTGGACTTGAGACAGCGGAAGACAGCGAAATTGTGCACACATGAGAAATGCCACACTGAGTTGGATGGCGGGGTGGGGTTGTGGAGTGCTCCCCCAGTGACTGTCCGTTACTCAGCACTCGACTCGTCACGCTAGCCGCTTCAATCATTCAGGCGGAGGCGCACCTGCGCTTTTCCACAGTCGCATCTCTCCTCTCCTATCATGCAATCCCTGCCGTCCAAAACTCCGTAACCAGCTACCCCACTGTACAGTCCACACTATTACATTAACTTATAATGTGATTGCGTTTATCTATTCCGGCATCGCGCAAAAATTAATAAACAGAATTTAATGAGTTTTTAACAGCCTCAAAGTTTATGGTTTGATTTAAAATCTGAGGCAATGTCACCTGCCACCGAAGCAAAACATGAAAATCTGTTATGAATGCCAAACGTTTTTACGTATAATCTGGCATTTTGACGGGGATTCGCTGTTTGAAAGCTTAATTTAATGTAATAACGATAGATCGCCCGCTCCTGTGACATTTACCCACAAGCCCATTTTATTCCTTTCTTATACCTGCTTATTTTTCCCGCTACGAAATTTAAGTTTAAATTCTTTCAGTGTTTTGGTAAATAATTCTTCATTTCCTTTAGTAATTTGTTCCAATCCCTGACCTACGTACAAACGAAAGAAAATCTTACTTCATCCTTATCCCTGAAATCAAGTGCCAGTTTGTTTGTTTTTTTATGGCTTTACGCCTCGTCGATGTCATTAGAGGTGGGATGGGACTGGAGACAAGGAACGAGAAGGAATTCGGCCAAGGCTTTCTGAAGGAAGCATCCCGGCATTCGCCTGGAGTGATTTGGGGAAACAATGGAAAATCCAAATCTGGATTCCCGGACGGGCATTCGAACCCACGTCCTCCCCAATGCGAGGCCAGAACGTTAACCGCTCACTCCCAAGCGTTTGTGGTCATGATTAATTTTTCCCATCCGTGCACCTCTCTTAATTCTTCCACCAACGTTTTTCCATACTTCATCACTAATAAATGCCTTCTACACTCCCATGACTATCTTCTCCCTCCTCCTGTGTTCCAATGAATCCCATTCCTTCATGTTATCAGTTACTGATTATGATCTACAGACATATCTAATAGCCCTTGTTACCACCCCCTCCAGCTCCTTTATTTGAGACCCAAAATGAGTGTTCCAAAGTGCATCACCGTATTCTAGCAATGGTATGACAAACGTTCTGTAAGCCAATTCTCAAGTAAATCCTTTCATCACTCTTCCCAATAAACGGAGCATTCTGAAACCTTGTTCCTACTACCTGTATACATTTAAAGCCAAGCAATTCTTTCCCTGCCCTACAATCATAACGAAACTTTATTTTTAATGAGTGTACCTAATAAGCTTACTTTTCTTCTTCCCATATTATCCTACCCATTGTCTCAAAATTATCTAATCAATACAGTAAAAAAGAAACGAAGCGCTGCCCTAATGAATTAATTGGTGGTTTCTGTACGTGTACTGAGTCTTCTGCCATAGTGACACAGCCAGTGTAATTCAGGATAAACTACGCTGTGGCCGTATTGAGCTTGGTACGAGGAAGATTTCGTTGCAGAGTAGGTTGAGACCGAACATGTTTTACTCAATGACAAAAATATCATTCTCAAGAGGTGAGTCTCGCCCCTGTGAGGAGCTGAGGTAGTTACATAGCACGCTCAGGTGCGAGCAACACAACCCTGACATTCACTCACCGAGCGGGGCGGTGTAACGGTTAGCGTTCTCGCCTCGCATTCGGGAGGACGGCGGTTCGAATCCCCGTCCGGGCATCCAGATTTGGGTTTTCCATGGTTTCCCAAATCACTCCAGGCAAATGCCGGGATGCTTCCTTCAAAAGGCCATGGCCGAATTCCTTCCCATTCCTTGCCCCCATCCTTGCCCCCCATCCTTGCCCCCCATCCTTGCCCCCCATCCTTTCCCGTCTCTAAAGACCTCGATGTTAAAAAGAGACGTAAAGCAGTTACAAAAAAAAAAAGAGGCATTCACTCCCTCACGCAAACACTATTGTTTCCAAATAAGAAATCGCCGAAATTAAATTTCACGTTTGTGTCGAGAACTGAAGGTTTTACAGAACCCTCAAATAGCTATAATAGATTCCTAAGGCCATTGAAAAACAGTTCCAGGCGGTAACAGTGTAGTTATATTGACAACAAACTTGAATAGATTTTTAAAGAAAATTTAACAAGATGCAAATTGCTGGGTGCAAAATTTTATGAACACAACATTTTCTGCAAGGACAATAGGATATACAAATTCATTACACCTACGCTATCGATACATCACAAATTCGTACTAAGGATTAATAAGTTAACGATAGTTATTTACAAATCGACGAAAAAATGACTGAGAGCTTCTCTGGTCCATGTAAACGAAATCGCTGGAAAAGTCTAGCTTTGGAATAAAATATCAGAACTCTAGGTCTGCATTTTAAAATCTGCTACAAGTGTATAATAAATCTGGCTCTAGAATCTGGATATTAAGTGATTAAAATCGACCAAGAATAGATTGTAACACATTCACTCACCTTAGATATATCAGATACGTAACACAAACAATGTCTTCGATACAGATAATCGGGTAGTAATAAAGCGGCATAACTGTCTCCCTGCAGGAAATTTTCAGCGTCAGTTAACTAAATTTTCACCAATTTGGTTATGAAACTGATAACTAATAGGTGGATGGGCATTAAGCGAATAATCAATATACATTGGTCGAGAATTACTCACACTTCCTAACCCTGTTGAGATGGAAGAACTAAAACCAGTAACAGCAAATATTATTAAGGCCACTGTTTACTGACTAACATTTCTAATTTATACTGAGAAATTTGTGCAAAACAAGCAACTACTACAGGAACTTAAATGTGAAAAATGAAGTTAAACCATTCTAATTTACTCAGGTAACAGTTTATCGCAACTTTATAATTTTAACTTTGGTCATCAGTTTCTGTGGTAAGCTCCGGGACGATTTGCTTACTACCTTGAAAGACATAAAACACAAAAATCTAATTACAGCCAAAGCGTCGCCAACACATTCCTTCGGGCTATTGGTTTTACACAAAGCGAAGCGCTTCAAATTAAACACTGCTATTAAATCTAATTAGAAAGTTCTAGTTTCAGATTTACATCTTACTTCATATTACTTATGCATATTCCATGTTTATGTCTGATCAGTTTTTATATTTTTCCTAGATTTTGTTATTTCTGACATTATATATGTTCCCTTTCCGACGTCTATCAAGTTCTATTTGGCAAGCGTAAAACAAATTATTGTTACTACTAAACCGGTGAGAAACATTCCCCTCCCCCCCTCCCTCAGTTCACTTGTTTAAAATAAGTACTCAGCGAAGTTAATCAGAAACTAGCAGAGAGAGTTTATTGGTGTAAACGTATTTACTGTTTACTACACCTCTTTCTACACAACATTTGATGTCAGAATCCTATCATATTACTTATTTTCGGTAATTCATACAAACATATAGTTTAAAAGCGTAAAAAAAATACAGTTTTCCGTGTATGAATACACTATCTGTGAAGTGTAATCCAGTTTTTAAGAGTTTTTTTTTCCGCAGACTTATTGATAGTATATTTCAAATGCAAGTTCCAGTTGGAACTGCTGTTAGCCCCTGAAACCTCCACTACCAAAGTGACTGTCGTGTGCGACGGGTTGCAAGCACTGCGTGATGTAAACTGTGTGCCGGACGCACGTGTACCCACTTTTAACTTGAATTCTAAACAATGCGCTCTGACATGAACCGAATACGGAATGTCAGAATTCTATAGCTTATTTTGTACTGTAGGGTATGCATTAGCCGAGAATAAGGGATGCCGACAACATAAATTATATAAAGAATTATCATTTCTCAATTTGAAACTTTCTAATAGGTAATAAAATAGTTCGGGGTGTTAAAGTTTTCATTATATCCTGCTCGTGGATAATAATCACGACTCCATCATTGGATTGCTAAGTTTCACTTTTTCCACAGCGCGTAGAAACCGTGAAACCTATCAGAATCGCAGGATTTTTTTCATCTTACTGTAACATAGGACCAAAGTTTCAATATGTCCAGCTGGCAGATGGTTGAACGGTACAAGTGCAGTTCTCACAGGACACATTTCGCAGGACAAGTTGGCGTTGAAAATCGAGTGAAGGTTTCTGTACAGCCCGAGCAGGGCGGGAGGCCTTGTTTGAGTTTGGCAGCGTCGCCGCTGGATATGAGAGTCGTGCATTATTACTTTATTAGATAGGAAAGAAGACCCGGAAGGCCCATCTCCCCGCTCGCTAAATGAATTATATTGTTCCGTGTACTTGTGTCGCGCAGATTCATTAACGCGGCGGCGCTGCGCGAGCGCCAAGTTTATTAATTAACTACGTCCGGAGGCAAGATCCACCCGCCGCCGCGCCGTCTAACCTTCCCGGCCGGCCCGCCCCCACGCTGACCAGAATCACAGCGCCCCGCCTCGCTCTATTCAATTTGTGAGTTTCGTTTCCAGAACAGAGATAACACGGTTCTCCTGCACCACGCACAAAATTTTTCTCTGGGTCTTAAAGTGTGCTTGGCGAACATTTCTAATCAATGACAAATAACGTGTCATTCCTTGATGACTGTTGCCTGCTATAAACCAAAATATTGGCACAGGTATAAATTCGATAAATTAATACAGATTCTTGATGTTCTCGTAAGAAATAGTATTCCCTCGCTTCTAACCCTGTTTCTTTACATAAACTTTCGAACCAACCGCCAACATTATGCAGGTTTGATGTATTCGTTCACTGAAATCGTTTAGTAGCGAACACAGGAGCAGATTTTCTTATACAATGCAGATTCACGTGTTTAATGCAATTCAAATGGAAAGTATGGCGCACGCCTGGTGATGCGGTTCGCAAGCCACCCCTTGCGTACTTCTTTCTGCTCTTTCCAGTACATACGAGGGCGGTTTGAAAAGTTCTCGGAATCACCGCTAGATGTCAGTGCTAGAGCAACGAGGTTCCCGCGCAATAATCACATATCCTTTGTGAGTAAACACGTGGCGCGTCAGTGCTCTAGCTGCAGGAGTGTGGTAGTGACGACTCTTTGTTGTTGTTCCCGCGTAGTGATTTGTGACAGTGGAAAAAACAGAGATTCGAGCAGTGATTAAATACTTTGTAAAGAAAGGTAAGAAAGCAAAGGAAATTCATGCCGACTTTCAGAACACACTAGGGGACTCTGCTCCTTCATTTTCAACTGGTGCCAAGTGGACCAGCGAGTTTCAATTTGGTCGGGAGAGCTTGGTTGATGATCCACGTAGTGGACGAAGAAAAGTGCTACGACCCCAGAATTTATCGCAAAAGTGCATAAAATGGTCATGGAGGATCGTCGACTAAAAGTGCGGGAGATTGATGAAGGTGTAGGGATGTCTTCTGAACGGGTATATTATATTTCAACCGAAGAATTGGGTATGAAAAAATTATCCGCAAGATGGGTGCCGCGGCTCTTGACACTGGACGATAAACGGACCAGATTTCAAATGTCCGAACAAAGTCTGGCACGTTTTCAGAGCAACCAACAAGATTTTTGAGCCGGTTTTTGACTACAGATGAAACTTGGGTCCACTACTATACACCAGAGACAAAACAGCAGTCGAAGCAGTGGAAACATGCTGATTCACCGCCACCAAAGAAAGCAAAGGCAGTGCGTTCGGCCGGAAAGGTCATGGCCTCAGTTTTCTGGGATGCAAAAGGTATTCTGCTGATAGATTATCTTCCTACTGGTCAAACAATCACGGGGCAATACTATGCAAACCTCCTAGACCAATTACAGGAAAAGATACGCGAAACAAGGCCTGGTTTGGCAAGGAAACCGTCATCTTTCATCAGGTCAACGCTCCACCGCACAAAAGTGTTATTGCCATGGCAAAACTTCATGTACTGAGGTACGAATTGTTGCCATATCCACCTTATTCACCTGATTTGGCACCATCAGACTTTCATCTATTCCCCAAACTGAAAAATTTCCTCGCTGGACGGAGATTTTCTACGAGGGAAGAACTGACAGCCGAATTGGAGAGGTATTTTGCAGGCCTGGAGGAATCTCATTTTCGAGATGGGATCAAGGCATTGGAACATTTCTGGACCAAAGACATTAGTCTACGGGGAGACTATGTTGAAAAATAAAAGCAGTTCCACCGAGGTAAGATACATAATTCTAATACATTCCGCGAACTTTTCAAACCACCCTCGTAGTTGTGCGAAATATGACAAAATAATCAAAACTAATAGAAGGCCATATTGGTCATGGCGTCTGTAACACTGTGACGTCACGCCCCCAGCCTTGTTCGACCGGCCAGTGATAACTCTGCTGCACCAACCCACGAATTAAGGTAACCTTGTTTTGTTTCTTTAATTTTTCGATATGTTTTAAATTTCAAACCAGCCATAAAGAAAAAAGTTTATTTCGTTTAAATATACATATTAATTACTATTTCCTTTTTTATTTATATTCGATGTTTTTCTTATATTGTTTGCCATAGGTGTGGCTATTATAGCAACCAAAGAATTTACGTTACCTATTTATGTTTTTGTAGTGGTTCGATATTTTTTCCTTTAAATTAAATTTTGAAACCAAAGATTAAGAAAGCTATGTATATCGTTTAAATCTCCATATTAATTACGAAGAGGATTGTGCAATAAAGCGAGGTGGAGCCGAAATATGTACGATACTAACAATTCTAGTTGGTTAAGGAATTGTGAAGAGATCAGTTTCCATACACTGCGCTAGAAGCTAGTGATGTGTTAAACACTAGGAAAAATTGTCTTTGTTTTTGAATGGTACTTAACAGCTCGCTCAAAAGCAGGGCAGTATTGGAACATCAGACAAGCACGAAAGCTTTAAAGTGACTGAATGGAACCAAACACTGATGAAAATGGTGACCAATAAGACTATGAAATGAAAATCTCGTTCGAAAAGGTACAGAGACAGACCCAAGACAAGACAGCAACATGCTTTGGTCTCAATAAAAAAAAATAGCTGCCAAGAATGAGAAAGAATGGCGTTTAGCTGATTTGATTCATCATTAACTGTTTCCACAACCATTAGAAGAGAAAGAAGGAATATACACAAGCAACGGAAACGAAATCGATTGTTGGTTTTATGAAGAAATCATTCAGGCATTCACCGGAAGAGATTTCAGCAAAACAAGGAAAATCGAAATTTATAACTATCCGATACCACGAACATACACTTCTTTCGATTATATCACATTTCTTCAAACACCAACAAATAATTTAAAAAAAAAATACTGCATCAAAAAGGAATATGCACTTTTTAAATATAAAACCAAAGCCTTGGAGTGTTTCCTTTCTTTGCCACTGCCCTATAACTCACCGTCACCGGGAGACTGACCAGGAAACAGTTGTAGGAGGTAATGGGTGTTGGCTGGCCAATAGTGTTTGTGAACCTATACTTGACATCACCAAGCAGTCACCTACTCCGGTAGCGCGGTGTGAGGTAGGTCGGGCTTCGCGTTGCAGCGGTCGCCGGTTCGAGTCAGGCCCATGGCATGGTTGGTTTTAATTAAGTATTGCGTTACTCCTGTGTTGTCCTTTTACTGGTGATTGCCAATAACACTACAAGAGTGTAATATAATTGAGGAAAAATGTAAAAGAAAAACAGATGCTGGCAGGCTAAATGGCTAAAAACCAAATACCGTATTTTTTTTAAAAATATTTTGCAGTCAACTGCACGAAGGAATATTCGATATCAGAGTCTACCATACTTATTTGGTAATTTTACTGATCCGGCTTCAGAATTTTGTAAGAATACGTAATGATAACTTCCTTTAGTCTAAGACTAACGGAGCCCTTACTAAACAACAAGACATTTGTATGAGACAATGCATTAGGAGACGTTAGACTTAAGATCATACTGCGTTATTTCGCCACTGCTGCAGTTCTGAAGAGACGAAAATTTCAACCAGAATCCCTTAAGATTCAGGGCCCAGTTATACTGCAAAAATATGAGCGCATAAAGCAATCACCAAAGTGCTACGAAAATAGTATACTCTTGTAAGCAATAAATACACTGAATTGCCAAAAGTTACGGGATAAAAAGATGCAAATATTCACATATCGATAGCACCGTGGAAGCAAGTTGTAAATCTGACGTGAAGTATCGTAGTTCTCGTTAGTCGTGTGAAAGGTCTGAGGACATGAAATAATTGTTTCTGTACGCGGAATAGGAGTAGGCGCTGCTCGCTTGAGTTATTCTTGACTTCAACATTGGTCGAGCCACATTGTCAACAGTGTGTCGTGCACATGTAGTTTATGGCATTACCTCCCAGCATGGACAACGCAGTGGCCGACCACGTGTCGTTAAGACAGAGACTAGCGAGTGTTGACAGATAGGCTACTCTGCGTCAAAGAACAGCAACACTCAGTGAGGGACGTGTCCGTGCAGACAATGCAGTGGATGGAGTGCCTCTGCAGCCATCTGCTGAGACATGAACACATCGGATGAATCATGGATAGCTGGAAACAGGTTACGTGATCAGATAAGTCAAGATTCCAGAGGTGAGAGCTGAACGCAGGGTGCGAGTGCAGTGCTGACCCCACGAGGCATGCTTCCAGGTTGTCTGGAGGCACTGTACAAGCTTATGGTATGGAATCAGTTTGCATGGCATGGACTGGAACTTCCGGTCAACAGTTGTGTTCAGCCACCTGGAGACCATTTTCAGCCATTCATGATCTTTTCCAAAACAAGTACATTATCATGACGACAATGCCCCATGTTACCGAGCCAAAATCGTCCGCGATAGGTATGGGGACATTCTGGACAATTCCAGCAACTGATTTTTTTTTAATTTAATTTAATTGCAATGGAGCACAAGCTCCGGTGGCAATTTCCCTACACACCCAACTTCCCCCTATCCTGCACCCACCTACATTTGCCCTCTACAAATTTTATCTTCCTAAATTCTATTAACGTTTTCGGTAAGTTATTCATCATTTCTCTTGGTAACTCATTCCAATCCCTGACACCCTTACCTAAAAAAGAGAATCTTCCCACACCCTTGTGCCTGAAATCGAGTGCCAGCTTGTGGTCATGGTCATCTTTTCCCTTCTATGCATTAGTTTTCATACCTACTCCAATATCTCTCCATGGCTCATCCACGTAGATCAGCAACCATAAATACAAGAGAGCAAGTCTGGAACAGGACTGAAAGTGGACGGCTGTGGAGGCAGCGTGCCTGTATGTTTTTTCAGAGGACTTGTGACGACGTGTTAAGTCCATGCCATGCCAGTTTGCTGCACGTCCCTGGACAAAATGGGGTTCCAACGATATTAAGAAATATTCCATGACTTTTGGAGCTTCAGAGTAAATTGTAAAATTTTCAGAAATTCGCAAATTTTCTTTCATATTCGTAATAAAAAAACAAGCGTTCTGGTATCTCAGTTTCTAAGGCGCATGCATTGAAAATTCTTGGCCTTGGGATCATTTTTAGGAGCTTTGCCTGGATCGTGTGAGGTATGCCAGGACGTTCCGTGGTTTCGGCTCCATGTTAAACTGTATGTCCTGTTGGAAAGGAACTGACCATCCCGCCTCTGAACTACTGGATTACGCTTCCTTAGGGAGGAATAAACCAACCCTGGTGTTGTGAATTATTTTTGTTTTCGGAAACAAATATCATTCATGGTACGCTTTTTAACACTGTTATTTGTAAAGTCTTTGGACGATATTTACAAAGGTACTGTACCTTAAGGTTTGCTAGAAGTATTTTAATTTTTTTTAAATGGTGACTCATTAATTTTTTGGCGATCCCGTATTTTTCCGCGTTATCCAATTGGCTCAATTCGTGTGTTAAATATTCTACTCATCACCATAGGACTCATACTCAACAAAACAGATCAAAACTGACTTGATAAGAATATAACAGCAATCACGCTCAATCCAGTAAGAGTAAATCAATGGTACTGAGTCATTCAGCACTTAAGCTAAAGGGCGCATGTGCCATCCCTCAGTTTATTGGCTCGAAACTCTCTTATATGATTGCAATGGAGCGCACGCTCCAGTAGCAATTTCCATATACCCCCATTTTTCCCCCTTTCCTGTTCCCGTATACTTTTGTCCTCTAGAAATTTCAACTTTAAATTCTTTTAGCATTTTTGGTCAATTATTCATCGTCTCTCTTGGTAATTTATTCCAATCCATGACCGACTTACCTACGATAGAAAATCTTCCCATATCTTCCCTGAAATCGAGTGCCAGCTTGTGGTCATGGTCATGCCTCTGTACCTCGTAGGCCCCGGCATGAGCGGTGTGGCTGTGTGGCTGCGCAGGTGGTGCTCTGCTGACTCGGCACTTTGCGTCCGACGTATTCAATTACTGGCTTTCTCCTCTCTGACAGCCACGCGTCACGGACGCAACTTCCTTCCGCGTCGTGTCATCCTCACCCCACACGCTGCACTGAGGGGGCGCGCTCACCCACTACGCTCTAGTTTTAGCTGTGTACGGAGTTGTAAATTTTTCATATCTGGCTGGGAGCCATGGCACAGGGCCAAGATACCGATGAATAGTATGTTTGAGATATTTTTTCATGCTAAATATATTCACAAATTTCCAAAACCATGTAGTTTGTGGTCAGTTTTGTTACCACACTTCTCATATACAAAACAAAAAAAAAACAAAAAACTACACAACATATTTTCTTTAATTCATTACAACAATTAAAGGGAGACAAATCAGTAACTAGTGTCAGTTCCTCACACCAAGAGGAATGGTTTTTCTGCGTGTCATAAATCTCTGCTCTTCTAGTCTTTTAGCACAGAAGTCGATTTTCATTGACCGTGGGGAAGTGAGTGGCAACGCTTTGGACTCGCATTCAAGACGACACCAGTTCAAATCCCCATCCAGGATGATTCCTTCAGAAAGCCATGGCCCAATTCCTTCCCGTTGCTTGCTCGCAATTCTTTCTCGTCTCCAATGATCTCTATGTCGACGAGGCGTAAATCTACAAGCAAAAAAAAAAAAAAAGTCGATTTCAGGATTTGCTACAAAAATATATTCTCATATAAAGTAATGAACTGTTGTTGTTGATCATTTACAGTCAGATCCGGTTAGGCTGATGTGACGGTACGAGGGCAACCGCAGTGGTAAGTCGTTCCAATATATATATAAAGATGTATGTTTGTTTGTTTGTTTGTTTGTTTGCATGTTTGTTTGTTTGTTGGTTTGTTTCTTCTTCATACAAATCCACAGTTTTCATCCGATCTCAATGAAACTTTACACACTTATCCTTTGAAACAGGGAATAAAATACTGTCTGCATTTGGTTTAAAAATTATCTGTATAAATAATAAATGTTTTCTTATAATTTCGAAAAATTACTGAATGGTGATAGACAAACGCGTTGGATATGGAGGTCTCTTTACTGTGTTTCCGTGTAGGGGTCAGGTAGCTCAGTGGTTAAAGCGCTTGCTTACTAATGTTTGGGTCGTGGTCTCCGGTTCAAATCTCCATGAAGGCTAAGGTTTTTAAAAATTGTTTTTGATCGTAAGAGTCACGCATGGGTCGTCGGTTATTCAGATTGAATGTTAAACTGTAGATATAAAAAAGATAGGGGTGCAATGCGAGGAAAATCGTAGGTAGTCTTGCAATGCTGTAGGTGCACAAATTTTTCGTTATATTGATCCCTCAGGGGTGATTCGTTGTCAGTGTGTCTGTGTGATCTGCAGTAATAATAGTATAAATGCGGAAGCAATTCTCTGTCTTTTATTATGTTTTTACGACTAAATGCCTATACCGATATTGACGGGATTTGACAAGAAAATCTGTAGGGAGGGCAGAGGACATTTTTTTTCGGTATGATTAACAGTTGTAAACACGAAATTTTGAGAACTTATCGAATAGTGACAGAGAGACGGATGTGTATGTTAGACTGTAATATTACGTCGTTTGCTCAAGCTATGCTTCTCGTGTATTATGTTAGTGTATAATTTGTTAAAAAATTTAGTTTAGAGAGAAAACGTATTATTTAGTACAGATTTCTCTGTACTTTTACTTTGCGTCTGCTTAAATTTTTCTGGCAGCAGTTTTTTTTTTTTTTTTTGCCATCTTTCTTGACATGCATTGCGGGCGTAAATTGGCCTAAGGTGTAGCTCTAGCAGAGCACGAACAGCTTAAGTTATTAGAACCCAAGAATCTGAAGAAAGAACAGAAGACCAAGATGAAATAAAGCTGTCCTTAGTAACCCCCCCCCCCCTCCCACTCCACACACACACACACAAATATCCCGTCACCTTCGTTTGTTTTTCTGTTTTAAAAATGTTAAAAAATTGATTCTCTTCAAGAGACAGGTTCGATGGTAGAATGATATAGTGATGGTTTTACGGTCATATTATGCCGACTCGTTGTTGTTTGGGAATAATCCTTCGCTACGAACAACTTTTTGTATTCCATTCTGGCAAAGAAGTTCTTAATCCACGCATAGGAAGTCGCGGGTATCAGCTAGTGTATATTTATATATATGTATATACAAGGTAACTTAATGTACACATTGCTAGTTGATGGTTGATATACTGTATTTTGTGACACTTATTGGTATTAGATAACACCAGGGCGAATACTAGCATCATCGACTATTCCAACATAACCAACGAGCGTGGCCGACATAATACGTTGACTTAGCTTTCAATATTACTCCCATCTTTGCTCTTTCATTACTTATCAGAGTTATCTTAATTTGGCGTAATTGAATGTTTCCGTGGTAGGAATAAATAGTTCCCATGCATCCCGCTTATCGCCGCGTTCTGCTATTAAATGCGAACGTTTCTGCAGATCTACTTAAACCTTCTTCTATGAAGAAACTGTAGTGAGATGTTTTGCACTCACAATACCAAATACCACTGCTTTTAGCAGGTTCTTTTTTTCTGCTTATGGCTTTATGCCTTGTCGAAGTCGATGTTATTAGAGACGGGAAAGGACCAAGGGCATGGACTTTTTGAAGGAACCATTCCGGCATTCCCATGGAATGATTTGGGTAAACCATGGAAAATCAAAATCTGGATGCTCGGACGGGGATTCGAACCCACATCTTCCAGAATTCGAGGTCAAAACGTTACCCGTTCAAGCAGCACGCTCAGTTTTAGCAATTTCACCCTAGAAGAGGGTCTGGAGAGTAGACACTCTCCCTAGGAGTTACTCTTAACCTAACTGCGTTCACGTACTTGCTTGGTAGAATTTGCATTCATGAGAGAAGTCAGTCGAACGAATTCGGTTCACGTATAGCTTAGAACTCGAAGAAACGGTGCTCACAAGCATACAGTTTTAAGAAATAAAATGGCTTCAGAAAAGGTTCTAAAATGTTATAAATTAAGAAACAATAACTTGTGAAGATATTGTGTTAAGGCTTAAGTGTGCTGAACATTATTTAGCTCACTTGCTGTTAGTTGTCGAGACACCATGGTGCTTGTCCCTTTACGGAACTTCTCATACGGTGGAATACTGTGGCTGAGTCTAGGAGGATAATTCCCTCGTGCAATAGAGTTAAAAATAACGTTTTTCCTGACTGAAGTAGATACAGTAGTAAAGCAAATACTAGTAGCGCGGTAACATCTAACAAATGGAAAGCAAATATCGGAAGGCGCAGGGAGCGAAGACGAGGCAGGATCGATGACGCGTCTCGGCATGCGCACTGCGCGTCAAAATGGAACCCGCACAATACAGCTGCCATCTTGCCTCCACCCACCAAAAACAACACTGTCAACCAGTTCACTATTTAAACAATCTGTCGTCTCATTGATACACATCTTCTAGTGACTAGCACTAAAGTTATTACTGTATTCGACACTCAAATCCCTGTCCACTTGGGCTTCAGCGATTTGATTCGCTTCAGACATTCTGTGCTATTAACTACGAATTATGTGCTTGACATGGGCTCTGATAGACATAAAATATGGACGGAAGGCTGGGTTCTGCTTTAATCTTGCATTTACTAGAACCCTCTAGGATTAGAGTTTCCGCGCGAGATTTGGATTTTCTTAAAGCGAATTCACAGTAACAAGGGACACCTTTGACCTCGAACGCTCGGAACCGCACGAAAACATGTTTAGAATAACAAGCGATCATAAACAAAACAGAGGTGTGTGTCATTTCCATGCACTTTCGATCCAAATATTTCAAAGAAACTTGAAACAATTTCTCCACGAAACATTCATGTGGAAGCTATCAAAAGTGTAAAAATGACTAAAGTACACATGAAACGTTTTCTAACTTCAGTCCCTGGCGAACATGTAACAAATTAAAAGAGCCTATTGTTGTGTGAATTACAATCAATTTGCTTCACCTACGAATACGCCTATGTTGCAGTATTTTGGCGAAAGCCAGGTTATATGTGACATTGACACACCAACGTCATCATCTGAAAAAGTAATTAGTGTGACTTTTGATACTGGACTGCGTGACTACGAAAGTGATCTGGAATGTGATAAGGTGGCTTTAGTGAGGTGTTCACATTGTTCTCTTCCACTTTGTTTTAACCACTTCACCGAAATCTCGCATCAAAACAAACAAACAACTGAACTTTGTCACTCTCGTGCCGCGACTATGTACTTTGAGGACTAATATAAGCCTGAGCACTATCAGGTGCGTGGTATTGTTGTATATGCGCGTTTTGAGCTATATTAAGTATTTTAAGGAGAGTTTTTTTGACACTGTTGATTGAAAATGTAATAAATAATACTCTGACGTCATTGAATTACGAATAATTTGTTTCATATGGTATTGATATCTTGTTACTTTGTTTCTCTCTATTAAAATGTCACTTGAGGTAAAATGCAGTGTTTTACATGGAAATGACAAACACCACTGTTTTGTTTATTATCGCTTTTTAGTCTTAGCATGTTTTCATGGGGTTACACGTTTCGAGGTCAAAGGTGTCCCTTGTAAGCACGGAAAGTGTATGCAGTGAACCAAACAATTCATCAAATCGTCTGCTCGTGTCATCTTAAGCAGTAGAAATGTCTGACTTCCTGAATGTGCCATTAATTACAACCATGATTTAGATATATCGTTGTAAACTTTATGTTTTTAACTAATTAAATACGTATGGTCATACGCAAAATAAGCAAATGTAAATAAATTGCTCACACATTAGACAGACCAGACATAATTGTGTTATTACATACTCACAACTAGATTTAAGTATAAAAAAAAACATAATTCGTGAAGAAATATTAATATTGTAGTGTCTTGTTGAAGGAACAAGGTGAGAGTGATGATGTGAATGAGAGAATGTTGCTGATTGGAGCAGCGTCGGAGCTGGAGCGGGATTGAGCGAGCGTGGCGGGGTGCCGACCCTCTGTTTGCGCTGCCTTATCAGGGGACGCGGGGAGGACCAGCAAACACATAAAAATTATCACTGCCGCACAGCCGACCACACTATCACACGCCAGCAGACTACACAGAACCTCCTAGCAGGTAGGAAAGACGACTCCTAGCTGGAGACAGCTGATGGACACGGAAAAGTTGCTTACTTTCTTCTGCAGACACTTTTGTTACCGATATGCAGATCAGGAAAATGGTTCTGGACAGCACAAATCCGAAACACTGCACATTGTGTTAATAACAACACGATTAAACAGATAGTGCAACATATAAACAAACGTAAAAGTAGCACAATGACTGAAAAGCAATCAATTATAAATCAAAATTCCGTCTGGAAACAACTGTTGATGTAAATGTTACTTTATTCCCATACGCGTTTCGCCCTTATGGTGAGGGGCATCGTCAGTGGAGCTAGGGTGATGATATTTACATTGCGATCTGGAACAGCACTTTACGCATTTTACAGATCTTCTTTTTCACAAGTAGTACACTTATACATATTTCTGACTAAACACTTGGTATTATACGTATGTTATGTAGCAGAAAAATGCAACAAGAAGCTTACAGTCAATATTTCAATGGATATAATGCCAAGTGTTTAGTCATAAATATGTATTGTAAAACAGTTTTCTACTTGTGAAAAAGAAGATCTGTAAATGCGTAAAGTGCTGTTCCAGATCGCCATGTAAATATCATCACCCTAGTTCCACTGACGATGCCCCAAACCACAAGGGCGAAACGCGTATGCAAATAAAGTAACATTAACATCAACAGTTGTTTCCAGACGGAATTTTGATTTATATACTAGCGGAGCGTCCGGCGTTGCCCGGTATAGTTGGCGTAGATTTAACCGTACCCTACTTTTATTCCCGCAAAACATTTGTACAAAGTTTCATAAAATACGCGCCAACTTTTTCGGAATTAAAGCAAACTTACATTCACCCACCCCCTACCAAGAAACTGGTGGGCTAAAGTTTATTTGTACGTATACTATTTTCATTCGTCCGAAAAGATTCATGTATATCAAGCTTCGATAATTTGGTTAAGAAATTTCATTACTACATTACTGAACAACCCTAGATTATGTTAAAACTCACGTTTGATTCAATTGCGAAGTGAATGGATACACTTGTGGCTTGAAACGCCAGATCCTTTAACTCTGCAGATAAAATATCAAAAGTGAATCCGGAATAATATTATCGTAAACAGTAGACTAATGCTGAAGGCCAGAGATATTGCCCAGAGATCGTGCTTAAAGAAAATCTCTGTTCTTTTTACGGTTATCTATGTCGTTTAAAAATTGATATCCCGAATTAAAGTCTTTTTTATGTAACTGCTTTACGTCTCTTTTTAACATCGAGGTCTTTAGAGACGGGAAAGGATGGGGGGCAAGGATGGGGGCAAGGAATGGGAAGGAATTCGGCCATGGCCTTTTGAAGGAAGCATCCCGGCATTTGCCTGGAGTGATTTGGGGAAACCATGGAAAACCCAAATCTGGATGCCCGGACGGGGATTCGAACCGCCGTCCTCCCGAATGCGTGGCGAGAACGCTAACCGTTACACCGCCTTGCTCGGTCCGAATTAAAGGAAAGAATACTTCAAGCTATGGCTTTTAAAAATTGAATATATCGAATTAAAAGAAAGAATACTTAAAGTTTTGTTTATTGTGCAAAATAGTTATTACTGTAAGTTATCTTATTTCTTTAATTAAAAGCTATGGTCAGAGACATTGTATTGTGTGTTTAGTGCGGTGTATGCGCCATCTAGTGATTCCTCCCTTGGAATTTCTCACCATACGTTCAGAATTTCATTTAATGCTCCTGCATTATTTAACTTTGAAACATAATACATGCCAGACAAGTGAATTAAGATTCTAAGCTTTAAAACGGTGAAAACTCTATCGAAATCTGCCCCGTAGTTTCCGAGTTTTTATACGACCAATATGTCCGGTTTTCGTTTTATAGATATAGATTAACTAACAACTGTGGAAGATGGCCTACAACCAGATTTCTAAAGCAATCAAGTTTACAAAAATATTGTTTGCTGTTCCATCGTGGTCATGATCCTACGCCGCACAGTATGCAGAGCATTAGACTACTTATAATATCAGCAGAGAAAGGAAAAAAGTATTGTTTTTTTTTATCCTTGCGCCAAAAGATTTTGTGAATTAACAACTTCTTACAAATTTGTATTTGAAACGTTGGCACAGAAATCTATTTCGCTCTTCAGAGTGAGCGCTTTTAGAGCAGAAATTAATATTCACTCTGCCCACTAATAAGTGTAAACAGAAAGTGAACGTTTGACAGTGTAAGAACATTCCAAAGTGATGACGAAGCAGCTTCATGTTTACACAGTCTGTGACACTCGGCTGGCCTTTAGAGCACGTACACGATGCAAACACACACACACAATGCAGGTAGCTACCACATGTGCGCATGTAAGGTGCTCGCGCAAATGGCAATTATTATAATACACTAACAGCGGTAACGCTCGAAAGAACAGAAGTGAGAATTACCGTCGAATTATTCCGCCTGAGAAGTGTTTACTTTTGAACCAAAACCTTGGTGACACACAAGCGAAGTGAAAGGTATTACCATACTGTGCTGCACATACTATGCGTCGAACTAACGGCTGTCCATAGAGCTAACAGGAAATCTGAAGAAACCGTTTTCAATAGCAGAAACAGTCATTTCTTTCCTTATTAATAATAGACAAGAAACAAGAAATAATTTTCAAAACTCCGAACAATTTCAGTAATTCGGTGTAACTGTATTGCAGCGCGAATGTTGCATAAAATCAAAGTGCGCCTGTTTAACAGCATTAAATAACTTGCTGCCTAAAGAAAAAATTCGTAAGAAACCAGGTAGCGATTCATATCTGTTTATTCTGTATTTGTTTACGGTAGTCTTTCGGTCTAATATTCTGGCTGCCTGAAAAACTGTAAAGTTTTACGAAGCAGTAATAATATACTGAATTCTTCAGATGCTTCCAAACTAATGGCAAATAGTCAGGAATTATGAGATTCTGTGTTGAGTTACTCATACCACATTCAATACCTGGAACACAAACTGTTAATCAAGGACACAGTTGTGTTCAAAATACTAGGACATTGTCGAATAATAAGAAATCAAAGAAGGTTAATGATAAATCTAACAAACTTAATAAATTTTTAATGCTTCTGCTAGTACATGTAGTTCGTAAAGAAAATTAAATGTAAAATAGCAGGAATTGTTTATAATATTAACGGATTTTTTATCAGTGTTGTTAATTTGTAAATGAGGGGAAGAAATTTGTTTTTGTCGAGGTTGTTGGTCCGCCATTTCTCGTGGTGCGTTGGTACGAATGGCGGTTGGGACTTGCTCCGGTCAATAAAACACCGACGCGAGGCGACGTGCCCTCTTTCGATCCACTCCGCCGTCATTCACTGCCGCGGAAATTCTCGCCGGTACTGACTCGAATAGGCCCTCCCTGAACTCGCTTTCCTTATATTCTTGGATTTCTAAACTAGTTGTTGTAAAAACACGTGGAAAGACGCTAAGTGAAACAGGTAACACGTTAACACGCGTTTTTACTTTCTAATAGCCAAATACTAAAATATATTAAAATTGTTTTGTTGTTTGCACATACGTCTATGGCAACTAAGAATCGTAATATGCTAAAGGGGCGGAATTTCTTTTGAACAGTATAAACATTATACTGGTTGTTTTTGTTTTTGTGGAAGCATTATGAGAACGGCACGAACATAAGACCGAGCGTGGTGGTGTAACGGTTAGCATTCTGGCCTCGCATTCGGGAGGACGGCGGTTCGAATCCCCGTCCGGGCATCCAGATTTGGGTTCTCCATGGTTTTCAAATCACTCCAGGCAAATGCCGGGATGCGTCCTTAAAAAGGCCATGGCCGAATTCCTTCCCATTCCTTGCCCCCATCCTTTCCCGTTTCTAAAGACCTCGCTGTTGAGAGACGTAAAGCAGTTAAAAAAAAAAAAACCAACATATGGGGCATCACATCACGAAACCACACGTCTCTAAAGACTAAAATTAAATCCTATTTATTATACGGGCATAAGTTACCTCCAAATTTCGTAAAATATGGACAAAGTTATTAAATAAAAAGGCTTAAAAAATGATTTAGAGCTAGCCAACTTCGTAGATTTAGCTTTTCTATTTCGTCTTGTTCTGGAGCGGTCTTTTCACGACCATTATTAAAAATGGTTTCCAGCGACATCAGCGCCATGTGTCCTCGTCACAGCCGATTCAGCTTGTGGACTCGCACAGAATATTCAAGACATGGCTTCCACTCTCGCTAAATGAACACTCTAGAAATGAACGATACTTAATATTTACCGGATCTCATTGTTTTATTTTTCATTTTTCATTGTAACTCGAATAAAAAAATAGTTATTTTTCAAAGAAAATGTTATTTAAGAAATAATAAAAAAAAACAATGACAACTCGCAGCGAGACTTGGAGCCTATGAATGCAGCATAGGTGCATGGAATAGCATACAGTCCACGCAGCATTTCAACCTAATCACCGCTATTAGAAAAAAATAAAATAAAATAACGCCCTTGTAAGGCAGCCTGAGAAGTCACCATGAAGAAAAGTTTCAATTTTCTTAATATCACATTGTTCAGTTCAATACTGGATAACTGATTATCAATTTTTATTAACAATGTAAGCTTAGAATTTTCTTTGAAATATTACAGCGTAAACTTAAAAATAGTAAGATCCGGCTAATACCGTACTACAAACTGAACCGCGGACAGAGCTGTGAGGGTGCAGCGAGGGCAGGACGGCTTCAAACGTACGGTGAGCTTCGGAGAGAAACAGAAATATACTGCGCCAAGACGATCAACTCCAAAAACTAGGTAAGGCTAACGATGTGAAGGACGTGACATTGCAAAATAAAAAAATAAAAAATGAAATATTGAAAGAAGAAATAAGAGACATGACAGTGGCAAAAAATCAGCCGAATTTAACAACGGAGATTTGTTTCTTGTAAAAGGAAGTTAGGATTAAGAAATGCAGTAGACTTAACATGAAGAGAACTGATGGCTAAAGCTAAACTTATGGTGAAGTATTATGACGTGTTATGCAGCAAGCCATCTGTTACGTTCTGCCCAGTACGATGATAGGACGCAATGTAGTGTTCATACTAACCATGGCAGAGGAGCGTGCGCAGCTGGTCGAATCTCTGACAGACGAGTAGCCGAACCATTCGGGGATATCCAGGTCAGTAGTGCCATACGAAATGTATGTCCACTTTTGAGTAATTTCCCATCTTATTAAGATGTTTCTGAATGCACCGGAATGGCCGAATGTTGATCCGTATTTATATGTGTACAACACATATTTGTATTTTATGTATTCTGTTTAGATTTTAAACTTAATTTGGTCCTTGGCGATGTTTACGAACAGTAGTGAGTTCTAATTTCTGCTTTCACGACATGAGGTTCCAGTAATCGCCAGCTGCGGGAGGGTTGAATATCTTCGCTCACGGCTTCATGCTCGAAAATTACGACTGACAATTGAGTTCTGTGGTATCAACCACTGCTGGTCAAATAATTTGGATTCGCCAAGAGAACATCACAGCTTCGACGCCGTACAGTAGTACCAACAACACAAAACATTCCGTAAATCTCGCACAGTACTGATTGTGATGTTCAGTTCGTCATGAAGTACCCACATTGGAAGCGGCAGCAGTGTCTGAGGTGATTATCAGGTGAGTTTCTCGTTGCCGTGGCGAGGGAATGCGAGGCTGTGGGCTGCTCTGCCGCGGGCTGTGCCGGGCTGCAATATCCGGCCTTTGTCTCTCCTCATCAAACGGCGCCGTCACAAACCGCTACACCCACACTCAACTACCGTCTCATACTTCAAACTGCATTCCACGCTGTTTCCGTCCCACAAGTTACAACTGACGCACGTCGAATAAGCTACCTGAGAAATATGTTCTCCCACTGATTCCATTAGCCGACAACTCTCTCGTCAAGATTCCCAATATTTGTCGCTGTTTCTTTGGTGTAGTGGAGATGTAAGCGGGAAACTAACGTTGTGATGGCACATAGTGCGAAATGCGTTCAACACTGAGCCAGTACTTTCCTTTTGGATGGAAATACTCTAAATACTAGGCTCTTGGAACAGGCACTCGCGGTTTGCTCTCATGGCTACTGGGATATCGTTTCTCGTCTTTATCACGCACTAGCAATTCGGGTTTATTGTCAGCGCAATGGACTAAACTATTTTGATAAATTATTATTCAATGAAAAGAAACGGCAGTGCAACGGTTGTTGGAATTTTTATTCCAGACGCCTTTTGTCTCTCGTCGAGATGTCTTCAGGGATACAATATGTTCGCAGTTTATAAACTTTATACCGGCAGATTTGTTTGTCACAATTGCGCTTACGTACGTATGATAGCGCACTTGCAGTTACATTTCTGTCGTGATGTGTGGTAGCATATCACATATGGCTTCAACCGACACGCCACTACCCATGTTGTATATGAATAAAATATTGGTGACAGATAAAATAGCCTACAATAATTACGAATTAAATGAATTTGAATCAAGATTTATTTCATATTTACGGTAGTAGAAAATGAATATCTCAAAAATGTCACGTTTGTGTTCAATTCCGTACATCTAACGAAACGAACTGGAAGGAATTCGACCGATTTAAGGAAAAAATAAATCTAGATGCCCGGTCGGAGATTCGAACACTCATCCTCTGAGTGTACCCGCTTGATGCGAGTGATTTTGCAGTTAACATTCATCGAAGGCAATGGAACAAGTCTGTTAAGGTAAGTGCTACGTAGGTTTCACGCAGTTCCATAGGAATGTCACTATCCTGGAAATACTTCAGTCTCACGAATTATCAAGCTGCAAAACTTGTCATGGGTTAAAGCGCGATATATAATGGCTCAGTCAAAATTGGTGTTTTCAAGAGATATAAAACCCTGGCAGGTAAGGAAAGATCAAACATGATGATCAAATAAAAGTAGCATTGAAACTGGGATTATGAAATCGCTGTCTACGGCAGTGTAGGGCCTGAAGAAATCGATACTGGTGAAGGAACCAAAGATAACATTCAAAAGACGTACAATCTAGTGTTCATTTATAGTGCAATGTGAAATTTTGTGTGTGTGTCGTCAGTCTCTCGACTGGTTTGATGCAATCCTTCCTCTCTCTCTCTATCTTGTGCTAAACTCTTCGTCTCAACTTAATCCTTACAGCGCATTTTTTCATTTATCTGCTTCATATATTCTAACCTCTGTCTTCCTCTATAGTTTTCTTCCCTCAACTGTTACCTTTACCCAATTAACCAATCTCACATGTTTTAAAATTTGACCCACCATACTGTCTCTTCTTTCTGTAGGACTCTTCACAAATTTATTTGCTCGATCGCCACTTCCAAACCGAGTGCGGTGGGTAAACGTTTATCTTTGGCCTCGCATTAGGGAGGACGCGGATTCGAATCCCCGTCCGGGCATCCAGATTTGGGTTTTCCATGGTTTCCCCAAATCACTCCAGGTGAATGCAGAGATGCTTCCATCAAAAGTCCATGGGTGAATTCCTTCCCGTTCCTTGTCACCAGTCGCATCACGCCTCTAATGACCTCGACGCCGATGAGGCGTAAAGCCTTTAATGTAAAAAAAAAGCCACTTACAAAACACTTTTATTTCGTACTTTATCTATGCACTTAATTTTCAGCATCGTACTATGACATTACATTGTACATTTCAAATACTTGAATTTTTATTCGTTCTGGTATTCCGTTAAGACCATGCTTCTCTGCCATAAAATGCCGTGCTTGATACATGCTGTTTTAGAAGCTTCTTGCTACTTTGATAAATAATGAAGCAGATTCTAAGTCCTGTTACAAGCATGAAACAAAAAATTGATGCATCATGACTAGTCAGAAGAAAAATCATAACAGTTTCTGAAAATGGTAATTAAAAAAACAACAACAACGACAAAGTGCGTTGGCTCTGTAGTTTTCATATTATTTTGATGTCGATGTACTGACCGACCTATAATACGATCACAGTAGAATTACCTACACATAACGTGATGCTCGTACGTGGACGATATTTCATAAGCAACGCATGGAGCATTCGTAGTAAGGAACGAGACGCTAAACTGGCACTAGTAACTAGGTCATTCAATAACGAAGAACAATAGTTTTTTGATAATAGAATAATGTGATAATCTAAAAAAACCACCTACGATATATCTTTCTCAAAAGAGTTTTTGTTTCAAATGGCAACATCTTGATTAACTTCGAATTTTTCAGTCATAAGATTCGATAATTCGATTGAAACTGATAAAAAGTACAAGGACAAGTAAAAATATCCCACCACAAAATTTATTGTAATTTTCAATAGTTATTAAACGACATCACACTCAATGAAGATTCCTCATTTACGTGTATGAGCTGCCAACATAATAAAAATAAAATAATAAAAATTGTTTGCCGCTAATGTTATGAAAATTTGATTCTTTTTTGACTGTTTGATAAGAACCGACTGATGAACTACTGACGGGATTCAGACTAAAAACATTTTCATTTTATGTTCCAGCATTTTACGAAACCCTTTTACTGTTCCCGAAATTCCCCGTATGGTATATTGAATCTCTGACGGTTTTTTCTTCTCTTTATTTGTTTTATCGACTAGTTCATACGTTTGCCAGATAACTGAAGTATTTTAATATGAAAATATAAAAAAACTTGGAACAACATAAAGTTTAGAGAGTATATAGTGTTTACATTTTCTTTGAAGAAAATCCTTGAAAAAAAAAAGTAAAAAATTAAAGTAACATAAAAATATGAAGCGTTAAATCAATAATAATTACGGTTCAAATAATATGCTCATGACTGCATTTGTGAAATTATTAACTGCAAGAGTTGACAAGTCCGCTATAACTTCGAGGTCGATTTGCTTGAGAATGTTCGAGAGACACATCATCACTTCTGCTTTTAATATGAATGTAGCATCAGAATTAAAATCTGTAAGGTCCGTTGGGGTAGCGATAACGCTTCGACCTCTTAATTAGGAGGACGCGGGTTCGAATCCCTGCCCTGGCAATTTCGGTTTCGCATGGTTTACCTAAATGACTCCAGGTTAATATCAAGATTATTCCTTTCATTCCTTTCCCTGAATTCAATACCACCTCTTATGAGGTAGATGAGGCGAAAAGACCGAAGAAAAAATCTAGCATTTCTCTGAAACTATTACATCATGAACCTATGTGACTAATATACAGGGTGTCCAGAAATGAAAGTATAATACTTCAACCGCAGATACTTCAAATCATGTCCTAATATATGACAAAATTTTATCTCAGTAAAAGTCTCGCCATTTTCGAGATATTGATTTTATTATTTTCCTTCGAAAGATGTGACTTTGTGTAGTTTATTCCAAGCCATTTCTACAAATTAAGACTTTTTAAACCCTGTTTTTTTAAAATTTATTCAAGGATGTTTAAGTCATCTAAAATAATGTTCTTTTTTCTTTAAACGTTAAAAAAAACTTTAAAAAATCTTACGTGAAAAGTGTATACAAATTTATTCAAAGGGCTGACATTGACAGCCTGCGGTATAAAAAAAAAAAAAAAGTGTACTAAGCGGATCGCGCCAATTACATTAAACAATTGTTTCTTTAAAATTTTAAAATGGTATAATTGTTTAACATTGCTTTTAAAATCATTTTTTAACTACATGTTAAAATTTCACAATGCTTTCTTTAGCAGATTTAACTACCATACAACTATCATTTTAAAAGAAGTATTAGATAATTACACCATTTAAGATTTTTTTGTAAGGTTTTTTAAATTTTTAAGAAAAAAATTACATTGTTTTGTATGACTCAAAAATCAATTTAAAAAAATGGTTAAAAAAGTATTAATTTGTAGATATGGTATGGGATAAACTGAACACAGGTACATGTTTCGAAAAAATATTTAAAAAAATCAATATCTCGATAATGGTGAGTCTTTTCCTAAAATAAAATTTTGTCATGTATTATGAAATGATGTGATGTGGCCTATCTGTGGTTGCAGGATTATCCTTTCATTCCTGGACACACTGTATGAATAGTAAAACGCTGGCAGGATTATGGTTTGTAATTTTGTGTCGTCTGTTACGCTATGCTCGATGGAACCAGGGACAGGATACATCTTACTGGCGTACACTTATGAAGGGAAGCAAAATTACACGAGCTATTATTTAGCGTAAGACGTTACACCTAAGAATTCCCAGCCAGATCAAAACCTTGTTAAAGGAAGAGAAACTTACAGCACCTCAGCGAAATTCTATCAGCGTGCAGCAACGCGCTGTGGATTTGTCTCCGCTCTCGACCACCATACCTGTTATTTTTAAATTCGAATTGGGACAAACACCTCGCTTCTGAAACAAAACAAAAAAATTTCCATACCCGAGGCTTGGAGTGCGAGCAGTTGATTGGCAAAGGACAGCGGGCACAGCGGGCAAACAGACGCGCCAAATAAAACAGAGCTCACAGGACAGTGTTTGCGGAGCCGACCAGCGATATTACTCCACACGCGCACACCACTCCCACTCCAAGACCCGGCGCGGCGGCCTGAGAAACCGCATTACCTCAACACTTCTAATCAAGCGCGGAATCTAATAGTTTATTACGCGCTGGTTAAGGTCTAGGTTATCTTAAACACTCATAAATAATTATGACAACACGGATTTTGGAGTTTAGGAAATAAACGCAATTTCTATACGAAATTGGTGCCCATATTTCAAATATGACCTTCGTTTTGACATATCAAGTCTAGTTTTTAAGCAACCCTCAGTCAAGGTGTCCAAGAATCAAAGAATAATCCTGAAGCCGCGCATAGGTCACATTATTTCATTCTATATTACAAAATTTTATTTTAGTTAAAGCCTCACCATTTAATTTTTTTTCGTAACATGTGATATTGTTTCATGCCATTTCTACAAATTAAGAATTTTTGAACCCAGCTTTTTTTAATTAACTCAAATATATTTAAGTCATTACCATTTAAATGTAAGGTTCTTTTAAAAAAAAAAAAAAAAGTTTAAAAAAACCTCATTAAAAAGTGCTACAAAAATTTTATACTTCTTTTAAAATAATTGTTTTATGGTAGTTCAGTCTGCTAAAGAAACCTTTGTTCATTCTAAACGTGTAGTAAAAAATATCGACAATGATTTAAAAAAAGGTTTTTGCTATGGTGTGCATATTTTTCATTTCGTTAATTATAAAAATTGTTCAAAATGACCACCATTTGCTCTTATGCACTCCCTAAATCTTTTGATACATGATCTTTTTATTCGGTTAATGTGTTACGCAGTTGTTTTTATTGTCTCACGCAGTTACCTCCGTCGCGTAAGGTAAATCTTTTAGGGAGCCCCAATAAAAAAAATCCAAGAGATTCAGGTCCGGCTATCTTGGTGGCCATAAGACAGAGCCCGATCCACATAATTTTAAAATTGGCAATAACGAAAAAAATTTAAATGTAATTGACACGATCCGCTTAGTACATTTTTTTACACGACAGGTTGTCAAAGTCAGCTGTTTCGATAAATTTGTATACACTTTTTACATAAGATATTTAAAGGTTTTTTTAACATTGTTTTAGATGACTCAAACGTACTACAGTAAATTTTTTAAAAAAAATAGGGTTCATAAAGTCTTAATTTGTACAAATGGCACGGAAAAACTGAACAAAGTCACATTTTTCTAAAAAATTAATATCTCGAAAATAGTGAGACTTGTTAAAACAAAAAAAATTCATATAGTTTGACATGATGGACGCATCTGCGGTCGCAGTATTATCCTTTTATTCCTGGTGTTAGTCATACTGCATTGTGTTTATAAGTGTGTGCATCTCACTGACAGTCCGCATGTTATTTTTTTATACATACGAAAAGTATGATGCAATTAAATTGGTTTTAGAGAAGATTCTATATCATGAGCATAAATGGGGTATTTTAGTTTACTTGAAGGTGGTGAATTTTCTCTTACGATAGCAAACAGGTCATCCAAAATACCCACGTTTCCTTTGCATGTGGGATTGTAGAGACCATAAAAATCAGTATATTAAACAAGACTGGCCACTACGAACAAAAATGGCTCCTTGTAGAGCTGACAATATATTAGAAGAATCTTAAGCTGAGCGAGAAAAAATCATCTTCCCACCTTTGCACATCAAACTCGGATTGATAAAACAATGTGAACAAATATGCGTAGTGCTCTAAGTATACCTGCAATGGTCCTCAGTGCAGGTCCTGGACACGGCAGGAATTTACATAGCTGAACCAGTATAACAGAGCTCAGACCCAACACATTTAATGAAATGTCACTTTAAGATTTATGTATGTAAAGCTGGGAGTTGATTAATTATGGTTTTGTATATTTTTTTGTAATTAATTGTGAATTTGTGTAAATGAGCACTGTTTTATGGAGAGAAACTATTTAAATGTTATTTAATGTGGTCAGGGACAGTATTATGTATGAAAAATTAATTAAAAGCTTGTAATTGTAAGTGTTAATGTGAGCTACAATGTTTGGAGGACAATTTGGGACGGGCTTGACTGGTTTATATCGATAATTTAATATTAATTGAAGTCGCAATTGAGTGCATGCTCCGGTGGCAGTTTCCCTTCACACCCATTTTCCCCATCCTGCACCCACCTACATTTGCGCTCCTCAAATATTAACCTTAAATTCTTTCAACATTTTTGTCAAAATATTCATTATTTCTCTTGGTAATGTATTCCAATCCCTGACACCCTTACCTAAAAAAAGAGAATCTTTCTCCACCCCTGTGCCTGAAATCGAGTGCCACCTTGTCTAAATGGTCATCCTTTCCCTTCCATGAATTACTTTTAATTCTTACACCAATATCTTTCCATGCATCATCACCAATATACGACTTGTACACTCCCATAACCCTCTTGACCTTCCTCCTGTCTTCCAATGAATCCCATTCCAGCTCTTTTATCATATCTGTTACTGATTGCGTTGTGCAGTAATTTCCAGAAACAAATCTACCAGCCCTTTTTTTGCACCCTCTCCAACTCCTGTACTTGATACTTAAAATGTGGGTCCCATCCTGCACTACCATATTCAAGCAATGGTCTGACAAAAGTCCATTGTAACCCAATTCCTTTACTTCTCTCGCTCATCCCCTCATCACTCTCTCCAACAAGTGCAGAATTTTGAAACCTTTTCCTACTACCTGTCTAATGTTTCCTGCCCACTTAAGATTCTTATCAAATGTAATGCCAAGTGTTCAACAGGCAGTTCTTTCCCCACCTTATAATTATAATCATAATAATAATAATCAATTTTATATGTAAATAGCATTAACTGTAATTTCAAGATGTTTTCTAATGATTGTCAGTGATTTTGTACATTTTTAATTATTTTTGTATTGATTTAATTGTTAAAGTATTATTAGATTTCGTGAAACGTCTGTCGGAACTCTTGGAATTATTCTGGATGTTACTGTAGCGTGTATATAAACAAGCGGTAGCGACGAGTTAGTTACTTGAGCAGAGAGTTGCAAGTTAGTTAGTTGAAGAAAGAGTTGTCAGTCAGAGGTTTTCGGAAATGTGTGAGTTTAATCGCTGGAACATTTGTGTATGTTTGCAGTTAGTTTCTTTGGATCGAGACGATGCCTTGTTGCGTGATGTTACTGCAGAGCGCATGGGAAAATAAACATAGTGAAAAGTGATTCTTGTGAGTAGTTATTTCACGCAACCAGAGGCTTATCATGGCTCCCGCCACAGGACTAAGCATCAATAAATGGTAATTATCGAGTTACTTATCACCTGTCTGCCAACTGCGAACTACACTATACCTGCGACCGTGTTTTAGGTATGGTACCCGGTCCATCATACCCAAAACACCTACAGGGTAAGAGGCTAATGAGGTCGGCAGGAAGAGAACAAACAGGAAACAACTAAACAACGAACTGAAAATCACGGCTACAGGGTACACACTGAGTAATGCAACTAGAAATTTCTCTGAATATGTTAGAATATTTTATTTATTTATTTATTTGTTTATGGCTTTACGCCTCGTCGACGTCATTAGAGGCGGAGGAGGACTGGAGGTAAGGAACTGGAAGGAATTCTGCCATGAACTTTTGAAGGAAGCAACCCGGCATTTGCCGGGAGTGATTTGGAAAACCATGGAAATCCCTAATCTGGATGCCCAGACGGGGATCCAAAGCAACGTCCTCCCAAATGCGAGACCAAAGCGTTAACCGCTAACCCACCACGCTCGCTCCTGGAAAACTGAGTTGAAGCAATTCAGACAATAATGAATAAGTTTTCTGTTATGTGACACTGATAGAATATTAAGTAACTGGTTTAATTAACTGCTTTAATCAGGTAGATAAAGAAACGTTAAACAGAGGTAGAAGGAAAAAAATAGAATACGATATAAATACGTTGAAAAAAGCGAAAAGTAGTCGTTATGGATAATATTACTACGTATATATCAAAAATACGTCGATACTTCCACATATCATATCTAGAAGTAATACTTACACTAAGCCATTTGACTTGCTGCATTCCTGACAATGGAAAAGCTCAATAGTTAGGAGTTTAGCGCACGGGTTGAAGATTACTTTGGCCTCAGTGGCTGCTAAAGTAACGACTGGCATCTAACCACAACAAAAATATGACGAAAAATAATTTGATTGGCCAGCAGTTTTTTCGATATTCTTGTAAATGTAAGTTAGTGGGTTTTGTGTCTAATTTTTCAGACAAATTGCACAAGGAAGGTCAAACTGTGATGTCTCGTCAACATCTGACACTACGAGCAATAAAATTGTGGTGAATGAGGTTAAAACCATTGTCTTGCTTGATCAAGCAATTCTTAAGAGTACCAAGCAATTCGCTGACGTGAAAACAGGAGTGCCACAGTTCATAATTTATTGGGAAAAATGATGTTCATATTTACGACTAATGATTCTGTTGTCAGTTTAAAGTCAAACGTTTGCATGCTTGCGGATGACAGAATAGGATTATAACAAGAAAGGATTGTAAACAGTTACCGATGGGTCTGGACAGGACATCTGCTTGGTTTCAAAATCTTGCTGTCTCGAAAACAAATTTTGTGATTCTATAGGATAACATCATTTACTTCCCCTTCTCCGTCGCTGTTACATTGTCTCTAGTGTAACCTGTGTCGTAGTCAAAACAATACTCTACCATACCACTACTGGTCTAACCGAGCGTGGTGGGTGAGTGGTAACGCTCTGGCTTCCCATTCGGGAGGACGTTGGTTCAAATCACCGTCCGGGTTTCCAGATTTGGGTTTTCCATGGTTTGACCAAATCACTCCAGGCAAATGCCGGGAGGCTTACTTAAAAAAGCTATGGCCAAATTGCTTCCCATTCCTTGTCTCCAGTTCTTTCCCGCCTTTAATGACCTTAACGTCGACAAGGCATAAAGCGAAAACAAAAAACAAAACAAAAACAAAAACTACTGGTCTACAGCAAGCTCCCCGCAATACAGTCACCTTTCTTTTCTATTAACTGATGCCAAAGTAAGTAATTGAAAGGTGTTCCTGTAGCACAGAAAAATATCACAAAATTTTAAGGAAACCCCTGTCCTTAGCAGCACAGGCTAGTGCTAACATTTGATGTTATTGAGTTCATAGCTACACTGTAACACTAATAACTCTGGAACCCTGCTACTGTCCTCAGCGGTTACTTCTTTGATTTAGCGCATGCTTCAGTTTCCCTACACACATTTCCCCTTTTCTTCTTAAGTTTTATTTTAAACTCTTTTAGTATAATTTCTCCACACACCTACCTTACCCTTTACGAATTTTAAGTTGTTTCAGCCTTTGGTAAACTATTCAGCACTTCCGTTCAGAATTTATACCAATCCCCGTTTCGCAACTGTCGTTCTCTCCAGTTAATAAAACAATAAAACGAGACATTAAGTAAATGCAAACTACTGTGCCACAGAGAAATCTGATAAAATAGTAGAAATCTGGTGTATTGAGCTCCACTTTTACCGACTTCAAATTCCTCTCGCATTCAGAATGACACGGGTTTGAATCCTCGTCCGATTCCAATTTTGGGATTTCCATGGTTTACCCATTTCACTCCAGGCGGGATCCTTCCTTCAAAATGCCATGGCCGAATCCCTTCCCGTTCCTTCTTCCCATTCCTATCCCGCCTCTAAAGACCTCGACGTCGACGAAGCGTAAAGCCAAAAGTTAAAAAAAATAAAAATTCCTAAACTGCAGTGTTTCTCTGAAGCGATCTTATTTTCTTTCGTATTTCTTAGGTAAATTTACGTTTGTTTGAAAACCCCAGCAAATAATATCTACCTAGCGATCTTCGGAATTCTCATATTTTGTGTGTTTCCTGGCGATGACATCGTGAAAGTTTTCTGTGTTACTAGAAGATGCTGGTATTAATGACGATACTTAATTTCAAAAAAAATAATCTGTCGTGAGTTCGGAGAGAAGATTAAAGAATTGATTATGTGAGAGGTTGTAATTAATTTGGAGCGGTATTGGGTGGTAGAGATAAGAGCTATCAATAAGTTGTTAGCGTCGCGTGCGGCGGCTGGCGGGCGCCTGCAACTTTGATGGGGATCAACCGCCGCCGCGCAACAAATTACTGCATACGCGATGAGCCCGCCCACATCTCGCGCGTGCAGCTCGCGTGCGCCGCGGTGAAGTGGCCAGCGCGCGCGACCCCGCCGCCCCAGGGAACGCACTACTAGTCACCCGCCATCCGGGCTTTACGTCTCGTCGACATCGATATCTAAGGCGCTAATGACGCCACTGTCGACGCGCCCTATAGCCACAACATCAACAACTACAACAAAAACGACGACAACGATGATATCGATGTCACTAGATCCGCAAGAGGATGGAGGGATGGAATGAAAAGGAAATCAGCCATGACATTTTAAAGGAACGATTGCCTGAAATGTTTCCGAAAATCACGGGAAACCAAATCTCGAAAACCGGATGGGGATTTGAACTTGCGTCCTCCAGGAAGCGCGGCTCGGACATTAGCGCTCAGTCACCAGGACTCGGTGCGCGCTATGGCAAAATTTCTATGCGTTAATATAAAGCTGTCTGCTAAATAGCAAGAGCACGTGGTGTTTACACATCACGTTTCTGCCATCAGAATCTCTGCTATCCGAAGCTGGGACAGAAGTATTGGTAATGCATCAATCTCAGCAAAACGCTATCCTTTAAAACAGGAGTTACGGTAAATACTTTCTGGCGCAGTGTCGAGTAACAGGAAGTGTTAGGCAGTGTGTTGTACAGCTGACGACAAAGATAAACGCTCCCAGCGTGTACTAACTTGATTCTTACAGAGTCCTGATGATCTGAACTATGCGAACCGATATTCACGTTCGTGTTGTTTCACTGTAGGATTTATCAATAATTAACTTCCTCGCACATTATCTGAGTACGTGAACTGGACAAATATGAGTTGCAGTAGCAACATAAAGCTTAAATATTTTGATAAACTGGAAAATTAGTCAGTCGATAGCTTCCCATGTTAATCTCTTCTACAGCAAGTTCGCGTCATCACCCACACAACTAAAAAAATCTTGTTTTATGAAGATTCATACAGGGAGCGCCTAAATGCAGATTAGAGAGAGACTGTAATATACACAGATCGTATCTTGCCGTGCAAATCGTGGAGTGCACAATTAGTAAATCCTGGCTTCACGTGTGAAGCCACCAAAAAGTAAAAGCGTATGAGACTGAATGCAATGACTCAGTTAGGAGGTAAAACTAAGAGAAATTGTACCGCGAGAATTTTGTTATTTTTACTGTTCTTGCTTATGGTCTTACGCCACGTCGACGTCAAGATGATTAGAGGCGAGAGACGACAGTGGACAAGGAATGGGTAAAAAATTTAGTCGTGGCCTTTTGAAGGAACCATCCCGGCATTGACCTGGACTTATTTGTGGAAACCATAGAAAACGCAAATCTGGATGGCTGGACGGGGATTCGAACCCTCGTCCTCTCGAATGAGAGGGCAGAATTTTATCGTTCACCCACCACGCTTGGCGCGAGAATTATTATTATTTTATTTTGTATATTTTGAGGGTTTGCTGAAATGGAATTGAACTTTTCCCTTTACGTCATATCAATCAATTAAGAAAAATACGACGAATTATTCCTTGAGAATTGATTCCGTTCACTTCCTCGTAGTTGTCTGCATTCTGTTAGTTCCGCGGGTGGATGCGGGTCGATTTATTGAAGACGTTTGCTGGGGCTTCCATTAGTGGACTGAAGGACGCTGTCAACTATCTATAGATACCAAAAGCTCCAACCGTCCGCGGTGACGTCACGGGAATTACGGCGAGCTGAGTAAGAGGCTGCGTGCGTGTTTTCCTGAGCGGACACTACCATGTATGGCCACTGTCAGCGTCCTGTATTACAAGTACTCAAAAAAAAAAAAAAAAATGGCATTTGGCCACCTCAGCCATACAGCCAGCTCAACGTATGTGTTTCTCCTACAATGTATATATTCATTTCAGTGCGATTATTTTCCATCTTCTGTAAGGACGACACAAGGCCCTAGGACGGACTGGAAGCGGCGACCCCTGCAACACGCTACGAGTCCTTCTCTTACTCGCCTGCTCAATCACACCACACCGCTCTCAACTACAGCTAACTCGTAGACATCGCTGTTTTCATATCTGTCACAAGTTTGTTCAGGCTCTCTCTTACCTACGTCCTGTATAACCTGGCTGCAAGGAATGTGACAGCACGTATTCTGCATACTGGATGTGAACGCGTCTTGCAGGTTCGAGGCATCCAAGTCTAACGAGTCACATGAAAACTGTCCAGTTTGAAACGACTAGAACGGAGGACAAAGGGGTATACAGCGTTCGATGTGAAATCTGGCGATGGTCGAGTCTGTTAGCAGGCGTCTCGTGGGAACACGCAGAGTGGCCATAGAAACCACACCCTCCTCGTTTGTGGCCTCAATCGACATAAAATAATATCATTTCTTAGGAAGTACACTATGACAGACAATTTAAGATAGATCGATGAAAGAAAATTTCGAAAAATTGTGACACATTAAATTTGAAAATATTAATGTATATTGTAAGAAAATGAAAGTGGATCTAGTGGAAGACAGTAAATGAAACGTGGAGCGGTGTCGGCTTTACTGACTGAGCAAGAAAGGAAGTCATGTAGGGCGGATGACCCTGCGGTGCGGGGGAAGGCGTTACTGCAATTACGTGCCCAGTTAGAGAATAGCCGATCAGCCTGCGCTTTTTTACTTCTGCAAATCCGCTCTCAAATACGTGTTTTAGCAGTTAAGTACTGAGCTGTAGTTGTTCTTGCGCATCGCAATAAAATTCTAAGCACTTCAGTAACTAGTAGACATTTCTCTAATCTCCGTAAATAAAATATTGAGTTATAAACAACATTCGTTATTTCGCGGATCTCTAGCTATACAAAAACGTACTCGCGTTAACACCTGTCGTATTAACTCAAACATACACCTAATTTTTCCTGTTATGGATGTAAGTCAGGACCGCCGGTGACTTATCTGGGGATCTGCTCGTAATACGGTGCAAGGAAAATACGTACCAGTCATGCACTAAAAACGGAAACAAAGCTAGTGAGTGTCAGTTATTTTCTCATAGTGATATTTGTTTTGAGATTTTCTACATAGCAATTTGCCATATTTGCTTCATTAGTTTGAACAAGTAATATCCTATATTTGTGTCACATTAAGTTCCAAGATTAGTTTCTCGCTTGAGAAAATGTATTTTACGATGTTTGATCTAACACGCTACATTTTGAACATCATATACATGCCACGTGCCATTAATCGTCACTGCTGTATGCTAATCTGTGTCATTTTAAATGGACGATCAGGCGCAGTATTTCACAGCAGTCGCTCTACATGTGACATCACTAACTGTTTCTGGTTTTGAGTTTGCGTTTGCATATGTTACCGGAGCCACATATTGTGTGGGCATCACTCCACTGTGTTCCCTCTTCAGCTGATGTGTACAAGTAATCCATTCATCCCCAAACAACTCGCCATCGACATCAAATTCTTGAACGGTAGATATTTTCTCATGCCGATCACATATTCCGTGAATAATTTAGTAACCATCAATTACTTTACAGGCACTAAGAAATCCAAAAAGCATTCAGCGTGAACCAGGAAAATATTTCTCTTAGGTGTCCCAGACGTAGATAATATCTGTTGGCCAAATATCGTGTTCGTTTTACAGCTTTAGGTAGTCAGCTACCGACGGAAGTTTCTTTATTCGCTATATGCTGGACAGATTAGGCCTACACTTATTTACAGATAATTCAACTTCAGAAATAAATACGAAACTTCAGAATTTCTTCAACCGACAATCGATTACTTCGACCTTAAAGACCTGTCTAAACAGCAAGATACAATTGTATGTGAACGAATGTGGTTAATATATAAGTCATTCCATTAACTTCGACTATTTGTTCTGTTTTTGAAAGATGTTTGGTTTGCAATGAAAGCAGATATTAATAATTCTTACTTAAGCATGAATCGAGGGTAGGGATCTGGCACCACTGTGAAAGCCAGGGGAGGCAACGATCTGGGATTTGAATCGCTAACTTTTTTTTACTTATGGCTTTACGCCTCGTCGACATCGACGTCAAGGTCATTAGAGGCGGCATGGGGCTGAGGACAAGAAATGGGAAGGAATTCGGAGATAGCCGTTTGAAGGAAGCATCCCAGCATTCGCATGGAGTAATTTGTGTAAACCATAGAAAATCTAAATCTGGATGCCCGGACGGGTATTCGAACCTACGTCCTTACTGATAAGAGGTCAGAGCGTTAACCGCTCACCCACCACGTTCGGTGAAAGTGATTAAAAAAATGCTCAACAGCCGATCTAAGAAGCACATGTAAGCACGTCAGCATGGCTCATGACTGGGCTCCTCCACCACAGGAAAGGTGAGATTGGAGGTTACAGCCCTCTCTCGCTCTGTATTGCGCTATGTTACACTCATCTGCGCAGTAGTTCGTTGAAGCAACCACTGTCGCAAGCAACCAGCTATCACAGCAGCCTACAGAAGATAGGCATCATCAACAGACAACAGACTGACTCTAGTACAAAAGAAGATGATAGGAGATGGAGAGGCAAAGAAATGAGTCCCAAGTAAGGAGAGCTAGACTCGACCTCTACTGGTAAGCCAAGCTCAGTCAGTCTCTTGATAACAAAGCACTCGTCGTTGACCACTGATGGCCCCTCGCATCTTATAGGGGTAGCCCCAGGCATCTCTAACTCATGCTTGAATCTTTTGTATAAAGGTATATGGATATGGTACACGAAACCTTGTAATTATGACGCACATTCTGGAATCATTTCTCCTGTAATGATCTTCTCACGAATATTAAAATTGGAACACTCGAGCTCTCAGCTCCTCAGCGCTCGGTCAAGGCGCGGCTGCAGGCGACCACTAACTCAAATGTGAACAGCTGCTTATCCTGCACTGTACTGTCTGCTGAAATTACAGTCATATTGTGTACGTCAAATACAGCTGTCTCAAGATGTTCTCATCAACAACAGATAGGAGCAGTCTGACCAGGCTGAATATGGGTTGCTGCATTAAAGCTTCTGTTTTGATAAAACCTTTTAGATACAGAACGGTGATGGATTGTCTTGTAAAATCGATATAGTTAAAAAAAAAGTATTTTCTTCCTGAAATCTTCAGTTACTGTGGTGTACAAGTACTGCAGGCATTGGTGAGGAATGTCTGACTGAGAGTGTGGTGTGATATGCTCTACAAACTGGCCACATCTAGCAGACACAAGAGTAATGCTGACTTTCTCAAACTACGCACTAAATGCTTTTGTACCAAATTACCTTTTACGTTCTTTACAATCAACTTGCTGATAACACTGGTATGCCATTACCGAGTTGGTCTTTTTTTTAGGGCTTTACGCCTCGTCGACGTCGAGAGCCTTGGAGGTGGAAGAGGAGGGAAACTGGAAGGAATTCGGTCACAACCTGTTGAAGGAACCATCCAGGCATTCGGCGGTAATGATTTTGACAAACCTTAGAAAATCGAAATCTGGGTGGCTGGATAAGTTGGAGCGTTACTCCCTGTCAGTAGGCAATGCACTACAGGCGGCAACACGTTCCACTCAGCTGTCTGTCTGGCGTATGTCTAGTTTCCAAGCTCGCAATCAACAACTTGGCGTTACGCCTGATACGTAGTGATAGCTGCGTTCTTCTTTCTAAATACTGTCGTTGACTTTATATCAGAGTCATAAATAAATTGTGCGATCGAGTGCTTAACTGCCTTAGTTTATTTCGGTACACAATTTTGAATTGAAATGTCAACTTTCTTGCTTTCACCAATTAATTTTGCGATCTTTATCGTTTAAGATGAAACTCCTGTTTGACTGAATCTGATTACTCTTAAAATATGTTTCTACAAACTTGTATTTCCTTCATGCCTTTCGGGTGCTATATAGTCAATGAAACTATACTCTTTATTCTACACCAAGAGCTTCACATCCCATGCGAATCCTCACAAATCCACCCAGAATATGACTTTGTATCTGCGCTTGTGTTAGCATACTCGGGAAATTAATTTTGTTCGTGGCACGCTCCTTCCACCACTAAGCGACTCAGTGGTATCCTACGGTACACCGGCTTTATGAAACAATTCAATTGCTGCAATCTCTGGACATCTATCTGTAGAAACAGCTATGTCTTATTCCATCTATTTTAATTCAATATAATCATTATCTTTGCTCCATACGAAATATATAAATTCCTCTAGAAGAGAATTTTGGGATTATTTCTTGAAGGATTCAATGGCAGCTGTCATCCAGTTCGTTGTTAATAGGTGATTACAACTGTTGAAATTATTGAGTGACATTATACAGCGTATATCTTCAACAGAATATTCAAACCCCTAACTGAGTAAGGATAAATAATAAAGAAGTGATAATCAACAATATTCCTACATCTATATATTTAGAGCACGTAAAAATGTCCCAATTTGATTGCTCTTAAAATATGTTTTTACGAACTTGTATCGACTAAATCATTCTGTAAGCGTAATACACGCACATATTAAGCGTGTACGTTGTATTGCGTACGTAGATTAGGCCAGCAGAGAGAGGGAAGGCGGATATTTCGCGTGGCGATGACGCGCTAGGAAGCGAGCAGGCGGTACATCAATAATTCAGCCGGCTGGCCGCCAGGTAGCAGCACGTAATGCCCGCCATTACTCATGCACGCCGTGTGCCGCCATGAATGTTGCACGCCGCTTGCCGATGGATGTTTAATTTACCAAGAGGACGCATTAGTGTCAAATGGATTTACACTGGCGAAAAAAAAGGAGGCGCGGTGCGGGATCAGCGCGTTAGCGGAGACGCAAACAGCCGCCTCGCGCGGCATTAATGTCGCGAGCCATTACCCTCTCAGATTAACGCGCCGCTGCCGTTATGTTTCCGTATTTCGTAAATCAACAGCTTAAAACTGCTCGCGCCAGTCGCGGCCAAGTGAAATTTGATTCAGCGATTTTATAATTCCGTCAGCTCAGCTCGCTTCGCTCGACATTTTTGAGAGGCCGCATTGGCCGTCACGTGTTTTGCTGAACAGAAAGTGTGACTGGAATATCGCGACCGTCTTATACATTCCACCCACTGACTGTTGACTGTTCTCGTATTGCGTCATCAGCACTCATCTCGGGCATTGTAGTGTTGTCCCTGCACAGCTGCAATAAACAGCTGTGTATCAAACTTCAAACTATACTATAATTTTGTTAGCTTGCAAAAGCATTTGACTGTGTAAAGCATGAATTACTTTTGAAAAAAAAATGTAATACTATTGTATTTACGGAACTGCAGGTAAACAGTTTAAATCATACATGTAAAGTCGAGTGCAAAACTTTTCCATTTTTTATGCTAAAATCAGTAAAGATGCTTCATCAGACTTGAAGAAGATAAAACACGGAATTCCACAAGGCTCTACTGTAGGACCACTCCTCTTTTAATTAAACATTGAAGATCCTTGCAGAAACTTTTACTTATTCAACGAAGTTAACAGTATTTTATTTGCAGATTACACTAACCTGACTGTGAAAATAATCTAGAATTTAAGTAAATGAAGTACTTACTGAAGTTGCAAATTGGTTAAAGGCAAATTAATTAAATTAAATTTAAAAAAAAAAAATATATTAGGTTTAAAACAAAAAATTATGCACAGTCGGATTTACATATAAACTATAAAAATAACACAATCTTAGAAACAAGGAGTATAAAATTGATTGGCATTGAAAGAGATGAGAAACTCTTTTGGCACGAACATATCACTTCGAATTAGGTAGTGCCACCTTTGCAATAAGAACACTTTCTCAAAAAGCAGATCTACAGTAGAATTAACAAAATAGGTGTATTCCTCATATTTTCATTCAGTGATATCATAAGGCATAATTTTCAGTGGAAACTCTTCACGATGTAAAAAAGGTTTCATAGAACAGAAAAGAGCTATTAGGATGCTGTGTAGGGTAAAACCAAGAACTTCTTGTAGGCAACTCTTAAAAAAAAAAAAAAAAAAAAAAATTCAATGTTCTTCCAATGACTACTCAGTATATATATTCTCTCATGACCTTTGTCATAGATCATTTTAATCTGTTCACATTTAATTCGCACATAATTTCAATACAAGAAACATAAGTAACTTGCACAAAACAAAAACATCTCTGTCATTATTCTGGGACACGTCTTTTAATAAACTTCCCAAGAGTATAAAACAGTTTGCAGATAATAAAACAATATTTAAAGAAAAACTGAGAGATTGTCTTATTGCCAACTCCTTCCACTCGATTCCAGAATTTGAACAAAATAATTAATTGTATTCAATCTTTTACAAAACTCAGTTGTAAAAATTAATGTTTATTTTTATTCTCTTTATTTGTCTTTTTAACATACAAATGTTTTCACTATGATTATTACTCATATTCTATGTATGTGTAATGTATTAACCATGACATGTTTCACATCCCAGAGGTCCTTCCTCAGCAGGGATCCACGGAACAAGATTGATAAATAAATAAACTACCTAACCTGGTTGCAATATCCTTTGCCATTTCGTTCCTAGAAACATTATTAGCGGTGATATTACTTCTACAGACACGATCTAAAGTGTTTTAGATATGGTCACGTGTCTAGAATAGTTCCTAGTTAGCAATCAGTTTCATGTAGCTAAATACCTACTTTTGACTTGTTAATTATGATGGCAAATACCAATATTTTAAATTTAAATTAGTTTATTGAAGCAAGTACATGGTTAAAGTGTTATATTCTAGTGTTCGAAAGTAAATAGCTCAAAATAATGGGCTGAGGATTGACGTTGTGAAAATTTTTTGTGCAGAAGCAGTCCATATATAGAGTCTGCCAAGTGATTTTTTCAAATTCCATGGTGTGATTTTCTGCGTGGATAAGTACTGATCTTCTATGTCCTTGGGTATTTTCTTTAGAATATTGTACATAGCATGACCTAATATCAGAACTAAACTGCTATGGTTTTCTTCCTTGGTATCTGGTGGTGCACGTAACCTCAATCGGAGGAGTTTGTAATAAAGTTGTCACTGTGTGCTTCGCCCAGGTCCAGATGCCTCCAACCTTACCGCTAGCAAAACGAAGCACTAAAGCGTCAACATTTCCACATGTATATATATGCCTATTGATTTAAAATGGATTCGAAATAATTTCACATTCGTGGGTATAGTGTCGTTTAAAGCATAGGATTATGCGTTTAATTGACGCTACCTTACCCACCTGACATGACCGTCTGAGTCTGATCATGTGGAACCTCTTAACCAGATTTAAACCAAAAATATAGTGCACAGAGTTCAAAAGTGGACGAAAAGATGATTTCGGTTTTTTGGGTTTTTTTTAGATACTAATAAAATAATTGTTTAAAAAACCATAAAAAACGCCTTAAAAAAACACTAAAAATTTTAAAACAACTTTATATCTTGCTAGGAGAAAGTAAATCTAAATGGACAATATTTTACATTAGTATCATTGAAATTTTTACATTAATTAATTATTTTTGGAGTCGGTGCCAGCTGTCACATCGCGAAGATCGAATTACTGAACTACTTTTGGTGTTAGAGGCGAAAGGGGGAGTACGAACAAAAATTCCCAATATTTTACAGCATGTCGTGAGGCAGATTGTGTTATTGCGGGGGAGAGCTTAGCGAAACAAGTTAACAGTATTTTAATCTGTGGCTCGGCCTTATTGGTCATCCAGGCATATCTCTGGTGCTACAGTGTCAGTTGGTAGGCTGCATCATACAGTAAACGATTTACAGTTAGCAAAATATGGGCGTATCATCTGTATGTTTCAGTTTTGTTGAAACATGTTTCTACCATTAATTGTAGGTAAGCAGTAACATAATTTTTTATGTATTATTGTTATTCATTATTGTTTTTATCTTTTTGTTTTTCTTGCTTTCGCTGGCACCGACTCCAAAAATAACTAATTAATGTAAAAAATTCAATGATAGTAATGTAAAATATTGTCCATTTAGATTTACTTTCGCCTAAGCAAAGTATAAAGTTATTTTAAAATTTTTAGTGTTTTTTTAACGCGGTTTTTATGTTTTTTAAACAATTATTTTATTTTTAAATTTTTAGTGGTATTATAGTTTGTTTTGTATTTTAAATATGCCGCAGCAGTTCCCATTTTTCGAACTTTCTGGTAGCTCAGGGATTAAAGCGCTTGCTTTCAAAGAAGAATTCTGTCTCTATATACTACAACAACTTCCAGAACGGGGTGAATTGGGTGTTGTGTTAAGGAATGTCAGTTTACATTTTGGTTTAGGCTATGTTTCGATCGTATCATAACATCTGTTAAAGCTGCTGGTCGATAACCGAAACATGTAACATCTGGGCATTAATACATACCACATACAGAAATCTGTCTCTGGAATATATCTGTTTCCTCCGGCATCACACAGAAACACAACGTGAAAGCATGGGATCCAAGTTGAAATCTGAAGTATATGTTGAGACATTATGACACATTTATTTTATAAATATTATGCCATGACTTAAAAATAGCTTAATTGATTTTGACAGGATTTAAAACTGTGGATTTTTGTAAAGAACATTGGAAATTAAAAGGGCTGAGGGTAAAGGGGAAGAGAGATTGGGCTTTTGTATACCAAATGTAGACTGCCTTTTCTGATTGATTTAAAGTATAAGTGTGTAAATTTCTATTTATATCAGATAAAAATGTAGATATGTATAAAAAAAAAACAATTAAGGTGTGTGGAGACGAAGAGTAGTTTGGTTTTTGTAAAACTAGTGTGGGCAGTATTTTTCTTTTTGTTTTAAAGTATGTATGTGCAAATTTCCATCTAAAGCAGACAAAAACTGCAGCTTTGTGTAAAGAACATTTGCAAAAATTAAATGGGGTAAGGGAGTGAGTGGTAGGGTTTTGTAAACGGAATGTTGACACTATATTTCTCTTTGTTTTTAAGTATACATGTACCGTGTTCCGTGGAAATCTGATAAAACTGTGGGTATCTATATTTCTCTTTGTTTTTAAGTATACATGTGCAATGTTCCGTGGAAATCTGATAAAACTGTGGGTATCTATAAAGAACATTGGAAATTAGGAGGGGTGGGGGGAGAAGGGAAGAGGGGTTGGGCCTCTGCAACCTAATTTAAACACAATTGTTCTATATGTTTTAAAGAATACGTGTGCAAATTTCCTTAAGAATTGGATAGAAACTGTAGATTAAAGGACGGAAAGGAAGGAGTGGAGTTTGGACTCTCAAAACCAAATGTAGACAGTATTTTTTCTGTTTGTTTTGCAGTATACATGTGCATACTTCCTTCAAAATCAGAAAGAAACGGTAGCTTTGTGTAAAGAACTTTGACAGTAATTAAAGGGGGATAGGGTTTGCGTTTTTGTGAAAGTTATGTAGACAGTATTTTTCTTTTTCTATTTGTTTTAAAGTATAAGCATGCGAAGTTCCACCGAATCTGATTAAAATGTGGGTTTTGTACAAATATTAAGGGAAGGGGAGTTAGGGCAGTTATTTTTTTATATTTTGGTCAGAAATCTTCTCCATAAAAAATTACATATTTATGTGCCAACTTTCATAAAGATCGGTCAAATGGTGTCGACTGTAGCTCTCTAAAACGAAATTGACAAAAATCAGGTGGATGGAAATGGGGAGAGGGGTTCAGTTTTTGCAAACCAAGAGTTGGCAATAATTTTCTCTTTGTTTTATAGTAAAAATTTGCTAAGTTCTGTCTAAACCGGATAAAAACTGTGGTTGTGTACAAAAATTAAGTGGTTTAATGGGGGAGAGGGGGTGGTTTTTAGATCTTTTGGTCAGACGTCTTCTTCGTGAAAAAATACATAGAAGCACCAGCTTTCATGGTAATCGGTCAAACGATCGCGACTGTAGCTTTTTATAAAGAACATTGACAAAAGTTAGTGGGGTTGAAGGAATGAAAGGGGTTGAGCTTTGGCAAACCAAATGTTGACAGGATTTTTCTCTTTGTTTTAAAGTATACATGGGCAAAGTTCAATAAAAATCAGGTAAGAAATGTAGATTTCTACAAAATTAGGCGGTGTAAAGGGAGACATGGGGTGTTTTTTTTTATTTATTTATTTAATTTTTGTCAGAAAATTTCTCCATGAAAAATTATATGTATATGCCAAATTTAATGGAGACCAGTTAAATGGTATCGACTGTAGTTTTGTATAAAGATCATTGGTAAAAGTTTAGGGGGTGGATAGGGGGAGAGGGCTTCAGTTTTTCAAACCAAAAGTTGACAGTACTTTTCTCTTTATTTTTGACTATACATGTCCAAAGTTTCATCGAAATCGGATGAAAAATATGGGTTTGTATAAAAATTAAGGGGTGTAAAGGGGAGAGGGGTGGTTTTCTATTTATTTATTTTTTGGTCAGATTCTCCATGAAAAATTACATGTATATGCCAACTCTGAAGATAATCGGTCAAACGGTGTCGAGTGTAGCTTTTTATGTAGAACATTGACAATAATTAAAGGGGTGGAAGGAGGGAGGGGGTTGAGCTTTGGCAGACCAAATGTTGACAGGATTTTTCTCTTTGTTTTAAAGTATACATGTGCGAAGTTCAATAAAAAACAGAAAATAAATGTAGGTTTCTATAAAATTAAGGGGTGCAAAGGGGAGAGGGGTGGTTTTTTATTTTTATTATTTTGGTCAGATACCTTCTCCATGAAAAACTACATGTAACTGCCTACTTTAATGGTGATCAGTTAAGTGGTGTAGACTGTAGCTTTGAATAAAGAAAATTGGCAAAAATTAGGGGGGTGGAAAGGGGGAGAGGGGTTCAGTTTTTTTAAAACCAAAAGTTGACAGTATTTTTCCCCTTATTTTTGGCTATATATGTCCAAAGTTTCATCGAGATCGAATAAAAATTGTGGATTTGTATTTAAAAAAAAAAAAAAAAAAAAACAGACGAATTGAGAACCTTCTCCTTTTTTTGAAGTCGGTTAAAAATGAGTATTTACGAACAAAGTGACCTCATCTGGTTTAAATACAAACGTTTACATGCATTTGACCCAAAAAGTTCGCTTTAAAAAATATAAAAGAGAGTAGAGGCGATCCTTCCGTAGTAGTAATTTATCGTGTTATCGGCTTAGCAGAAGCGACTGCGAGAAAGCTTTGCCAGACAATATTAAACGGAATTTCCTGTGCTTAGGATTCCACGTTAAACTGTAGGTCCCAGAGGAAAGGAACTGCCCTTGTTATCTCTCACACAATGACTTCCTTGGGAGGATTCAACCAACCTTCGGGTTGTGGACTTAGATAGTTTTACAGGTCGGTGAAGAGAGCGATGACAGTGTTCAAGCAGTATATTGGTGATGAGGCTTAAGAATATATTGGTGGAAGAATTGAGAGAGGTGCATGGCCATGAGCACAAGCTGGCACTCGAGTTCAGGCATAAAGGTATAAGAAATTTTCTTCGTAGGTAACGGTGCCAGGGATTGGAATAAATTAACAAGGTGGAGAAACGCTGAAAGAATTTAAAATTAGGAATCGAAGAGGACAACAGTAGGTGAGTATAAGAATGGGAAAAATCTGTGTGCAGGGAAATTGCCACCGGAGCCTGCGCTACATAGCATTTAAATAAAATTAAATTTATGAAATGTCTACAACATCAAAACATAAACATATGAGTAAATTTCACATTCCAGTAATAGACTTACCCAGACAGTAGTTACTCTGCGAATCAGCGTTACAGCTCGGTTGCCAAGAATATAGTCCGTCGGGGCCACGCGGAAATGAGGCATCTACAAAAAATATATACAATATTTAAACGTTTATCACTGTACCGTAAAACCTTTTAGTTCTCTATTTACAATGTGTGTGTGTTTGTGTGAGAATGTGTTTTTTTGTGTGTGTGTGATACATTAACTAAAATGACTGTAAAGACAATTTTAAGTTGGTTTGTGATGTATTGATAGCAGTATATGATGCAAAATTAATATAATTTCCATCATAGTTTCATTTGAAATAACAATTCAGCATTTGTATGATACAGTATAAATTGTTTAGGTGATCAAAAAATCAGTGCAGTTAATGCGTTGTAAACGAAAAATTCATGTCACTGATGAAGAAAAAATAGGACAAAAACGTAAGTATATCATAAAATTTTATTTAAAATAACAATTTTCACAATCAGAAGGAACTTTTCAGTTATTAGTGAATGTTTTCTCTCTCTGAGACAATATAATGAATCATAATTCATCACACTTCCGTTTAATCCTGATGAAGAAGGAAACTGCCACTGCTCTTCATGATGAGGTAAGAAAATATTTTCGATAATATCCTTGACTGACTGTTAGGTTTCCTTGAAAAATCGCTCAGAGTCAATTTTTCCCGTATAAACTGGAGTAAATTCTGCGGAATAGGATTTCTTGTTTTTTAGAATCGGTGGTTCATTAAGAATAGTTGTTTGACTGGTGTCTCAGTATTAGTTTTTACCAAGTTCACATTAAAAGGTATTAGTTTGAATTTTTGGTTCTATCGGTTTAACAGATTTTCAGACATGCAAACTCGATTCCAGGAATATCCTAAAAACTGTAAATATCACTACCCTACGAAGCAGGTGGTTGAATACACACAGCATCTTATGCAACTGAAGACTTGTAAATTATTTGGGCAAACAAAAAACAACGAGGAGCTTATTTTTAGAACGAAAAACAATTCACTCCAATGTTAGATACGAACACCAGCGAAAATCATTTTCCTAAACAAAACACGAATGAGACTTTTTCACTTTTAGTCACGCTGTACAAGATGTCAGAAATTTTCCAAATTAATGCTTTTTGTCTAGAGAGCTAATAGTATCGTCAGGGTACAACTTTATAGAAGAACGCTGTAATGTCGTTTATCTACAAACCACGGCCTAACCAAACAACGATACATTAATAAGAGTTATGGTTGAGGATGGTGAGTTGGTGGATTTGAGAGGTGAAGTTATTACCGAGACTTCATACAGACGGAGCACAATATGGTAAGAAGCTGCCTTCACAGAAAGTTGTTGGATGCGCGCAACGCTGAAACTGCAGTACTAAAACATGCCAACGTGCTACTTCTACAGTATGTGGGCTTTACCGTAATGATAAAGAGTGTACGAAGCACTTAATACGTGTAATAGTGTCTAATTTGACAAGTTCGTGAAACACGAATAGTATTTTATGTATTAGCCTTACGCAGCAATAACTTTTAGAAATGAACAATATTCGCATAGCTGTTAAGAAAGTATGAACTCTTCTTGGCAGAGAATACCGATACTTTTGTACTCGATACTTTTCATATGATACTTTTATCGATAACAGTACGTTTTTTGGGAAGTATCGATACCAAAATGGCGATGGAAAAATTAGTTGCAACACTCCAAAGCCACGAAAAGGAAAAGAGAGAATATGATAACAACAGACATGGCTGTTGAACAAGAATAGGTATCTTGAGACAAGAATCGAGATGTCGTTTTATGTTGGTAGCATTGTCGTTTTTAGAAATTAAGTATGATATGGGATCTTGTTTTTGAGATTTATCTAGTTTTTATTTTAAAAAGGAAAGAACAAGTCTTGAACTCTCGACTCTAAAACTAAGGAGTTAGGGAGGTTATGCAACCTTTGGTTATCATCGTGTCGTTTACTTGGTTTCTTTGTAGGGTTCGTGAAGCTTTGCTTTGTGCTGCAATCGTGCAACGGTCAGCCATGTTGTAATTGCAACTGTGAATTAACTATCCGTTAATCATTTATCTTATATCTTTAAACGAGCAATTCTTATATATATATATATATGTATATATATATATATATATATATATATCGGATCTCGGAAACGGCTATGACGATTTGGATGAAATTTGATATTTAGAAAGTGTTTTGACATTTAAGATTATCTAAATAGTTGTCTTCCCTACAAAAAAAGCGAGTTTACAAAATACGAACAATTTTTTCACTTAGCAGCAGCACACGCCTTCACTGCCTTATTGTAACAGGCAGGGTATGATGGAGGTTTTGCTGGTTGATATTTCCTCCTATTTGTGGTAGATGTTGCATGTCTTCTCGTATGGTATGTCTTCATATAGGCGTATTTTTTTATTATTATTGATGAAAAATCTTCAGTGGTCGGTTATGTGGTCCAACATCCATCGGATAATTGCCAAGCTCGTTAACCAATGGATTTTTAGATTTATAACATTGTTTGTAGAACTTTTTCGCAAGCTCGCGGAACCGATCTTTCAGCATTGGTAGATTTGCAGCTTCATGCAGGGCAGAGGTAGGAAACCTTGTGTCAAGATGTAAGGCTCTCTTCGGAGCTCTGTTTTGTATTGCAGGCGGCGATGATGTATCGCGGCCGCGTATCCCCACACTGGACAGGCGTACTCGAGTATCGGTCTGACCAATGAGCAGTAAAGACGCACACCCATAGATGCTGCGAGATTGCTGTCCCTGTTCAAAATTGGATACAGAGCTTATAGTCTGGCAGTAGCTCTTTTCCGAACATCTTCAATGTGTGCACCCCACGTCACTCTACTGTCGAGTGTCACACCGAGATAGCGGTCTGTTCTGGCCCATAGTATGCTTTTCCCATTTAACTGAAGTTGAAGGTCAGGTTGAATTCGCTGACGAGAACCCAATCTTCTGGTGAGCATAATTGCTTGAGTTTTGGAGGGGTTGATTTCAATCCGCCACCGCCTCGCCCAAGCTACTGTCTTCTTCAGGACTTCCTGCAAGCGGAGGGTGGTTACTGTCCTGCTGTGGCTGCTGGTAAAGAACGCCGTATCATCAGCGTAGGTGGCAGTATGGACTGTTGGCCGAGTTGGCACGTCAGCAGTATAGAGTGAGTATAAGGTCGGTCCTAACACCGAGCCTTGAGGAACACCTGCCATGATTAGTCGTCGAGATGAAAGTTCTGCGCGAACTCGTACGCAGAAAGTCCGTCCCTCAAGATACTTGATTAAATGACGTGAGAATCCCTGGTCATCTAATTTCATCAGGAGTTCAGAATGCCAGACTGAATCAAAGGCCCGTGATATGTCTAAAAGTACCAGGCCACAATATTCCTCGTAGTTGAATGCATGCGTCGCCACCTCTGTAACTCTCATCAGCTGTTGGATGGTCGAGTGGCCACGACGGAACCCTAGTTGGTGGTGGGGAATAATGCCGAATCGTTCGATGTGATGATTTAGACGCTTGAGCAGGAGACGCTCAAACACCTTGCTGACTGCTGGCAGCAAGCTGATAGGGCGAAAATTTTGCGGCATGCTTGGGTCCTTCCCGCTCTTATGAACTGGAACCACCTCCGCGTGTTTTCATCGACGTTGGTATGTTTTCGTCTGAATTATGGTGGTGAAAAGCTTAGCAAGATAGTCTGCTGCTACCGGCGGAAGGTTCTTGAGGCACATATTTCCAATCTCATCAGGACCCGTGGCTTTATGCGGATGCAGTCTGGCTACACAGCTGAGGATCTCCTGAGGAGTAACAAGCTCTATATCGTGCACTTCATCATCCCCTGCCTCAAGGAGAGCACTTAGACGACCTGTTCGACGTCTCCTTGATATGGTTGAAAATTTCTTTCGAACACATCCGCCAGGACATTTGCTTTGTCTGCAGAGCGGTAAATGACGCCGCGCTCTCCTTGGAGATATGGAAGTCTACTCCTTTTCTTGGTGAACCAACGGGTTTGCGACCAGAGTGTTGCATCTTCCGGACGTAACATCGAGAAACGGGATTCCCACTCCCGATTTCGATGCTCCGATAGAGACACCTTCAGCTCTCGCTGGAGGCGATTTAACAACGTTCTGGTTGCCGGGTTTCTAGTGAGCCTCCACTCCTTGGCAACACGGTTTTTGTGGCGGAGAGCAGCAAGCAGGTGCAGTGGGAGATGTGGAGAAGAAGCAAGGTGAGTCTGCATTGGTGTCGTAGCTGTAGTTACATTTTTGACTTCGCTTTCGAAGAATTCTAAGGCGTCGTCAGTGTTTCCGTCAACTGGAACTCTTCTAGCGCCTCAGTTAACAACTCCCTGTACTTTCTCCAGTCAGTCTTCCGAAAGTCGAAGGTAGGCCTGTCTGTCGGCTGCCAGGAACCCACGCCAACTTCCACTATAACAGGCAGATGATCGGATGACATACTGTTCATTGTAGAGGCTGCGAAAAATCCTGTAATGCCCTTAGAGATGAGGACATCAAGGATATCCAGTCTACCTCTGCCACTTGGATCGTGTGTAGGTTCTTCAGGTGCCCAAACACATATATTGTGTCTGTTGGACACACGCCGCAGAAGTTCACCTGCTTGATTGGTGATCCTGCAGTGCCAGTCTGTGTGCTTAGCATTGAAGTCACCTCCTATTAAAAGCTTACCACGGATGGATGCAAGCGATATAAATTCATCCTCAAGGAGATGCCACCGTGGTGGACGGTAGGATGAAATGGCAGAGATACTACCATTAGCCGTGATCACCTCAATGCCGACTGCTTCGATGAGTTGCAGGGATAGAAGGGAAATTTCATGGCGTGGAATTCCTCTTTTCACGTAGATAGCGATGCCGCCTCCAGCCGTGAGACGATCTCTTCTGTAACAGTTATAATTTGCAACTACGGCGCGCACTTCTGGCTTTAGGTGTGTCTCGCTAACAAGACACACGTCATGTTCCGCTCTTTAAGAAACTGCCGAAATTCCGGAAGTTGGGTACGGATTCCGTTAGCATTCCATACACAGAATGTGAGGTCATGGATGTGCGGCCGTCTATCCATGGTGCGTGGAACAAGAGCATTTCGTTGTTGGAAGGGCAGTCGTAACTGTTGTATTGATGCTCGTGGTCATCTGATCAATCCGTTGAGTTAGGCTGAGCAGCATGTTCAACATAGATTCCAACATGTTAGACAGTTTTTCAAAGACTGCCGGTGCTGGATTGTTAGGCTGCTTGTTGCACTGAGTGGATTTTTCCTTACCTGCGGCGTTTCGCGGTTTTTCATCAGAGGTAACTGCTGCCTGCGTTGAGGGAGTAGGCGCCTTAGGAGTGATAGTTGGTAGTTCTAGACGTTTTCTTCCCGCCGCTTCAGCGAAAGAGCGGCCATCTGTAGGGCGGTTGACTGGTTTGGGATTTCTCTTCTTCTTTTATTTTTGTTGCAATTGGGTATTTGTGGAAGACTCATGCACAGCTTCTTGTTGGTTATCCATAGTACTCGACTGTTTCTTTTCGTCCAGATTTTCTCATGCTGTGATGAGGCCACGATGGTGGTCACGCGCCCTCTTGTAGGCACTGCAACCCTTGTAGCTGGCTACATGGTTACCTCCACAGTTGCTGCATTTAGCGGAGTCACGTGACTTCGGCAATAGACAGTTGTTGGAGTCATGTTGACCTACACATTTCACGCAGACTGCCTGCATTCTGCAATGTTGAGCCACATGGCCAATAATTGGCAGTTGAAACATTGGGGTGGCCCAGTCGAAGATCGGAGCTTCTCTGTGGTGACTTTCAAATGGTAAATGGTTTCCACCTGGAATATTTGACGGTTGTGTGGCGTATCTGGAACCACAACAAGGAAAAGTGGCATAGCGATGCTGGTGCCAGGGCGGCGCAGCTGAGCCACTGTCTGTACATCATAGCCCATGTCCATTAGTTCTTCTTTCAGTTCAGCAGCTGGAAACGTCCGTGGTATGCCGCGAAATACCACCTTCAGCATTTTCACAGCACAGGTTGGAAATGTAAAGTACGGCGTCTTTTTCTCGTCAAGGAGATTCATCACCGTGGTGAAGTCTTCTACAGTCGTAAAGGTGAATTTGATCTTGTCTCCTCCTGCCGTCTTGGCAGTGAAAGGATCCTTCGTGATGTTTTTCACCCAATCGTGAAGCTTCTTGTAGATTTCTTCAAACTGTACGACGATGGGTGGAATGTGAGAACTTTTCACTCTAGTTGGAGTATCATCTTGCAATGGTTGGAAGGGATTACTCACTTCCATCCTTTCTGGATCGAGTGAAGGAGAAGGTTTCGCTGTGTGACGTGGAATCACGAACTCTTCACTGTGAGGCTGGTCAGCTGCATATCTTGGACTGCTAGTTGTCTTCAAGTCACGGTAAGTACTAGCAGTCTTGACGTTGGTGGGCCCACAACTGCCATCCTTCGTTGCAGGTGAAACTCCCTTCTTATTTTTCTTATTGGCTTTCTTGACCATGTTTGACAAGGATATTTGCGACACTGGTAGCCTGAGCTTGGAATAGGTACGTAATTCAGCACGTGGTTGCTTCGTTATTCCCAATAGGAGTGGTGAAGTGCATCTCTTCATTGAACCACGTGAGTCGTACCGGCTACCGTTATCTTGTCCGTTATCGAGGTGGTTTGGCGACTTCATTGTCGTGTTAGTCAAATCGCGTTGTATCTCGATGCCCGTTAAGCATTGGTTCATCTCCGAATATGTCATTTCTACTGCCGGCGAAGCCGAGTATGATGAAGTACTTGTCCTGCCTGACGAGGCGATATTGCAAGTGCTTTCCTCTTCATACATCCTTCCTTAACTTCAGGCAAACATTCATGACCGAAGGAAATAGACACACGCGAAAATAGGAAGAAGGAAGAAAGACTTGTTCACAGCGAACAAGATAACTTCAACGAGAAAAAAAAAAAACGAAAAATTAAGATAACTAAACCCAACAAAAAAATAATACGCAATAAATACACCGTCTGTACACTGAGTTTATTTCTCTCGTTAAATCGAGAAAAAAAACATTTAAATTAACTTTTTATAGAGCAGCGAAACGCGATCGTGTTGCTACGTAAACAATCAGAGATGGTACTGCATTTTTTCACTCGGTATCTCGAAAACAGCACTAGCGCCATCTCGTAGACAATTCAGGTACCAGAAAGACTACAAATAACTTCACTTTGATTTCAAAGAATGTTTAAACCAACAGTTGTTGTATACTGGCTGACCCGTGGAAATATTGGCACTGCAAGTTTAATTGTAAAACATTTAAAAAGGAAGATAATTAACAATTTACCATTGTTTTTGTCAGAGGTGATACTTTACAGAAAATTCTTTGAAAATAATATTACCGGTACCATTTATAAAGTAATCATCGTTTACTTTTTGACCGTAAAAAGTGGTTGTCAGTTTGTCATTAAATACTACCACCTTAATTGTAAAACATTTAGAAAGTAGAGCACCTGGGTGACAGATCTTCGCTCGGCATCTTTCGATTTCTGTTCAATATCCAAGATTTCAAGTAAAGTTTGATAATAAAGTGCATAATTAAATATTAATACATCTACAAATTCCAGAAAAACGGCGGACGAGTGCACATACGAAAAAACATATTGTGACAAATAGAATCTTTTCTTTTACTTTCAATTTTTCTCGTCGAGTTACATAAGAATCCATCATCAAGGGTTATCGAAGAATCCCCTGACTTACCACAAATCTCGCACCACTAATTAATCCTTGACTGGCATTAAGATTTCTATTTTACATAATAGCATTTCTCTTTGAAAGTAATTTATGAGGCGGTCTCGCTAATGGATCTAGCGATTTGGTTGAAATTTCATATGTAGTATTTAACACTATTTAAAAAAAGAGCAATTTTTGTATTTTGTTTCTCGAAAACGACTCTAACCTTGTGTGTTGCGAAAAGCATCGAACGAGCGTATTATTCACGCAACACGTCATAATATGTCGGTGACGTGAATTAACAGATTTACCCCAAGCCTACGGCCAGGCTATAGAAGTTTACACTTTAAAAACGTGTTGTTTTATATTATACTGAATTTAAAGTGAAAATCTGAGTTCGTATTTTACTCAGACTAGATCACTGTGTCAGGTCAGACTATACCCGCCAGCAAGTTCACAGCAAATCTGTAGTGACGGCGCTTCTCAGCAATAGAGTGAGGAGTTTCATCGGCGAATAAACATCTATCCCGACTATTCCTACATAAAGAGAGGATTGGCCTTACAGCTTCAGAGGAATTCAGTAGGAGTCATAGCCTACACTTGTTGTGGATGGTACTGTGATTAGAGTGCTTGCGAGGGTTCCTCAATCATCTAAGCGCTGCCCCTTCCAAGTCATCATCGTCCTCGTTCGTGGTGGTGTACTACCAGCTGACTCTTTCCTTCAACTCTCCGACAAGTCTTGGAAACTCTGATGACGCATACGAGAATACTTCGTAAGATGCTATACATCAAGCTATTCATTGTGTTATTAAAGTTTACAGTCACACCTACACTGCATTAACGGAATTTTCTTTCTTAGTTGATGACATGAGTGCCCGGTGGCCTGACCTGACGTTATATTGCTTACAACTAGGATGTAATTTAGAAATGAGGCGAACCGTGTATACCTGCGAATCATCAGTTCATTCTACCTGTTGCATTTCAGCATCTAGTCCCTCTGGTGATATTCGAGACGACGGCAACGAAGGTTCCAAGGTGTCATGACAATACTGATATGATTTTCATATCGGTCTCATATCATGTAAGCATTCTCAAGCAATGGTTTCACTACATTCGCACTTCCCCTCATTACCATGTTCAATAAATGGAGGAATTTTATATCTGTTCCTTCTTCACTAACAAACCTTCCTACGCAGCTAAGCTTGGTATCAAATGATACTGGCATGTACTTGCATTTTGCATTTACCAACACCAGTTCCCCCATCCATTTTATCTTACCTTCTCAAATAGATATCCTCGTCCACCACTCATAGCCTGTTCATACTCCGCTCTTCATGGAATTGTATTTTACTCTATTACGTTAGCTTTACACAACTTTCCGGTGGAACCTAATAATAGAACCAGCGATTATAATAACAAATAACAACGGTCCCAATACGACGAGCACTCCTCGTTTACAAATCATTTTCTTATTACTCCATCAGAATTCTTTCATTGGGCAAACCGCGTCCTGAATGACACCCAAGTAGCCATATTCTTAACCTCTTTCATCGTTTCATTCAATCCATAGCGACGCCATCAACTTGGCTTCCCCTGTCCGTTTCATCTCAGACATTAAGTAATTGAGATCCATAAAAATAAACCCTTCTGAACCCACAGATCGCTATTTTCCCTCACATACATTCTTCGTGTAATTGGATCCTACACTCTCAATCAAGTTTCCTGCTGCTCAGGTGAACTAACCGTCTCCACACTTAACATAGGTCATATAACAATGTCACATCCGCCTGTTATATCTGCGATAATATTATCTATAGCATCCGTTTTAATTTTTTGTAACGCACTCCTAATTTCTTACTCTGTTGATTCCTACTTATGTGTGAAAGCTCGAGCTCTGGAATTTCCCCACTCCCAGGTGGTTTGACCAAACCATTTTCTTATTGACTTCGTTATTTACCATACCGTAAGTAACTTCTTCCAAAATCCACAATTGTTCGACTGCCCTCTCCTCTCCTCAGCAATCAGCGCTCCCTTTAGTCTTGATCCTCGATAAGCAGCACCCAGTTTCTAATAATGATTTCTTATTTAACACTGGGTTCAATTCGTGAAATCTGACACAGTCTTTGTTTAGTTTATTATTTATGTGTATATTCCATGTTAATCGCCTGTTAATATCGACTTTGAGGTATTTAATTGATTAATCATATGTGTTCAGTCTGCCAGTAAAGGCCCCTGCCAGGCAGACCTCACACACAACGCGCCTGCACGCCGGGATACATATACGACTCCAAACAGGCGCAAAACAAACCAGGAAAACAAATAGAATCATCTAGAAGCTAAGTGGGACTATTTCTTACAGAGGTCGCCGTACTACCACACAACGGAATTCCTGCGCCAGGCCGCCTATATAAGCGTAGCCGGCCGCTCCACCGCCAGTTCCAGCCTGCCCGCTGAACCAACGTCAACTACAGAAGACCACCGGAAGTTCGCGAGAAGTAGAAGCCGTCACTCTACCCCGGATCAGGACCAGGCTGAAATTCTCGACGGTCTTCTGATAACTGTACCCACATTTGTTTATGGTTTACCTGTTGTATTGTGTACCGAGTAATAAACTTCAAGGAACCGTTAAGTGTAGTTCACTTCAGTGGCGACAAGGTTGGGATAAGAACTCTCGACCATCATGGCTACGCCAGCAGCACCTACGGAATGGCAACAGTTCTTCCAAGGACTTCTACATCAGTTCTTCGAATCTCAGAGACAACTGATTGCGGAAGTCAGGAATCTCCGCCAACCCACGGCCCCGCCACCGTTCCCAGCATTCAACGACGACGTCGAGGAATGGGAGACCTACGAGAAGCGCATAAGACAAGACTTCGCAATTCACCACATAACCAAAGAAGAAGACCAACGTGCATATTTCCTTTCCTGGAACCAATCGAAGATGTATGTCTTGCTCACCAAACTTCAGCCACAAGACCCCGACACCCTCACCTTCACGACCATCTGTACGACACTGAATGCATACTACAGACGCCGGTACCATGTCGTCGCGGCCCGCGTCGAATTCTATCAATGCCGGAAGAAGCCCGATCAGACGTATCGCCAGTGGGCGGCCGAACTCCAAGGCCTTAGCAGAAAATGTAAGTTTCAAACTCGTTGTTCCCACGAATCCTACGCCGACGACATGGTGCGTGATCACATCATACAGGGCTGCACCAGATGCCGCACTCCGGCATGACGCCCTCAAGTTAGAGGACCCATCCCTGGAGCAGGTCATCGAACTTGCCTACAATTTCGAAATATCTACGGCCGCAGATCGCCGCCTGGAGTCCTGGGCGGATG
>JARYHS010013630.1:63735377-64090024 GCA_031002005.1 Vandiemenella viatica
AACGCTCGAGCCTGACAGTTAGGAGGACGCGGGTTCGAATACCCGTCCACTCATCCAGATTTCGGTTCACCACGGTTTCCCGAAATAGCTCAGGTGAATGGCGGATAGCTCCAGGTGAATGCCGGATAGCTCCAGGTGAATGCCGGATAGCTCCAGGTGAATGCCGGATAGCTCCAGGTGAATGCCGGATAGCTCCAGGTGAATGCCGGATAGCTCAAGGTGAATGCCGGATAGCTCCAGGTGAATACCGGATAGCTCCAGGTGAATGGCGGATAGCTCCAGGTGAATGCCGGATAGCTCCAGGTGAAATGCCGGATAGCTCCAGGTGAATGCCGGATAGCTCCTGGTGAATGCCGGATAGCTCCAGGTGAATGGCGGATAGCTCCAGGTGAATGGCGGATAGCTCCAGGTGAATGGCGGATAGCTCCAGGTGAATGCCGGATAGCTCCAGGTGAATGCCGGATAGCTCCAGCTGAATGCCGGATAGCTCCAGGTGAATGCCGGATAGCTCCAGGTGAATGCCGGATAGCTCCAGGTGAATGCCGGATAGCTCCAGGTGAATGGCGGATAGCTCCAGGTGAATGCCGGATAGCTCCAGGTGAATGCCGGATAGCTCCAGGTGAATGCCGGATAGCTCCAGGTGAATGCCGGATAGCTCCAGGTGAATGGCGGATAGCTCCAGGTGAATGGCGGATAGCTCCAGGTGAATGGCGGATAGCTCCAGGTGAATGGCGGATAGCTCCAGGTGAATGGCGGATAGCTCCAGGTGAATGCCGGATAGCTCCAGGTGAATGCCGGATAGCTCCAGGTGAATACCGGATAGCTCCAGGTGAATGGCGGATAGCTCCAGGTGAATGCCGGATAGCTCCATGTGAATGCCGGATAGCTCCAGGTGAATGCCGGATAGCTCCAGGTGAATGCCGGATAGCTCCAGGTGAATGCCGGATAGCTCCAGGTGAATGCCGGATAGCTCCAGGTGAATGCCGGATAGCTCCAGGTGAATGGCGGATAGCTCCAGGTGAATGCCGGATAGCTCCAGGTGAATGCCGGATAGCTCAGGTGAATGCCGGATAGCTCCAGGTGAATGCCGGATAGCTCCAGGTGAATGCCGGATAGCTCCAGGTGAATGGCGGATAGCTCCAGGTGAATGGCGGATAGCTCCAGGTGAATGCCGGATAGCTCCAGGTGAATGCCGGATAGCTCCAGGTGAATGCCGGATAGCTCCAGGTGAATGCCGGATAGCTCCAGGTGAATGCCGGATAGCTCCAGGTGAATGCCGGATAGCTCCAGGTGAATGGCGGATAGCTCCAGGTGAATGGCGGATAGCTCCAGGTGAATGGCGGATAGCTCCAGGTGAATGCCGGATAGCTCCAGGTGAATGGCGGATAGCTCCAGGTGAATGCCGGATAGCTCCAGGTGAATGCCGGATAGCTCCAGGTGAATGCCGGATAGCTCCAGGTGAATGCCGGATAGCTCCAGGTGAATGCCGGATAGCTCCAGGTGAATGCCGGATAGCTCCAGGTGAATGGCGGATAGCTCCAGGTGAATGCCGAATAGCTCCAGGTGAATGCCGGATAGCTCCAGGTGAATGGCGGATAGCTCCAGGTGAATGGCGGATAGCTCCAGGTGAATGCCGGATAGCTCCAGGTGAATGGCGGATAGCTCCAGGTGAATGCCGGATAGCTCCAGGTGAATGCCGGATAGCTCCAGGTGAATACCGGATAGCTCCAGGTGAATGCCGGATAGCTCCAGGTGAATGGCGGATAGCTCCAGGTGAATGCCGGATAGCTCCAGGTGAATGCCGGATAGCTCCAGGTGAATGCCGGATAGCTCCAGGTGAATGCCGGATAGCTCCAGGTGAATGCCGGATAGCTCCATGTGAATGCCGGATAGCTCCAGGTGAATGCCGGATAGCTCCAGGTGAATGCCGGATAGCTCCAGGTGAATGGCGGATAGCTCCAGGTGAATGCCGGATAGCTCCAGGTGAATGCCGGATAGCTCCAGGTGAATGGCGGATAGCTCCAGGTGAATGGCGGATAGCTCCAGGTGAATGCCGGATAGCTCCAGGTGAATGCCGGATAGCTCCAGGTGAATGCCGGATAGCTCCAGGTGAATGCCGGATAGCTCCAGGTGAATGGCGGATAGCTCCAGGTGAATGCCGGATAGCTCCAGGTGAATGCCGGATAGCTCCAGGTGAATGCCGGATAGCTCCAGGTGAATGCCGGATAGCTCCAGGTGAATGCCGGATAGCTCCAGGTGAATGGCGGATAGCTCCAGGTGAATGCCGGATAGCTCCAGGTGAATGCCGGATAGCTCCAGGTGAATGCCGGATAGCTCCAGGTGAATGCCGGATAGCTCCAGGTGAATGGCGGATAGCTCCAGGTGAATGCCGGATAGCTCCAGGTGAATGCCGGATAGCTCCAGGTGAATGCCGGATAGCTCCAGGTGAATGGCGGATAGCTCCAGGTGAATGGCGGAGAGCTCCAGGTGAATGCCGGACAGCTCCAGGTGAATGCCGGATAGCTCCAGGTGAATGCCGGATAGCTCAGGTGAATGCCGGATAGCTCCAGGTGAATGCCGGATAGCTCCAGGTGAATGGCGGATAGCTTGAGGTGAATGCCGGATAGCTCCAGGTGAATGCCGGATAGCTCCAGGTGAATGCCGGATAGCTCCAGGTGAATGCTTGATTTGTTCTTAAAAGGCCGTAGGGGGATTCGAACCCACGTCCTCCGGAATCGCAGCTCACCCGGCAGGCTCGGTTTTACGTTCGGTGATGTTACTGTTCGATGGGGCAATAATTGACAGATGGAACACTGCAGTAACCTTAATTTCATTTGTGCGCCTGATTTTCTCTATAAAATTAAATTTTCTATAAATTTTATCTCTGTTTTTGTAAACATTAGTGATTGCAGCTGTAATGGAAATTCTTGTTTAGTAGTTCCATAGATTAACGTAAAAAGTAAAACACAGTCTTATCGCATCACTCAAATAATCATTACAAAAATCTGATAGAATGAGGGAATCAAAATCAGTAAGTTTTATTGTAACAGATATTGAGTGAGAAAGAATCGTTTTGCTTCACAGTGAACATCTTCTTTTCATCCCTAAAAACGAAATAAATGTCTTAGACAGTATTGTTAAACGGGTGATATGTTTGGCACATTCTCAACAGTCTGTGTTAGTAAACGCAATATGAAAACTGAATATTACTGTTAAATATTTTTTTCATGAGATATACGATTAGTCGACATTGAGGTCATTAGAGGCGGAAGACGATTTGGAGCACGGGAAGGTAAGGAATTCAGCCATGTCCTTTTGAAGGAACCATCCAGGCTCCCGCCTGGGGAATCGTGGGAACCGATATCTTGACAGCCGGGCGAGAATTCGAACCAGCGTCCTCCCGAGCTGTAGAGCCCAGCGCTACCCCTGACTGAGTTCGGAAACCCTCCAGCATGCAGACAGCGTGATGTTAGGATTTGTTGGACACACAGGAGACAGTCGCAGCAACTTTGTTCAAATTTGTACTGAATGTTATCTTGTGGACTACACGCCGCGCCGGTAGTGATCACGGAATGGGATTCTCGTAGGGCTAAATAGAATTACCGGGACCCGGCAAACAAGCAAATCCCCGTCTATCTCGGCCTAATATCGGAGCGTCGGTGTTTACCTCGCCGCCGGGTTTTAAGTGGACCGGGCGCCCACCGCAAACACTACGCTTATTGATAAAAGACGAGCACAACCGGAACGGCTCCAAATCAAACATTTGCGGCGCAGCCACGACCTGCCCCACCACCACAGGTGGCGGTGTCACCTGGGAGGCGTCTTACACGCCGGATGCGCAGTACTGCACATCCACAGACTCAGACTGAAGAACGAAACAACTTGCACATTTCTCGTTTCCGATTTACGTCGTTTCTTAAAGGTTCTGCTAATCCTTTATAAATGATTCCTAAGGCTTCCGCGGCCGTCTCGTGATTAATAGATTTTCGAGGTATGTCGCGTTGTCTATTTAATAGCAACGTAAACAGTATCTCTGACGAAGGCCGTGGGATGGCAGCCGAAAGCTGAGATAATGAAATAAACAACGTGGCATACCCCGAAAATCTATTAAACACGAATCCTTTATAACATTCTGAGTTGACAGCGTTATCCCTGGATGCCAATTCAGCCGGCAGAATTCCGCCAAGTTCAAAAAACACATCAACAAAAACTTGATATTGTATTTTCGTTTGCGTATTTTCTTCGGACGGGAAGAGGTCTCTAGTTTGGTTTCAGGATCGAACCCATAGACCCAAGTTCGCATCTCCTGAGATCATATATCTCAATAAAATATATAAATAAAAAAGAAAACCAGAAACTTAAGCGTCACTATTGCGCAATTCCTAAGTATTTGATAGTCCGAGTTGGTTATGTTCGACTGTCAAATTGCGTGAAGTAAATTTACCATTCACTGTCTCGTGAAGTAACAGATTTAAATTTGCTAAAATGTTTTGAACGGAATCATGGCATATGTCCAGATTCTGAGGAGTTCCTTGTATTTTCTACTGCCTTTTTGTGACTGGTTTAGGATTGTCCGCTGTTTCTGATGTCGAAGTGCTCGTCTTGAAATTCGGCTTGGCTCGAGCCACTGTGGCATCATTATGCTGTGATTGCGCGCGTTTCTTTAGCATGTTTTTTGCAGTTTGAAACGAAACATGACGTTAATGCACTATCCGCCACTAGTGATTGAAGATATATCTGAGAACACACCTTTCGGTTTAACAGAGGCACACTGCTCCTAACATATTCGAACGCATTTAGTAAGTCTGCACGTGACAGCGAATCGAATCGTTGTTCTGTTATTTTTTGGTGCTTAACAGCGACAATAACTGTAATTTTTCGGTGATTTACTGTGGTTACTAATCATTTAAGAACAATTATATTTCATAACTTTATCACACATTCACTGTTATTTGCTATACTTTGTGTCGATTTTTAAAATCTCATTGTTTGCAGGTATCATACAGTAAGAGTAAATTAGATGATATATATCTCTAAGCTTCCCGTAGTGACGTAGTTGGAGATTGATAACCGAGCTTTGCGACACTTAACAAAAACTAGGAAAGTTTCAGTGGACAACGAGCCAGTTCTTATAGCGCGTACAGAACATGAGTTCCAAACATTTTGTACGGCCCTTCCGTCTTTAAAACAAACAAAATGATTTTTAAGCTATAGACGTTTCGTTTTCATAGAATACATTCGCAATGCTCTAGGTAAGATGTATACACAAGTATAGGTACAGTACAATAGTAGCAGTGACTCTTACAGATCTTACATTTTTGTTTGTCAAAAAATATAAAAGATGTAAATACGTGCCTAACACCAGTAAATACTGTAAGGTTCAAAGTGTGTAACTGCCGCCTATTAGTTCCAATCGCTTCCGCCAATGGCACTGTTGTCTGTTTATGTGGAAATGGCGCAGCCACACAAGAATTAATCATGTGTGCTACGGTATCCAGAAAGTTAATCCAGTTGATGTGCAGCGTGCATTCCATTGTAAGTTCAATAAAGTGCAACGTCATCGTAAGCAGATTTGCAATTGGCATAAGAAATTCGTATAAGATGGGTGCATATGCGAAGAGAAAAACACTAGTCGTCATAACGTGTATGGCGTGAAACTGTCTACCGCATTGAATTTTGGCGCTCATGTCGAATGTACACAGTAAAACTTTGAGCCTTCTTCAATCGAGTGATGTATGGTACGTATTAGTATCTTTTAGTATTTGTGACCAATAGAAATGCTAAATATGCTTATTCTTTTGAATAATCCTGCATATTTTTATATGTTACCTGAGGCACTGAAGATGTCTTATATAAGGACACAACGCATTTACCGTAAAATGCATTTTGTTTAGTAACAAAACAGAAGACTCGTAAGGAAAGCAGTTAACACAGCAAATAAGGAAGATAGCCCGAAAGCACCAGCACTTTGTTTTTTTTAAGTTATTCATGTGTTTCTGGAAAGACGAAATGGGATTACATTAATAACTTTTCAGACAGTTAACTGCAAAAATAAAGACTGTATTACAACGTGAAAAAAAAAAAAGCAGCCAAGCATTCTGACTGAAATCACAGATAAGAACGCTAAGGTGCCATTTTACCTTCAACGCCGTGTTACGATATATTCAAGGCAACGTATGAAGAAAAGAGGTGTGAACATTAAAGCTGCCGATAGGAAACCTCTTTTTAGCTCAGACGATATAGCTAACCAATGGAAGGAATACATTGAGAAACTGTATGATGGGGACGACTTGAACAATAGCGTAATAGAAAAGGAACGTGATGTCAACATTGACGACTTAGGAGATCCTGTTTTGAGGACATAATTTAATAAGGCTCTGAACGACTTGAAAGCAAACAAGGCAGTTGGAATTGATGAGGTCCCTGCAGAATTTCTTAAATACCTAGGAGAAGAAGGAATCGAAAGATTATTCAAGCTAATATCAAAAAGTTATGAAACAGGAGAAATTCCAATTGATTTTAATAAAAATATCTTCACACTTCTGAAGAAAGTACAAGCCAACAAATGTAAGAATTATCGCACAATTAGTCTAACATCACATGCTTCAAAATTACTGACCAGAATAATATACAGAAGGATGGAAAGAGTAGTAGAAGAGATAATAGGTGAAGATCAGTTTGGGTTTAGGAAAAATCGTGGTACAAGGGAAGCAGATCTAGCTTTAAGATTAATACTTGAAGGGCGGATCAAGAAAAAGAAAGATACTTTTATGGCGTTTGTTGATTTAGAAAAAGCTTTTGATAATGTTAGGTGGGACAAGATGTTCAAAATTTTACAGAAGTCAGGTCTAAAGTATCGAGATAGAAGAATACTTTATAAATAACTAGCTAACCCGGCAATGCTTCACTATTGCTGGACTTGAGTAGGCCCATAGATTAAATGAAAAAATATTTACATATAAATTTTAAACTGCTGTTTCATTCATTTTCAGTTGGAAAGGGTGAAAGGGGATGCGCTTTGGAAAACATATGCAGGCAGTATTTTTCTGTTTGTTTCAAAGAATAAGTGTGCAAATTCCCATTGAAATCTGATGAAATATGTGGTTTTGTCTAAATTATGGGGAGGAGGGGTGGTTTTTTTTTTTTTTTTTTTTTTTTTTTTTTTTTTTTTTTTTTACAGTAACCTTCTCCGTCATCCCGTCAACAACTCACCAAAGCTTCACCGTAATCGGACGAACGGTTTGCGGGTTTGTTTAAATTATGGGGTGTTTTGGGGAAGAGGGGGTAATTAAGGTGGTGGAAAGAGAGGAGAGGGATTGGGTTTTTGTGAAATTAATGTGTACAGTATTTCTCTCTCTTTTTTAAAGTATAAGTGTACAAATTCTTATCTAAATCGGATAAAAAATGTGGTTTGCCTAAATATGGAGTGAAAACGTAATGGGGTTGGAAAGGGGGAGAGGGGATGAATATTCGGAAACCATACGTAGGCAGTATTTTTCTGTTTGTTTTAAAGTATAAGTGTACAAATTCCTATCTAAATCGGATAAAAAATGTGGTTTTGCCTAAATTATGGAGTGTTATGGGGAATAGGGGGTGAGTTTTTGGATTTTTTTTTCACAGGAACCTTCGCAGGCGCTCACTCGAAAACTCTTCAAAGTTTCATTGCAATCTGATAAATGGTATAGGAATGCATAGAAGACGAAAAAACCCACAAACCCACAAACAAACATTGATTTTTATACCTTTATAAGACATAAGAATCAAGTGGCTATAATAAAAGTAGAGAATCATGAGAGACAAGCATCAGTTAAAAAGGACGTGATACAAGGTTGTAGTCTATCCCCGTTAATATTCAACTCGTATGTATAAGAAGCAATGAAGAAATTCAAAGAAAAATTTCCATTTGGCATAAGTGTTCAGTATGCTACGATTTGCTGACGACATCGTAGCATAGACCCCTGTCTTGTTAGCAGAAAGGGCTGAGGATATTGAGAAGTTACTGAATGGCATGAACAAAATACTGAAGGAAGATTTTGGCTTGAAAATAAATCAAAGCAAGAGTAAAGTGATGAAATGTAGCAGAAATAATATAAATACTAGCAGATTAAATATAAAAAATAGGATCGAGTGCAATTGGAGAAGTAAGTGAATTCTGTTATTTGGAAACCAAAATTACTACCGATGGCTGAAGCAGGAATGATATTAAAAGCAGAATAGCACTAGCAAAAAGAGCCTTCATGAAAAAGAGAAATCTTTTAGTTTCAAATATTGATCTAGCAATTAGAAAAAAAAAAATTAGAAATTTATGGAGCACACCTCTTTGTGGTAGTGAAACATGGACTTTAGGAATACCGGAAAGAAGGAAAATTGAAGCATTTGAAATGTGGTACTACAGAAGAATGCTGAAAATTAAGTGGACAGACAAAGTAAGAAATGAACGAGTTATGGAAATGATGGGTGAGGAAAGAAGTTTGTGGAAGAAGATTACAGAAAGAAGAGACAGGCTGGTAGGTCATATTTTGAGACATGCAGGATTGGTTAATTTGCAGGTGGAGGGAACGGTCGAAGGTAAGAAGTGTTGAGAAAGACAGATATTAGAATATATGAAGCAGATAATTGAGGACGTGGGTTGTAAGGGATATGTAGAGATGAAGAGGTTAGCACTAGATAGGGATGGAGGATTGCATCAAGCCAGTCGAAATACTGATGACAGGAAAAAAAAAATTAGGGCTACAGAAGTTCTCTCGTTTCCGCAGTGAGAAGCGCGAAGTTCCACCGCCCCTTGTCTCACGACTCATCTCCTTTTTCCCCGTTATTTGCAAATGATGTTGACACTGATATTACAATTTCATTTTCTCCCTCAGCTTACTCCAAATATTAGGACACTCCGCGTAGTTTGAACGCCCACGCTGTGCCGACTGAAGGGTTATTGTCTATCGATTGCGGCGCAGTGTTCGCCGCGCCGTTTGCTGTGCCTTTGTTCTACATTCCGAGAATAATATCCTACCACCAGGCCCACAATGTCTCTGTTCCGATTAAACATATACGACCCATTCCCTTCAATTCCTTAGGATACCCGTAAGATCTGTGATTGCTATGTTCATAATTATAGAGTTATTTAGCTTTTTTCATAATAGGTAAGTATCGTTTCTGTACTGTTTTACATGTTCTTTGAAGTGTTTATTCTGGTTATTATAATCACCTTGTTTTATTTTTATTACGCCTTTGCTATAATAACTCACACCCCTTGTTATATATGAGTTGTTCGTCTTTTTATATATATGTAATTTTATCAGGTAGCCTCTGGCCTCGCATTTGGGAGGACGTGGTTTCGAATACCCGTCAGGCCATCCAGATTTGGGTTTTCCAGGTTTCCCCAAATCACTCTAGGCGAATGCTGGGATGGTTCCTTCAAAAGGCAGTGGCTGAATTGTTTTATTTTTTAATCTTTTATTACCAATATACTTGTGTAAACAAGTTTCTAGCAAGGACCAATACACCTTACACAACAAGAATACCTTATAGCATAATGAATTCCAATATAATGATTTCCATAGCAAGGCCAGGAACTTCGAGTAAGTAAATTAACATTAAGTTACAATAATTCAATACAGAAATGCTATTACATACAGTTCACAACTCATTAAGATTATATAAAGCCTTATTACATAGATAATGTTTTACTTCAGTTTTAAATTCAATTCCAGTCAATGACTTTAAATGTGTTGGTAGCTTATTATGTTGTCTTGCTCCCATTTCAAACGCACTTTTATCTGCTGCCTTGGAGTTACATCTTTTGCTATGTAAATTAGTTTTGATTCGAGTGTCATATTATGAATTTCACTATTAGGGTTACTAAATTTTGGATTGTATCTAATCAGCAACAAAATCCTATCTATATATAGTGAAAACATAGTAAGAATATTTTCTTGTCTAAATATTTCTTTATAGGGTGTATTCCTATCCAACTTGTATATTATCCAGATACATCTTTTCTGGAGCACTAAAAATCTGTTCATGTAGAAATGGCAACAAGATCCCCAGACTTCAATTCCATACAGGATGTGTGGGAAGATTATTCCATAGTATGCAATTTTTAAAACACTTCTATCCATAACCTTAGACAACTGAGTCATTAGAAAGATTTCCTTACTTACTTTTTTACAAACAAAATCAACATGAGCTTTCCAATTTAGAAACTTATCCACGTATATTCCTTGACCCCAGTGCTTTTCCACCTCTAATGACCTTGACGACGATGAAGCGTAAAGCCAGAAAAATGGCCACCTGTCAGTTAGCAAGTCGAGTGAATACCTCCGTCGTCATACTCACCAGGAGATAGCGACAGAGGGTTGGATCACTCAGTGGCGGGAGGGGTTACGCTCTATGATATCACATCACGCAGTTCTTGTATTCGGCTTCTTTGTCAGTCTGCTATTTAAATGATGTTTATGGCCTATTTGTTGATGTTTTCATATCATCCTATTGTTGTATTTCTGCAATACTGAAGTTTCTTTTTGTTATAACGTTTGACCAGCCAGGTCTTCAACCTCAACAGTTAGAATGGGCATACAATATGCAGTGCCCGTTCCATTAGATAACGGCGTAATATTTAACAATTTACTACCTAAACAAATAATATTTTCTACATAATCGATGTCTGACGGAGTCCAAATAATTATCTTTGCCATTCTACGGTCGATATTATTTTTGCTTTTGAGATAAGATTGTTGCCAATACCTCAACCTTTCTTTTAAATAAGATAAAAGGCAAAGTATCTCCCAAAGTAAATCTTAATAACCTAATATTTATAAATATAATGTTTCTGTTATGAGGAAGTTATAAGTTGCAACTTGTTGACTTCTATACATACTGAAAATAAACTGAATTTTGACTTATACTCCTGAAACTTAACATTATGTCATGGATTATCTTATTTCACATAATTTATCTTCCATTAATTTATTTTAGATGTACCATCTACTAATAAATCAATCAACTAATATGTTCCAAAATGTGCTCTACCAGTCTATTTTCATATTTTTTAAAACTCCTTCTTCACATTGTTTTAGAATATATTCATCTCATTCTTTGCTGGTGACATTTATTTTCATAGCAAATCATTTCAGAAGATTCAATTTTTATTTTTTGTAGCCTTCCTAAAATCCAAAATGAAAATCTTATATATATATAAAAATAGACGTGTTTTTTCCTATATTTCACTTTTCAGCCACCACTACCTAGCACAGATCACTGATGTTTGTGGGTGGAAGTAGCATGGAGTTTCCTGTCGTGCACAACGTTGGCCGAATGCCGATAGCTGTGGGGATGTGGGAGATATAATGATTAAAGTTGGTCAGTGCAGGGCGTTTTCATATTTCGACCAAAAATTCGTATCTACGTATACTTCTCCTTGCCTGCCACAACTACATAACATAGACCTTTGGTGTTTGTGTGTGGTAGTAGAATCGTCTTTCCTGTCGTGCACTATGGTTGTTAGATGTCGGTAGCTATGGGGATGTGGGAGATATGGGGGTTGAAAGTGGTCGACCTGTGGCAAGTTTCATACTTCTGCCAAAGACAAAAGTGTCATGGTGTATCACTTTTCAGCGAAAACTACTAGATCACAGATAACTGGCGTTTGTGTGTAGTAGTAGCACAGAGTCACCTTTCGATCACAACAGCGGCCGAATTTCAGAAACTGTGGTACTGTGGTAGATATGGTGGTTGTTAAGTGGCCGACCAAGGATATTTTCGTATTTCGACTGTCTCCGCATATGTCACTTTTCTGCCACAACTACATAGCATAGAGCATTGGTGTTTGTGTTTGGTAGTAGAATCGTATCTCATGTAGTGCACTATGGTTGTTAGATGTCGGTAGCTATGGGGGTGTGGGAGAATGGGGGTTGAAAGTGGATCGACCTGTGGCAATTTCATACTTCTGCCAAAGACAAAAGTGTCATGGTGTATCACTTTTCAGCGAAAACTATAGATCACAGATAACTGGCGTTTGTGTGTAGTAGTAGCACAGAGTCACCTTTCGATCACAACAGCGGCCGAATTTCAGAAACTGTGGTACTGTGGTAGATATGGTGGTTGTAAGTGGCCGACCAAGGATATTTTCGTATTTCGACTGTCTCCGCATATGTCACTTTTCTAGCCACAACTACATAGCATAGAGCATTGGTGTTTGTGTTTGGTAGTAGAATCGTATCTCATGTAGTGCACTATGGTTGTTAGATGTCGGTAGCTATGGGGGTGTGGGAGAAATGGGGGTTGAAAGTGGTCGACCTGTGGCAATTTCATACTTCTGCCAAAGACAAAAGTGTCATGGTGTAATCACTTTTCAGCGAAAACTATAGATCACAGATAACTGGCTGTTTGTGTGTAGTAGTAGCACAGAGTCACCTTTCGATCACAACAGCGGCCTAATTTCAGAAACTGTGGTACTAGTGGTAGATATGGTGGTTGTAAGTGGCCGACCAAGGATATTTTCGTATTTCGACTGTCTCCGCATATGTCACTTTTTCTGCCACAACTACATAGCATACAGCATTGGTGTTTGTGTTTGGTAGTGGAATCGTATCTCATGTAGTGCACTATGGTTGTTAGGTGTCGGTAGCTATGGCGGTGTGGGAGAAATGGGGGTTGAAAGTGGTCGACCTGTGGCAATTTCATACTTCTGCCAAAGACAAAAGTGTCATGGTGTAATCACTTTTCAGCGAAAACTATAGATCACAGATAACTGGCTGTTTGTGTGTAGTAGTAGCACAGAGTCACCTTTCGATCACAACAGCGGCCGAATTTCAGAAACTGTGGTACTGTGGTAGATATGGTGGTTGTAAGTGGCCGACCAAGGATATTTTCGTATTTCGACTGTCTCCGCATATGTCACTTTTCTGCCACAACTACATAGCATAGAGCATTGGTGTTATGTGTTGGTAGTAGAATCGTATCTCATGTAGTGCACTATGGTTGTTAGGATGTCGGTAGCTATGGTGGTGTGGGAGAATAGGGGGGTTGAAAGTGGTCGACCTGTGGCAATTTCATACTTCTGCCAAAGACAAAAGTGTCATGGTGTATCACTTTTCAGCGAAAACTATAGATCACAGATAACTGGCGTTTGTGTGTAGTAGTAGCACAGAGTCACCTTTCGATCACAACAGCGGCCGAATTTCAGAAACTGTGGTACTGTGGTAGATATGGTGGTTGTAAGTGGCCGACCAAGGATATTTTCGTATTTCGACTGTCTCCGCATATGTCACTTTTCTGCCACAACTACATAGCATACAGCATTGGTGTTTGTGTTTGGTAGTAGAATCGTATCTCATGTAGTGCACTATGGTTGTTAGATGTCGGTAGCTATGGGGGTGTGGGAGAAATGGGGGTTGGAAGTGGTCGACCTGTGGCAATTTCATACTTCTGCCAAAGACAAAAGTGTCATGGTGTATCACTTTTCAGCGAAAACTATAGATCACAGATAACTGGCGTTTGTGTGTGGTAGTAGCACAGAGTCACCTTTCGATCACAACAGCGGCCGAATTTCAGAAACTGTGATTGTGTGGGAAATATGGTGGTTGTAAGTGGCCGACCAAGGATATTTTCGTATTTCGACGAAAGGCATGTGTCTCCGCAGATTTCACTTTTCTGCCACGACTACATAGCATAGAGCATTGGTGTTTATGTGTGGTAGTAGAATCGTGTCTGTTGTCGTGCACTATGGTTGTTAGATGTCTGTAGCTATGGGGGTGTGGAAGATATGGGGGATGAAAATGGTCGACCTGCGGCAATTTCATATTTCTGCCAACGACGCATGTGTCACGGTGTATCACTTATAAGTGAAAAGTATCAATCGTAGATCACTGGCGTTTGTGTGTGGTAGTAACACGGAATCTCCCATCGATCACAGCGTTGGCCGAAATTCGGTAACTGTGGGAGTGTGTGAGATATGGTGTTTGAAATTGGTCGATCATGAATATTTTCGTATTTCATCCAAAGACTTGTGTGTATCCGTAAATTTTACTTTGCTGCCGGAACTACATCGCTCAGAAGACTGGTATTTGTGTGTGGTAATAGTATCGAGTCTCCCATCGTGCACTATGGTGGTTAGATGTCTATAGCTGTCAATATGAATTCTTTACAATCACGAACGAAGTCGTGGGTACCAGCTAGTAGTTTTATAAAATTACTTCAGAATATTAGATCAACGCCTAAATGATACCTGACATTGAAGAACGCTTTTTTCTCATTTACTTTTGGCATCACCCCTATAATAATTATAAATTTAGTTCCTAAAAAGCTGTTTGAAAATTTGTTCACTTGTTTTTTTTTTTTTTTTTTTTTTTTTTTTTTTGTATTTTACAGATGATTTAGAGATGAAGCAGAGTCTTTTACCTGCATCACACGAGCTGACGATTTGTCCTTTTCGTTTGCAGTCAACACACAATGAAGAATGTCGCAGATCAAATGAAATCTCGAAATGAGTTAAACGACTGATGATGGTACATGTAACAAAAGCACCATCTATGTCGGTAGACTTTCTGCGAAACCAACCTTTTCCTAAAAGAATTTTCCTAATAGCTTTCATGTAATGGGGAGAGGGTGCTGGTAGCTTTTTGGCATAACTGTAACTAAATAATAATATTTTCGTGTGAGCTTAGTGACCTGTGCCAGAGTTCCTTACCGATTTCTCAGTCCTCCTCTCTCGCAGACATTAATTAATCAACCCGGTAATCCCACCGGGTAACGGAAACTCACAATTTAGCCTCGAATTAGAACCACATAGCGTAGTAGAGGTGAACATAAGTTTCACTTTTGAATAATTTCTTGCTGTGAATTATTCGATGCCGTTGGTACAAATCCTGATAATAATTTTGACTGCAAAAAGTAACATATATTTAAATGGGTCCTAGTTTTGTGACACTTATGTCTTAATTTATCTGCTTTTCGATGGCACACCAAAATAAAACATACCTTGTCTGGGACCACGCGCTGTACAATGGTCGAACCCCACCAAAATTCGGCTAGTAGATAATACGAGCGTGGTTTGAATAGTTCTCGGAATGGAGTACAAAGAAATGACTTACTTCTGTGAAACTATTTTATATTTCAGTGTAGTGCCCCTGTACACTAGTGCACTTGGTCCAGCGATGTTCCAGTACCTAGAACCCATCTAGAAATTAGATTCCTCTAGGCTTGCAAAGTACTCGTCAACTTCCCGCCGTCAGTTCTTCGTTGAAGAGAATCTCCATCCACCGAGGAAAATTTTGAGATTATGGAAGAGATGGATGTCTGCCGGAACCAAATCAAGTGAATAAGACGGATGTGGCTACAATTATTGTCTTAGATCATGTATTTTTTCGATGGCAACGACACTTGTGTGAGGGCGCGCATTGTTCTGTAGAGTTTTCCTGAGTTGGCCCAGGAGCTTAGCGCAAATTACACTTATTTGCTTGACCGGTGGGAAGATAGTCTATGAAGGAGCAGAGTCCCCCAGTGTGTTACGAAAATCGGCATGAATTTCCTTTGCTTCCGTATCTTTATTTACAACGTACTTAATCACTGCTCGAATCTCGATATCACTACGCGGAACAGCGACAAAGAGATGTACGCACCTCAGAGCAGTGACGCGTCACGTGTTTACTCCTGAAGAATGATCTCTTATCTATTAGCACTGACATCTGGTGATGATTCAGAGAACTTTTCAAACCACCCTCGTAATATGCGGACACGTCTATCTTAATTTATCAAGTTGTCGACGTCATGTTGAAATTAATCTTTTCCTGGTTTATTCCTTGAATTATTAGAGCCGTTGATCAAAGCCTCTCAGAAACTGAACAGTATTTCTTGAGTGATCTGCGTTCAACGATAAATGGTTACTAATATCTGGCAACTTTTATTTTATCGTCTCATCTTTTGGACGTTACTTTAGAATGAAACATACCCTATAACCAGGGGATGTGTCCTGATTGAAATCCGACCTATAGTTTTACAAGATTCCCAATCAACGATTGAAATTAAAGTAACTTATATATACTATTTTGTTGTTTCTTCTCGTTTCCTCAAAATCAAAGATTCACTACTTTTCTGCCGATATCGTTGGCTGTACATTGTCGAAAACCCCCCCAAAAATCCAACAAGTTATTTGCGTGAATGGTTCTCAAATAAACAAACGGACGCTTTTTTTCTTTATTCCTCAGCTTCCTGAACTTGTAACGAGTCGGAACTTTATTCCTGATGCTAAGGGCTGCAAACTGTTCAAAACATTATGAAAATCCGCGTCTTTTTTTTTTAAGCATTAATCGTGGTCGACGAAACGTATGTATCTTTTCTGTTAGTGTTTTGAGATATGAGGAAGTCCCAGAAGCAAAAGCTGAGACTGGAAGAAACTGATACTCCGTTAATGTTATAAGTGTATATACCCATCCGATGTTATGTAGACATATTACAGAAGAAAAGGATGGTACTGAACTTGGATCGAAATTCAAAGAACAGCAACGAATATACGATGTGAGCAACTTCCTCTTATAGCAGGTCATTTTGAGTACTGCGTTAGTGGTACTGTTAAGGATTGAGGAGAAACAGCAGGGCACTGCGTCGGATCTCTTTCCAGTAGAGTATTCAGAGTGGCTAGTGACCAGGCTACAGCAAAGATAGTTGAGATCTATGCCAATCTCCCTACACCCCCTCCCTTTCCCCTTCCAACCTACTTTTGCCCTCTACTAATTTTTACTTTAAATTCTTTCTGTGTTCGCGGTAAATTATTCATCACTTCTCTTGGCAATTTATTCCATTCCCTCACTCCCTTTCCAATGAAAGAAAACTTTCCCACACCGTTATCCCTGATATCAAGTGCCAGCTTGTGGTCATGGTCAACCTTACCCTTCCAGCCACCTCTCTTAATTTTCCCACCAATATCTTTCCACGCTTCATCACCAGTATAGGCTTTGTACACTCCCATGACTCTCTTCACCCTCCTTCCATTCTCCAATGAATCCCACTCCAGCTCCTTTATCATATTAGTTACCGATTGTGTTCTGAGATAATTTCCTAAGACAAACCTGGCAGCCCTCCTCTGCACCCCCTCCAACTCCTGTATTTGATACCCAAAAAGTAGATCCCAAACTACACCACCATATTCCAGCAGTGGTCTGACAAAAGTTTTGTACCCCAATTCCCTTACTTCTTTAGTGCACCGATGGTAGGGAAAGGGTTCAAAATCTTTCACCTGTTGGAAAGAGTGATGAGGTGATGCACTAGAGAAGGTCCTCAATATTTTTTAGCTGTCACAAAATAATTCTTAATTTTTTTTTTTTTTTGTTTAACTAGAACGGTGTTCTTGTAAGGAACGTGTAATGGATGGTACAAAGCTGACATAGTGCTCTAAGCTCTAGAGAACACGAAACAACAATTTTTTTCACTTTCTCTAGAAAGCATAGGATTTTGCGGCGAGTAGTTTCGATGCATTTTTTAGGTCTGCAATACGTTACGTGAAATATGCTGCGTGAAAATTCCTGACAAATTCAGAAATTCATGGAGAGAAGGTTTGATGCTTAAACAGACGGTGTATTTAGTTTTTGCAGGATAACGGCTGAACAATTCGTTTGATGTGGTTACAGGAGAGGTGTTGTGTGTCAGTGAGTGATTAGCAGAGCTGCGCCCAGGCAATTATGACGTCTTGCTGGGGGATTGGCTTTGCAGGCGAATCCGCCTGAGTATATATGCACAGCGGGCACAGCAGGGACACGCGGAGAAAAAACGAAGCAAAAAAAAAAAAAAGAAGCGAGGAGAACGAGAAAGAGGGAGGGAGAGAGAGCGCGACATTATGCGGAGCTGCGCCGGCCGCTAAAATACTATGCAAAGTGTCGCGCGGTGTTTGCGCGCGGTAAATACGACCTGCGCGCCGAGTGCTGACGTCACGCCGACAATGAAGACATGGCGCTGGGCTGGCGGCCTCTATATTATGCGCCCCCTCCCCCAGCGACAGTGTGTGTGTGTGTTCGTCACAAAATTTAATGTCAACACTCTGCATCGACAATAAATATTTGCGAGTTTGCCCGGGCCGCTGGAAGTAGGAGGGTGGGGGGTAAATACCTGAGATGTTTGCGCCGCCCCTGGTCGGGTTAATGCGGCGGAATCCGTAGCTCAAACACGTTAGTCAATCCTGCCCGGCCTCTTGGCCACACCGCTGTTTATACACTTACTGTGCCACTCACACCGTATACTTTATACACCAATACACACAGAATAAAAACAAGTCTTACGGATACACGCCGAATGTGGAAAGCATCATACAAAGGGGGGAATTCCATATGAATTAAAGATCTAGAACAGCTTTCGAAAATATAGGGTTACGGAATACAAGAAGACGTGCATATTTATTTATTGTTTGTACAGATAATTCTATTGTGCGTACGTCTTATCTCTGTGTATTATGGCAAATATCAATGTTATTTTTCAGCGAGTTTACATTTGTTGAATTTATACCTAACTATAGTAACTGATTTTATAAATTAATTATGTTTTTTGTAAGAATGGAGTTTTTTTCGGCGTTGTGCACAGATAAAATTCTGTGTAGTAACTAGTAATTAGTGAAACACGGCGTCTCGGCGATCATAAACTCTGCCGCCATTAAGAGCTGCCAGACACTTGACGATGGTAAATCGCCAACAGACTCACGGGGCTAATTATCCGAGAGAATGTTTTCAACTATTCTATTTGTTAATAAATACACTCTTTGGTCGTCGACATAATTTTACTAGTATGTCATCTGAAGTTGATGTTTACAGTTTGTAGAAAGAAGGTTTGCTACGTCATAGTGTCCTTTGAGGATCCTGTTTGTTTCGATTGTCAAATCCAGTCTTTGTAATCTTTGTTCACTGTCTTTGTTATCTGGTAGTTTAGTGGTGCGTAGTTGTACTCGTTGAATAATGTTCTTTAAGTAGTAAAGACTCGTCATGCTTGCTCCGTATTCTAGTATTGGTAGTACGTGTGAATTGTGTACTAGCCTAAACGTACCTTGTGTTAAACTTAAGGAAGACTTCCGAAGTTCGTACACGGATATGTTAATCTTTTTTAGTTTTTTCGTGTGATGAATAGAATATAAAGAATCCGGAGAACATTCTACATCAAAAAAGAATTTGCTAGTACAAAGTTCCGTGAAGCAATTCTTCTTTAAATTCTAAACGAAAGATTTAAATATGAAACAAAATGTTATACATATCTTCTACAGTTATAAGTTATCGAACGAGATGATGAGCACATTTATTGAAAGAAGGAAAAAAACTGAAATAAAAATGCACATAATGAGTTAGTAGATAAGTAGGGAAGTTGTAATAATAAAGAAACCATAATGATAATACATTTCTTGCCAAATTTTAAAGTAAATTGATCACCGTCATTCGTGGTAGCTATAAGAAAATCTGATGTAAAAATATTTACTCGGTAAGATCAAAACCAACTATGAAAACCGATATCGTATGGGACAATAATCATAAAACTGTTATGCATAATATAATAGCGTGTACGAGAGTTTGTATGCTACGTACATGTTGATCATAAAGAAGTATGTGGTACTGGACAGTAAGATGAATTCACGCAAGGCAACGAGACAGGAGCCGAGGTGAGCCGTGAGCCCCTGGCAAGAACTCGGAGACTCAACACAGAGGCGGTCGCCTTGCCAGCAGGATCGCTAAGGACTGTCTCGTCTCGTCGGCGGCGATAATTATGACTCACAATTTGGGGGAAAACAGGGTTGTATTTAAAGGACCTGCAGACTGGCGTGTTGATTTGAGCAGCCACCATTAAATGAAAAGAATGGGACGGAATGTATAACAAATAAGAATTCGTCATTAGCAGTTGTTAATAATTATAATTAACATTTGTTTATTTTATCAGCAAATCATCGAGAAAGGACGTTTCCTGGCATACTGGATTTCTGATAAAGTTCCATCAGACACACGATTGTAAGGGATTTTTGTTTTTCCACAGGAAGATAAAGTAGTGAGTTACTATTTTTTTTTATTCTTCTTTGTGGCTGTACACCTCGTCAACGTTGAAGTCATTAGACGCGGGAAAACACTGACGGAAAGGAACAGGAACAAATACGGCCATTGTTTCGAAGGCACCATCCTGTCATTCGTTTTTGAAAAACCGTGTGAAACTTAAGTCAGGATGGCCAGACGGGGATTCGAACCCGCGTCCTTCCGAATGCGATGCCAGAGCGTTACCGCTCACTCTTCACGCTCAGTAGAGCGCCATCAACGTTGTTAATTTTAACCCGTTTTTGTTAACGAGTCTTGAAAGAGCTATTACCTTGGAACGTGCACTCTGTTTGCAGCATCGGCCATATTCTGTATTTGAACAACAAATTCTAAAAACACCACACATCTAATATATTTGTAAACAGCGAGAGCAAGAAGAAAAGTTTTTATTTTATATTAATACCTTTTTTATTGAAAGTGCTGTTGAGTAAGACTGAGTTGCAGAGTGCGCTATGTGTTCTGTGCCATGTCACTGTCATCTCCCGACTCGCACGTACTGGACATTCTTTTGTTTTTTAACTCTGGTTGTTGCGTTATAGCGATTCTACTTACTTTTAAACCTTATAAATCCGTCCTGTCTAACCTAGAAGATGTTTCAGAATTTTTCTGTTAGTTAACGTTTCATGAAACGGTCACAGAGTAAATGGCTCTGTACCCAAAGAAGCCCATACCATCACGCTCTAAAAGCCTTTCTGTAAAGAGTGTACATACGATTCATTTTGGTCGTAAATTTCGAATTAAAGCGGGACTCGTCCAGCGACGCGGCAGAGTAAAGATATCGATAGTCGATTATCATTCAGAACACCGCAAAGCGGATACTACAACCTCTACAACTACCTTCACTTACAAGGCTTCTTAAACAACACTTTCTATACGTATAACAGCTGTTGTTGTGATAGAACCTACGACAGCAGTGAACACTTGGTCAATTATCTATACCAGCCCTCATGGTAGGAATTAGGGATTTTTTTCAGATACTCAAGCACTTTCGTTGTTTAATTTTTCTTTTAATGTTCAAGAGATTAAATGGTGTCTATTTCGGCTCCAGGCAGTAAGTAAAACTCTTACATGCTGTCAAAATATTGTGTCATTATTTATCGATAAATTTGAACTATTTCATTATAATATATTGAATAGAGAATTTCATCAGTTTCCAGAATTATCATCTATAAAAAATGTTCTAACTCCAGAAGATATTGACAGATTCATTAGATATAGCAACAAACCTAAATTGCACATGGAAAATCGTCTTGAAAATATTTTGAAATTGAAGGTGTATGACGATGAAAATTATTTTATCACAAATATTGAGGAGGCTGATATAATTTGCCAAAAATAACTGTTAGATTTTTCTTTTTTGCTGTAATTAGTCTTTCGACTGGTTTTATACAATCCTCCATCCCTTCCTGTCTTGTGCTAACCCCTTCATGTCTACATCCCCCTTATAACCCACGTCCTCAATTATCTGTTTCATATATTCTAATCTCTTCGTCTACAGTTCTTACCATCCACTGTTCCCTCCACTAAGAAATTAACCAATCCAGCATGTCTCAAAATATGACCCACCATCCCGTCTCTTCTTGCTGTAAGCTTCTTCTTTCCTCGCCCACTCGTTGATTTTGTACTTTGTCTGTCCACTTAATTTTCAGCATCCTTCTGTAAAACCATATTTCAAATGCTTCAATTTTCCTTCTTTCCGGTGTTCCTAAATTCCATGCTTCACTACAATAAAGTGCTGTGCTTCACACATAGAGGTTGAAAAAGTTCTTTCTAATTTCTAGATAAATATTTAAAACTAAAAGATTTAACTTTTCCATGAAGGTTCTTTTTGCTAGTGCTTTTCTGAAATTAAATATGACGAAGAATATAAATATAAATTCGATATGATAACCTGTGGCAAAATAAAAATAAAAAAGCTTCTCTTATATTAAAATAAGTTGAAAAATACATTCATTTTATTGATCTATTTACGTACTTCATATCTTGTGTAATAAGTGTTTAGCACTTTTAATTATATTATGACGAAAGAAAGAAACCACCTGAATATTTCCGAAAGAGGGGGGTTTCATTTGTTCCTTACAAAAATTGAGCCAGATATCAAGTATTTAGTTTCGCAGTATCAGTCTCTGACCTCTCATTAATTATTTAAATAATTAAATATAATTTCACCAGACTTCATACTCCTTATGTAGTTATGTATCAAAAGTATAAATAAAAACATATATTTAATTACAGTTATTTGTGTTTAAAGATTTATTCTTCCAAACTTAGCGAAAGTCCGTCATGAAGAATTTGGTAAGTAATTATTAATATATGCTTTAACTTGCTGTAACTCTGTTTTCTAAATTTTATAAAGTAAAATTACTTCCCTACTATATAGATCACCCTTACTGTGGAACCAGTGGATGGTTAGAAAATTTTACTACTAACAGAGATAAAAAGACGTTGATTTCCTCTGATCTAGACTGTAACTAGAAGTAAATCTGTTCATTTAAGATACGTATGTTCGAAAAAAATGTTTGGGTCAATGTTCATAAGATACAGAAAAGAAATCAAATACATGTTTTTTTTTAAATTTGTTTCTTTGGATTCACTCGAAAAGCACTGATCATATTTTGGTGGGGTTTCAAATAACATACAAAATACGGTGTGCTTCATTTTGATATGAAGTCGGAAAGCTGAGAAATCTATACTATTATAGATCTGTAAGCAAGCTGCGTGTGTCTTTTTATTTGAATAGAAGCCCCGTAAAAACTACCGCAGCATTATGGATGGTGCTTTCCAATTTTTAGAGCCAATGGTCCGAATTAAAGTCTGCAAAAATAGCTAATGACTTGTATGTACCGAGGGATGGAGGAAATAATTAAATACATTTCTAGACATAAAATTAAGAGATAGGGATCACACTGTAATTGAGATGTTCACTCTTTGCACATAAACATTTGCAAAAATATCACACTACTAAGAATTCTGATTAATATTTTAAATTCGAATAATTAGTTTTCAGTTTTCTTGAATGCAATAAATGACAGGAATACCTGAATCAGATGTAATAATCATTCCTAATATTTCATTTACTGTAAAAATGATGCATTTGACCAAAGACGAATATAGTAATCTCTGGATTGTTTATATTTTATTTATCTTCGGTCATATTTTCTCGGTTTCATGAATTTTGATAAGTATAATTACTCAAACCACTACATAATATATTAACTCTTCAATAAGAGGAACAGAATTGTAATATTTATGGTAAGTAATTATGTACTTAATATCGATAGTACAGGTTTTCACTATACCGTATCACTGCAATTTGATAGTGATAAACAATTATATCGCTTACCGGTAGTTCTCGAGATATCGCAAGTCAAAATCAGTTATGTACAGTTTCTTGTGCCCTTGGCGACGTTTTTAATCTGCTCCAGGCCGCATGTCACCTAACCACAAAAACAAACTCTACAGGGCGATACAGCAATGCATTATTGCTCGTGTTTTAGTACTCTTGCAGTTCAGACTGAAGTTGTATTATGAAATTAGTTGTTATAATTTATGCTACCAGTACTCTGAATCCTGAAATAGACGATGTTATCATTTCCAAAAATATAAACAGTGATTCATATCATGAGTTTAGGTGTATCTGCATCGTTTGATTTTGAGGTGGCAATACCGGTATAGATTATGGTTAGGTTGATATGCAACCTGAACCAGAATGATCTTGGAACAAGAAAAGGCATGAGGCATTCAATTACTGTTAGTAATTAATAAGTTACTTTAATGAGTGCCATGTTAGTGATATGACGGGTAATGCCCAAGACAAATCAACCGCTGTGCATGTCCACCCTACATTTCCATGTAGCAATGGCGACATTTTTTTCTGGTTCGGGCCGTATATCTTTTTTTTTTAACTGCTTAACGTCTAACAGCGAAGTCCTAAAGACGGGAAAGGATTGGGGGGGGGTAAGGAATGGGAAGGAATTCGGCCATGGCCTTTTGAAGGAAGCATCCCTGCATATCAATCTAACCACTTCAATTTGAGATACGATGAAGAAAGATAGCTTGAAATTCGGGGGGGGGGGGGGGGGCGCATAGAAGTTATAAGCAAGAAATACATGTTATTACCCACGGCATGAGAATGTACACATGTGGTATATGAAAATTTTCCAGCAATTTTAGATTCTTTGTTGTAAATGCTATCGTTGGCGGCAAAGATATTTTTATAAATGGCCGTTGACTAATGTCAAAAGTATCGCAGACGGTAACTTTCGTGATGCATTATGTGTAAGTTCCTTTTGTTTTTGCATTTATAGGCTGTTTTTATCCTCCGGAAAATGTGTCCCAAATTTCTGACCAAGAGGACAACTGATTCTCGGCACGCCCTTATCGGACCGTTTCACGTAGCTTTAATTTCTTATTTTTCATATATTATACAGTACTGTGTTAAAGTATAACAAAAGAAACTTTCGAACTATAATATGAAAACGGAATCTAAGTCAGTAACTAAAAGAAAGGAAAATCTTTAAATGAAATCCATATTTTTTGCTTCTCAAAATTAATATTTTATACTAAACTAAAAAGCTCAGAGTATTTCTATACATGCCAAGACCGGTGCGTGCGAAGCAGTGGGTAAATGTAAGTGTATGATAAACCTGTTGAGACATATCGAGTGGTCATTGTCGTAACGTGTGACTCTAACAAATCAGCGGTGATGGAGCACCGAGTAGAAGAAGAATTCAGTTGGAGAACACAAAAATCATAGCACAACCGAAGCGGTTTATAGAACTAAAATCCAGGGAACCGACAGAAATTTTCAAACACCCCAGGCACGATGGTAAAAAGTGGGTTAAATCAAATGTGACAAACGAAGCTGAAAAACATCTCTGGAACAGCTGACACTCGCTGCCTGAAATACAACACACCAAAACAGCCCGCTCAGCGCGCCGCAAATGATGGCAAGGTGTGATACGTTAGCCCGAAATAGCCCTGAAGGACTCCACAGGTTTGGTGCCGAAAAGTTGGCAGTAGCAACAACATTGACGCAGTTTAAAACCACAATGTAAGTGGAATTTTACTAATCAATGAATCTAAAGTAGTTCCATCTTTGCGGTACGCTAAAAAACTAAAAAGCAAAGGCTGTCCTTCATCAAAGAGTGGAATGGCGACAGTGTGAAAGCCTCGTGAATTTTATCTTGAAGGAATGTCTTCAGTTATCTGTTCAGGTTGTCTTATATCGAATGAATTGCCGTCGCATATTTTGCAGTGTTCATCAGTGTTTCCTGATGTCACCTGCCTGCGTGGCTTTTCTTTTCGCCCCTGCATGTTGGTACCAGTGTACGAGGTGTCGGCCTCCTCCAATTGGTCGTGACAATATTTTCGACTGCTTGCTAAGCAGAAGGCAAACACTGCGTGACGCCTGACACCTCCGCTGTCCTTCAGCTGCCACATCTGCCTCCCGTTAACGATCTCCAGCTCTCTAATATCCTGTTCGCTTGCTGCGAGTTAGCAGCCTAACATTGTAGTAATTTAAAGGGAGTGGGGGGAAGGACTTCACCCACGTCAACTACAGCGATTTAAAACCACTGCCGGTGACTAATGTGTTAATATGGAATGCATTGTTTTATTGATTATATTAGTCACAAAGGTAAAGTGAAGACTTCTCGGGCTAACACAAATATAGCATTGATATCACTGCATTTTTCTTTGTTATGTTAGCACATGTGTCGCAAAGAAGAAAGTCAATTATCAAAAGTCAATTTTCAACCTCGAGTGTGAAGTAAATTTCGTGGTATGGCTTTTTAAAGTAGACGTGTTATTTGTTTCTCGTTGCAGGGATGAACTAAAATATCGTGCGGTCACGAAATTCTTCATTTTTGACGGTCTAAGTCAAAAGGAAATCCATCCAAATTGATAGTAACTGCTTCTAAGGTGTCTATTTGTAATTTTAAACAGTGAAGAAATGGGCGACTGATGTAAGCGAGGTGAAAACATCGAGGAGGTACAGTACATAATGTGATTTTCGACTATCGGTAATAAAAGGTGCGCGGAACACCTGATATCACCGGTATATCAGAAGAAACGGCCCGGTATGTTTTACATCGATAAGTAAGTACGAGAAAGGTTTGTGAAAGATGAATGCCGAATTTAATGGCTTCTTGCTTAAAAGAAACACAGAAACAAATTTGATTGCAATGTCAGGACCTTTTTTACAAATGTTCTCACATGTTTTTTGCACCTATTTGTTTCTGCGGATGTGACGTGGATCCACTACTGCGCGCCAGAAATGAAAGAGTGGGTGGAAGGGAAAGGAAATGCACCAAAGTAGGAGAAATTCGTTTCACCCCGAAGAAACGTCAAAGCTGATGCAAAGAAGATCCTTAGTACTGACTACCGCGAAAATGGTATAACAGTACTGACTAATACTACGCAAGTCTTCTGGAACAACTGGAAGAAACGTGGATAACACTAGAAAAACATTATCTCGCTGGACAATGCACCTGCCCACAAACGTGTTTTGACAGTGACTAAAATAGGGGATTTGAAGTACAACCCGCTGTCCCCAGATTACGTTTCCTCTGACTTCACGTATTTCCAAATCTATTGAAATCACAGTCTGTAAACGGTTTCGCGTCAAAGAAACTGATCATAGCAGCCATAGATGGGTATCTTTCAGACCTTTCAGGATCACGCTTCACGGATGGGTTCAATTCGTTGCGGAAACTTTGATAAAGTTTATTGAATTAACGACACAGAAAAATAAATGTACTTTTTAAACTACAAAAACTTACTCTTTCACTGCCCGGGGAAAAACTTTACAGCTTACCCTCATAAGGGAGAGTCCATTGATTACGTAAGGTGAAATAGGGGGAGGGGAGGGGAGGAGAGGGGGGTCACATCGAAATATCATGAAAACGCACCATGGGGAATCGACTGAAATATCACGTCATGTTTTTAAACGGCCAATACAGTTTTTTTTTGGGGGGGGGGAGGTATAACAGACCTAGGAAGCAGGAGTGCTAAAAAAAATTTCTCAGAAAACTACCAGGTCGGTCAGCATGGGGAGGGGAGGGGGGGAGACAAAGGTCAGCTCTTTTCACCTAAACAATAGACAAGCCCACTATAAACCTCAAATAAAATTCAGAGACCAATTACTGAAGTACAATGCTCATCCAAAATATCTAGGCGTGGTTATGGACCGGTCACTGACATATAAGGAACATATCCATATAATAGTGGCAAAAATAAAAACTCGAAATAACATCCTTCACAAACGTTCAGGAACGGGTTGGGGAGCACATGCCGAAGCTCTCAGAACATCAGCTCTTGCTCTGGTATACTCAACTGCCGAATACTGCAGTCCAGTATGGCTACATAGCAGTCACACAAAAAAGATAGACTTTCAACTAAATGAGACAATGAGAACAGTATCTACACCTACAGACTGGCTGCCTGAACTCTCTAACATCGCCCCACCAAGTCTCCGAAGACAAGCGGCTTTAAAAAAGGAATGGCAGAGATGCTTAAGATATCCACACCTTCCAATTCATCAGGACTGCACGCATAAAGCTCCAAATAGACCTAAAAAAACTAGGTATTGAACTTGGAAGTTTGGTCAAGTGCTGGTCCAAAATAACTTCAACATAGTTGAAGCATGGTGCGCTGAGTGGATTAGTTCCAACCCTGACAAACAGGTGCTAATCCAAGACTCTACACGACAGCCTCCTGGATTCAACCTTCCTAGGAAAACCTGGACGGCACTGAACCGAGTGACAACAGGCCACGGTAGATGCAACTACTGGATGTACAAGTGGAGAATGACAGAGAAACCTTCTTGTGACTGCGGTAACTACGAGCAAACCATTCACCACATCGCCATGGAATGCCCTCTCAGGAGATTCAGTGGTACAATGCATCATATTCACGAAGCAACAACAGAAGCAATCGAATGGCTGCAATCGTGGACATCAGTCTTTTGTAACATCCATATTTAGTTGTATTTATTGTAATTCAATGTAGTTACTGTTTTTGTATTTCTTCAACTACATTAAATCATAAAAGGGGGGGGGGGGTCCGACCAAATCTCACCACAGGGGGGTGGCGTAATTTCGAAAAATTACTTTGCCTAATTAATGGAGAGTACGAAATGATTCGTACGCAACAATTTGTTTTTAAGAACATTAAATTGTTTACATTCAGAGATAACAGTTGAGTGTCTCAGATAGATTCAATCGCCAACGAGTTCGAGAGCTAAGCAGGCCTAACAAAATACAGGCACAATCAAATATTAAACACTGCAGTATTAAATATGCAACTGCCAGCAGGCCACGCGCCTCAGTTGATTGTTGCTTCTGTAGATTTGAGCTTATGAATGGATGATTGCTTTGTTACAACTCAAATAAGTTTAACAAAATCGATCTTTTTATTGAAAAGTAAGTTTACAGCTGGATATGTTTCGATCTATCTGATTGTGCAAACAGAAATTGTAGATTTGTTTTTTCGTCACAGTCGCACCCGATTTCGTTTTTATTGTGCGCCGTGTGTTTTGTGCTAACCAACCGCAAGACTGCCGACACATCAACGTCGCGGTAATAACTACCAAGTCCTCATATCTTTGCTCTTCGTATCAATCCCGGGTGTACACTTTGAGTATGACTATTTTATATCGATTAATTGAATTGTTGGAGAAGTTTAAGTAGATCATTTTTTCAATAGACCCCATGTTTATTCAAAATAAGATAAATACACATCACCCTGTCCTTTCCAAATCCCAATTCTGTCAACGTGCTATGAAATGGAAATTAAAGTGGTATACCCAGAATATCTCTCTCTACCTGTAAGTATACATAACTTTTATTGTGTAACGGCATGAGTCCAAATATCTAAATTATCTTCGTTTCGGGGCCATCATGACTTTGTCCTCCAAAGTTTTGTTGTCAAACAGAAGTAAAAAAATATTTTTAATGCAGTTTTGTTGATGGCCATTTTTGCCGCAGTTTCTCAGTAAATTAAGTGATAAAAATAACGCCAATGCAACTGTTTTTGTAGTTTTAATGCCGTACTCGTATCGCCTCTCATCAAGGAATCATCAGCGACGAATCTATGTTGATAATTTACACTTAGTTTTCAAACTTGTTATATAATGTTTAAAATAATTCTTAATTGTCAGTTTCTGATTATTCAAAACTTATTATTTGCATGAATTAGTGTTCTCCGGGTTCATAACCACACATCTCTGCTTTTTCCCAAAACATGTTTCAGCTAAAGCCACTTGTCTGGGCTGTTGCACACTGGTTGTAAACATTACTCACTTGTTTATGGTGGCCATTTTGAGGGACTGAAAGTTTTGAAAATGCGTGAGAGAGTGATGTTTTGCTATTTTGTTTCCAGTTTAATGTATAATGTTGTGAGTGCATATATCTATTAGGTTTATTTATTTGTTGTACTTTCCTTTCTGTAGGGTCAGTGTATGTTTGAACAGCGTTGGTTTGTTAGGTTTATATGGTCCTTCAGTACCTGCTTAACATTTTTTTTTATTGCTTTCTGAATTTGATAGTTCCTGGTAGAGTGAGGGTATTGTGCCTGTGATTTTCTTCCGCTTTGCGGTTTGTCGATGTCTAGGACATTAAACCTGTGAGAGGTTGGGGACCAAGGGAAGGGTGGAATTGGGCCTCGACATTTAGAGAAAACATTCCGGCTTTTGCGTGAAGTAATTTCTGTATATCTGGTTGGTCGGTCAGTGGTCTGAACCCACGTCCCCTGGAATGCGTTGCCGCCTGCCGAGCAGCCTGCGACCACTAGGAGCTTGCAGTGTGTGGAGCCAGGTGGTGGTGGCGGTGATTTGTCAGCGAGAACCTTTGTGCTCTGGGCGGAAGTCAGCGGCGCTGTGGCAGGGATTAGCTCGCCATTGTGCCCACCCTGGCCCCGACACCATACACGTCACTTCCCTTGTTTCCACTAAACCGCCCAACAGAAATCCGCATTGCCTCATCAGTGCGAAGCCGAGTGCCGCATTTACGGTCTGGGCCTGTCTCTGACGTATTGTGCTTGTGAAATACGCTCCAAGCCATCGGTCGCTCGGATTCTGCCTGAAAGAATTACTGGGTTACCTTAGGTGGCAAAGATAGTTTATTAAGCCTCGTCATTAGAGGCGAGAAACGTGGAGGAGAGGAACGGGGAAGAATTCCGTCCATGGCCTTTTGAAGGAACCATTCCACCATTTGTCTGGTGATGTTACTGACATTGCCAGGTTTGCAACAGAATTATAAACAATTATCCTATGTTAATTCGGCAACTTTAATTGAATATTTAGATTATATTTTCAAATAAGAAAGTGTTTATCCAAAAAAATATTGTTTTTCTTGTCAGTTTGGAGTTGAGGGAGTAGTGGTAATATCTGTCTTACCTGACGCTAGTGTAGGTGAGATCTCGTGACCGAGTAGCTGTACTATGAGTAACTAGAACGCGGCCAGGCGGATATCTTAACAAGTGGGAGTCCCAACAAACTAAACCACTTCAACCAAAATAGTAACGGAAAATCTAAGAAGAAGGACGTACAAATCATGGACAAACAATTCAAATTTATTCAAAATGAACTGAAATCATAAGAAAACGTTTTTAACTGATATTAGCAAATATTTAGAAACATTTAAACATCAATTTGGCAAAAATAAACAATTCAAACAGTTAAAGATCATTAAAATTATTATTTCAATCACAATATTCCTCATTTCAGCCGTTTAATTAATTTGTCATACACCGTCCTGTCTCTGAAACATTTATAATTAAATTAAATTAAATAATTATGGAAACTAACAATCAACCACTTCGTTTCTCTCACTGACACTGTTCAACCACACGAATTTACTAAACAGGAATGATCACATACTTCTCAGCAATGCAGCTGATCTTATTTATCTTTCAGTGCTATTCCTTTCAGTTACTCAGCTTGACTCGACGTATCAATACTTCTTTACCATCTGCCATCACCCACAAAATATTGGACACAGTGCTGAACATCCAGCACATTCAGCAGCCAGTGTGCCCAGCTAGTACTTCATGTGATCTGCTACATCACCATCCTGCCCCAACAGCACTCGCAGACTGTCGGGCTTACATAGTACACTGAAGTGCCAAAACTCGTGCAAAGGGAAGATGCAAATAAACAGGTGGCGGTAGCGCCGCGGAATAACGTGTAAATGCGCCGTGCAGCGGCGGGGCTTTCATTTGTCCTCTCGCGAGTCGTGATTGTGGCTGCACCACATCATTTAACATACTTCGTACGCGAAGGGTCAGTTGACATGGGATATTCCAGTTCTGAAATTGTTCGCGGATTCACCTTTCCTCGATCAACAGTGTCATGAGTGTGCCGTGAATGCATAATTTCGAGCATTACCTTCAGCCATGGACAACGCTGCTGCAGACCAAGTGCACTTAATGACCGAGACCAGCATATCGTCTGTTTCGAGGTATCACAGAACTGCGTCAGAGAACAGTACCAGTCAATGTGGAACGTGCGGACAATGCAGCGAAATGTGGCATTGATGAGATACGGCAGCAGAAGACCAACGCGAGTGCTTCTGCTAAGGGAACATCCAGGAACTACGTGGCTCGGTCTAGGGGCGCAGGGATTTGGTAGAAAGCTAATGGAGGGGGACGGAGTTCAGAGGAAGCCTACGTAGTTTATGGACGTTCCCTAACAAAACGGTATCGGCTGCAGCGCCTCTCCTGGGTTCGTGAACATATGACTGGAATAAGGTTGCGTGGTCAGATGAGTCACGATTCCAGTCAGCAAGAGCTGATGTTAGGGTTCGAATACAGCGCAGACCATACGAGGCCATCGACACAGAAGGTACTGCGCAAGCTGGTGGTGGCTGCACCCTGATATCTGCCGTGTTTTCATGGCATTGACTGGGACGTTTGGTCAAACAGAACCGACCATTGATTGGAAATGGTTATGTTCAGTTTCTTGGAGACAAATTGCAGCTATTCGTGGCCTTCGTGTTGCCAAACAACGATGGACTTTTCCAGGAGGACAATGCGCCAAAATCGATCACGATTGAACAGTTCTAGCGAATGATTAGGCCTCCTATATCAAACATATCTGGGACATGAACGACAGGTTAGATCGTTCAGAACGTTTTGCCCGGCAACACTTTCGTTGAGCTAACATGTCTGGATGCTCCACTTCGCCGGGAAAAAGGGATCCGAAACTACATTACGAAGTATTCCACGATTTTTGGCACTTCAGTGTATATACTTACCTATCCTGAGCCTAAGAGCCTCTGATTGCAAATACACTAATTAATACAATAATACTAGTCATTCGAATACAAACACGTCATTCGTATCAGAAGCTGTGTGATTTAATGATGAGGGTGAACTTTGCGCTAAACGTGAAATATTTAAGAGTCGGGTCACTACGTAGTGATTGTTGTCGCATTAGCTAGTTGCGCAGCCCGCACTGTAAATATTTTCGCTTCCGCTGTGTAGTGTGACTTGGTGCTATCTGAACTGTGATTGCAGTAGCACGAATATCTGTGTGGGTTGTATGCTCACTGACTCATCTGTACACATGCGGTTGCACACAGTTCGATTCGTCGATATGTAAATATCAAACACAGTAGAAGCCTGAGGAAGTTGTCCCGTTGCGTTTTGGCAGATGAGAAAACGTCACCAGTGCGTGTTGCGAAGGACTTGTTTTAAATAACGTTTTACGTAGTATCGTCAGCTAACCACTTCACTGCACTAGCAAATGATTAAGACACCCGTACTAACACGCATAGCTCCAAATTCTGCAAGTGTATTACTATTCTTAGAAGAAAGAGCCAATGCTTAATAACCATCGAGTTGCTATGAAATTTACAAAAAATATTCACAACGTCAGTCTACGTGAAGGTCTACATAGAAAAGTACTACAGGTAAATACACAGTACATGTCATTACGTGTAGGCGCGATATTACCACCCTGTGATGGGCGAGGAAAGAAGTTTGTGGAAGAGACTTACAGAAAGAAGAGACAGGCTGGTAGGTCATATTTTGAGACATGCTGGATTGGTTAATTTGTTAGTGGAGGGAACAGTCGAAGGTAAGAACTGTAGGCGAAGACAGATTACAATATATAAATCAAATAATTAAAAAAAAATTTAAATGAAGAAAGTGAAAAGTTAATTATCTGAGAAAAGTATTCATTTCAACATTCACTTCGCAGATTCTTCAACTCTAGTTTCTAATTCGTGTGTTAGCTGCAAATTAGGCACATAAACATCGAACTGGTCATTTCGCTTCTGCCCGCAACGAAGGAAAATACAGTTACACTGCAAACAGCAGTATCTGGCTGCGACTCAAATCGATTAGCAATCCGAAACGATAGCTTTCCCTAATTTTCCATATTCCTGCGCTTTTCGTCCACCCCGTGTACTGTCCGCTCCGTCTTATTATCTCTGGTTCGTTCTCTCTGTGGTCTGGCTATCTTTGCCATCACGCCTATTACTTGTCAGGATTTTCTCGTTTCTCACTATGAGCAGACGTAATTTTGGCGTTAATTTATGGGGATGTTTAGCGAGGCTGGTGTGCTCGCGGCACGGTCAGCGATGCTATTGTGCGGTGCGGTCGCCGGAGCCGGACAATGGCGGCTCATTATGTGTGCGTCCGCTGCCGTCAATATTTGCGACTGTCGGACGTTTTAAATATTTGAGGGGCCGGTGTCGGCCGTCTTTGTCGGCTGAATGCCTGTCACGGGTCTCTACCTGGTCGACACACCGGGGAAGCGCGTCATAATGGTCCACCGACTGAAAAGACACTTCAAAAAGCAAGGACTTTATTCGATACACAGCGACGCAGAGGTAGTATAAAGAACAAGTATTACCTTTGCATTGTACGTATAATAATTGCGCATAACAGGGAAACTCCGCCAATCCGTAGCAGTTAATATTTGTTTTGTCTCTTACTCCACAAATATTCGAGACCTAAGATAAAAAATAATAATCATCAAAAAATTCATTGGTAAGAGCGATACATGTCTGTGATGCGCGCACAGTAACACGATGCTATTGTTCTGCTTGCGCCCTCTGTTATTGCCCATTGTCAACACAGAAAGTTCGATCGTAATCGGATAGTAACCCTTATGAGAGATTTGATAGGTAACTAAGCGTGTGGATGTTTACCGATTAGTTTTTCAAATGCTGATCACCAAATCGCACATAAAGACAGTTCTCTCAAGCAGTATCGTAGAATTTTATTCAGCGGAATACTGGATTAGATATCAATTTCTTCTCCCCTAAAATTATCTGTTACTATGTTATTGTTAATACGAAGTTACGTGTTTCTTATTAGTCTTCATTCAAACCTCAGTAAAATATATTTGTTGATGTGCTGTGTTTATTATTTCTATATTTTTACTGTCCCTCGTGTTGTTTGCTGTCTGTTTAATTCCATGATCACTGCACGATTTAACCAGAACCCTAAGGAATTGTGAAGAATGGTAATTTGCGACACCTTAGAACCTCGCCTCCATTTTATGTGAGTTGTTTCGTCAGCTCAATTTCCTGAATAACCGTTAATTTAATTAAAGGTATAAGTAGCTATATTTAGTTCTACTTGGTTTGCCTTTTATAAAAGTATTTTTTTTTAACATTTTTCTAATGCATTTTGATCTTGGTTAAATAATTTTACAACTACAAGCATTTCATCGCTAAATATTCAGTTGAGCATTATTCGCTGAAGAAGCAATGTTACCTTATAGTCATGTCATCATTTTCTGTGTTCCTTCTGTTCTGTGTTTTCGTATCTTTGTATATTTTGCAGGTGGTGCCTGAAGTCATACCTTCCTAGTAACGCGGGTTGCAAGTATTAACCTGAAGCTTCTTACCACGTCCCGCCTTCGTCTTATAGCAGCGAATACCTGAGACCCTTTGAGGACTAGTCAGGGAGATTTGCACCATCTAGTATTACGTTTCCCGCATATGTGACACACTTATGTTACATATTGCAGTAATGCAGTAATTCTGAGTTTTGTCGATTTCTGCAGCCTTCCAGTATGACTTGCACATATCGTATCAGTTTTTCCTCCGTGTTTAATTTATGAACTTACGACCGGTTTTGGTACTTCAGCGACATCTCACGTTCTGAAAAAGAATACATTTTTGTTGCGTTATTATTCTGTTACTCATAGCTGATTTATTATTTGGACGTTGTTGAAGCCTGCATATTGTCATTTTGTTTGGTGTGTTAGGTGGTTACTTTTTTCTTTGAAAAATATTAGTCTTTAGAACAGGTTGGTAATGGGTTAGTCTGTTTTCGAGCTGTTTTTAGTTTAGGACAAATTTGTTCCATAGCTGTAAAAATGATTTAATCTCTCTAATATTATGGCTTCGCACTACATTTGAGACATATATGTTCGGTTTCGTGAACACATTTAAGCAGTTTGTTTCTGGGTGTGGCTTGTTGGTGGTCACTGACTCAGTGCCCAGTATGGCTGTTCAGTGGCTGAGCAATTTAGTTTGATAAATCTCTCTTATCCTGAAATCAGGAATATTTTAAGGTTTTTACAGTCGAAACGGCATGCGTGGTTCCAATCGCAGTGAACTATAATATTAAGCGTGTCTGCTGCAATATTCAGTACATGAAATATCTTATCGCATTTCTCTAAGCTGTTTTGATTGCATTGTAACGTTGCCCGGATTAAACGGGCGAATCTGTTTTGTTTACTTGCAGTGTTTGACGGACAGAGAAGAGCTCCTAGTAGTATAATATATTATTCATGGGAGTGGTAAGATCTACAGCAACGGCGACATAGCGCACCGTGTTTGGTTGAGTAAGAACTGTTGCATTTGCTTAAAGCGTGTCTGGTTGCTCTGGTTTGGTAGCGATTGTAGATCGTTGCCGATCACCAAGGACAGCACAACTACTGGATCTCAAACTCTTCGACCGAGCGTGGTAGGTGAACGGTTAACGTTCTGGCCTCGCATTCGGGAGGACGCCGGTTCGAATCCCCGTCCGGACATCCAGATTTGGCTTTTCCATGGTTTCTCCAATTCACTATAGGTGAATATCGGCATCCTTCCTTTAAAAGGCCAAGGCCGAATTCCTATCCGTTCCTTTACCACCTCTAATGACCTCGACGTCGAGGAAGCGTAAAGGCATAAATAAAAAAATAAAACTCTTTGGGCATCGTAGTCTGTTTTTTGTTTTGTTTTTTGTGTGTGTGTTTTTTGTTTTTTTTTCATCGTCAACGTAATTAGATTTGGGGAAGCAAAAGAAATGATTTCATCCACAGAACCATCTCAGCATTTCGGGAAACCGTGGAATACCGAAATCTGGATGACGGGACTGGGATTTGAACGCTTGTTATCCCGAATGCCTTGTCCGAGCGTTATCGCTCGCTACCACACTCCGATAGTTTGAAATTTTTCCAAGTGTTAAAGTTCCCGTCACTGCCCTTTCTAGTAGTTTGTTACAAGCTACGAAACACCATTAAATGTTTTCTGATTTTAATCATCTCTTTTTATTGGTCTTGAGACATTAACCAACATTACAAAAGCGTAAGGAAAGGGAACTAAAAGTTGTCGGTACTTTGCACTTAAATATTTTGATTATAAGCGGAATCAGGTGTCACTTTCAGCTGCTGTTTAAGTTTTCAAATGTTAATTTTCATCTTTTAAATGACATTCAATTTAAAATAATACAAAAGCATTTACTTTGAGTCCTGTCTCGCTGGCTGCGACTAGTTTCCAATAGTCTATCAACTCAGTACAGCTGATGTACTCGTATACATTTCTGATGGCTGAACAGGAGGATCCTTGGCTGACACACTGCACCGAACTGAAGGAGGTGGAACTGGTTGAGATTGTTCAGTAGCTGTTTGGTATCGTCATGTCTTAGTCATTTTTGTTCAAAATGATCGACAGAAGTCAAGGAAAGTGATATTCAGCAAGTTTACCTCAAGTTTAACGGTTTACACCTAAAGACATGTCATGAATAGGCAAAGACAAAAGTGCGAGAAGATGTTTGGTGAACTAAGCAGCGCCTTAGTGAGATGAGGCAGTCATTAAGATACTTGTTGATGATGCCGCGTGTGGGCGTGAGGTTAGTTTTAATTTGCGCGCCCTGTTGACACTGGGCGACTGTTTGCCGGCGATATTGCACGCCTGTAATTTCCGGCGGCAGGGCAGGGCAGGGCAGGCACACATATTGCCGCCCCGGGGCAAGGCGCCAGCACAAAGCCACGCCTCTCATATCTCCTGCGCCAAGTCTTTGTCTCTCCTCATATGTCTCACTGGTACAAATACCACTTCACTGTTGCAAAATTCATAGCTTCTCTTAACCTGCAAGCTTACGTCGTGATGTATCCTTAATGTTAAGACAATTATTTTATGTGTCAAACGTTCCTTTATACGCAAGTAGCCGCGCCGTAACTTGGAATATAAGGTTTAAGCTTTAGACTCACACAAAAACTTTCAAACAAATGTTTGGTGAGTAGAAAAAAAGCAGAGAAGCACCTTTATTTCTTCTTCTTTTTGGGATCTCCTGCCGTCCTTGAAAAATTTCCATTATGTCTAAATGTTTTAAGAAGGTTTGGTACATCATTTGTTTCTATCCCCTCGTGGAACTATAACTTATGCTGAAGATTTTATGGTTGAGGAAGAATGACCTACATGCACAATTCCACTTCATATAGCTTCCCTGCAAACAGTACCTGAAGTGGTGCTATCTGCTGAGTGTATGATCAGCGTCACTTTGTAGATACGCCTAATCTTGCCATCTGTTGGCAAATAACTCAACTGTTTTCGTATGTACGAGGGTAAGAGACCTATGCTTATCTGTAAAGACATCAAAAACAACCATTAAGTTATACTTTGCTGCATAGATTAGGTTATGAATGTTATGGGAACTTATTATATACTCTATTTGTCATAAAATACATTCCGTGTTCTGAGGTACATGGGTTTCGTGACTTTTTCTTAGACAGCAATGTAATTAATCGGCATAGCCAGTATCCTGTATATTAATCTATGGCATAAGCTATCACTGTGCTTAGTTTCGAAATCACTTCTTTAGTTGTTTTTTTCTTGATCTGTGCACAGACGGACAAAAATATCAAAGATAACGAGTTTGGTATCTGTTTAATCGAGAACTTTGTAACTTATCGTCATAAAAAGCATCCCACACGCTAACCGACTCCATATGCCATCACTGTGTTTTGTTTCGTTGAAATGTGTTCGTTAGATTCTGCTCGATGCTTGCATAGACAGGCGAAAGATCTTAAATTTACGGGGTTTGGCCCCTCTGTGATGGAGAACTATGTTACTAAGCTGGACGAAAAGAATTTTATATGGTAAGATATGACATACGCTGCTGCTGTGTGCAGCTTTGTTGAATTCCGTCTTTTAGTTTGTGCGTAATGCGTGTAAAGATAGAGAAGCATTTCAAAATTCACATCTTTCGTCTCTGTATCATCTAGAAGTGTTACTGACCTGAACGAAAGGTATCTACAAAAATGTGTCTACAAAAATGCGATCGACCGCAATGGTGACTATGTAGAAAAATAAATAATTGTTCAACCTTTTAAATTATGTATATATTGCAGAGAATGAATTGATTTTGTATGTCTAAATGCGTTGGGGATCTTACTTTTGGGATTGTACTTCAAATTTTGCAGAGCGGACCATTTAGGTCAAGTTTATATTTCACGTAGATCAGGTCACGCGGTGATAACCTTTGATCCTAAAAATTTATTTTCAGCAGTTTTCAACTCTGTGAAACACATTTTTGTTTAAATCGATGTTAAAAGTTTCAACAGCGTGATGCGATCACGACAAGCGACCCCGAGAAATCCTCTTTTTGTGTCTTTTATACTCTGTGCAATGCAGATTCGGTTTAAAATAACTTAAAACATCCAATAATGATCAAACAAAAGAACGGGTCTGACGATTTATCTACCTGAACCTATGTGCCGACTGGGAATAGTTCAAGACTCGCGACCATACAAAAAACACGGTCAGGGATTACACCTCGTATGGGATAAGGAATCACGTTTTTCTGGTTCCTTGCTTCTAACCAAATCTTCAGATTCTGCTGTATAGAAATTTTATTTACATAGCTAAGAGCCAGAAATATGTCACTTCCAGACTGAACAGCCTGGGGCAGCAGTAAGGCTATCCTGGAAGAAGTAGCCAGTTAATAAACCAGACGTTGACGCGCCCCAAAGCACTAATAAATAGTCAATTGTTCGGTGAGACTGGAAAGAAACAAAAAACTGAAGTACAGTACTTAACAACATACTTTAGGACGATGATTAATTTGATCTGTGAAATATAACACTCCTCTTTATTCGCAATCTTCAGACCATCAGTCGAACTGTGTGAAGTATTGGTGAAGAGGCCTGCTTCATTTCACAGAAAGTTTTACTGAATGTCGTTATAATTATATTTAACTTTTAAATCAGCCCGTCATAAACTAACTATTAATGTTGTCTGCTGCCTTAGTAGCCTCATGAAGCAGCGGACATACTAGAGGACTCGTGGTCTTTGAAAAGTGTTTTGTTTTCTTCTCTGAGAAAATCTTGCTGGATGAGACTAGTAAGCAGCCGTCATCTCTTCGGCTTTCCTTTGACTGTCAGTAAAAAAAAAAAAAAAAAAAAAAGTTCTGGTACGCCTCGGCAGCTTAGGGGCTAGAGTACCCGTTCCACGTGCCGAAAGTCGCCGGTTCGAGACTGGCCGTGGGCATGGGTGTTGTGTGTGTTTATGTCCTCCGTCCTGTAATGTCCATGTATCCATACTTAGTAGCAACAATGAACTAGAGTAACCATACTCTGGAAGAGTCACTTTGAGCTGGCTGCATGGCCTAAGTAACCAAATGCCTTTGAAATAATAATAATAAAGAGTTCTGATGCGACGTTATTATTCTGCAATTTTAACTGGTAGGTTGTAGTTTGGTAGGAAAAAAGTTTGAGGCCTGAAACACTAGTAATGTAACCCCCTCAATGCTGGAAGCATTTCAGTCACATATAAATAACTACAATGGCGTAAAGGATATTCTTCAATTTTTAATAATATATTAAATTAAAAATAATTTGCCGGATGAATCCATATTGTGTTTATATGCAATTACGAAGACGTGTATTTATAACATGAAAATAACAAATATTTGTGACTCGCGTGAAGCACAGTTTGGTACGGGCTGTTGTTTGAAGGTAGAACATGAGTGATAATAAACAAAGAAGTGTTTCAGACACAGATAAACACGTAGTAATAGCGACGCTTGTGCAACCGTTAGTTTCACATTGCGGAAACTGAAGTGAATACGACTTTTTGATTCATCTGTTGCTCATTCATTTATTCCTCTTTTCATATCAGAAGTAGTTACTTATCGTGGTGGTGGTAGATAATTCCCCACAAGTGATAACGAAAGTCTTCAAGTGACGACGCATAATAACACATCAGATCCTTTATTATTATTATTTTTTTTTTTTTTATTGGTCTTTGGTCCTTCCGACCATACAGACATCTTCTAGTTTCAGGCTTGTTATCTTTACTTCCTTTTACAACGTGATTTTAAAGTTACACAATTCTTTGTAAGTTGACACATGTCTGTAGTTGTGATTTACATTTATATGATATTTAACTATATTTATTAACTAAATGGCTCTTAACTATATTTCCCTAAATATCTATATTAATGCCGTTTGAGCTTTTATATATAATAGGAAGTATACTTCCTCTCTTATTGTTATATTTATACAGTTTAAACGATTTAAACAAGGTTGGATTGTACATAGTTATTTACATAAACAGAGGAGCTTCATTCGGTTGATACAGAATATACACAAGAGTGGTGGTTTAGAATAAACATTGTTTGAATTGGCTTTACCGTGTTTTTCCCCTAATCTTTACTATTATTGTTTGTCTTGTTTCTTTTGTAATGAATATATTGATGTGAGGCTCTTGCATTGTAAATATTCTTATATTACACACTCATATGAGCTAACCGTCTTTATGGTAGCTTGCTACGTTCTATACATTACAATTTAATGTTGCTTCACTAAGGTAAATAGTAATCGCCTTGTATACATCTTGTCGTTTTGAATTGAGCAGGACAGGTACGGAGACGGGAAGAGGAATTTTAATATTTACCAGACTTGTGCATAGGTTTTTTGTGGGTAACAGGTTGCGGCTGCAGGCCAGGACTATGTGATTTATATCTGATATCTCTCCTTCATCCTCCGGACAAAACGGGGAGTGTTCCACTCCGATTTTGAATAGGTGTTGAGGGTAACATCCGTGTCCCAGTCTCATTCGAATAACAGATGTTTTATGCCTTTTACTTAGTGTGGAATTCCCGAACCATACTTAAGTTGGAATATTAGATTGGATATGTGAGTAATATTTGACATCAGATCCCGATACCAGGAAACAGTTGAACGCACGTTTTCCTTATTCCGAAGCCGCGTACATGGAACCATTGCGTTTTTCTGGTTGCCCTTTCTCTTTTCAGATTAATATTTTTACTCCACGGCACAGATTCTGCCACAGGTGTGGCGCAGTACTCACTTTGAGAATCCATCAATAACCTGTGTCTAGAAAAAAATACTTCCTTCAACTATGTATTTTAGTGAACTCAAAATGAAGATGTAAGGTATCATATATTACCATCCAACAAAATACTGACACGCTGGGTTAAACTGAAGTTACTTTTTCAAGTGTACATACAGGCACACGTGGATCAATTAAACTCAATATATTGGCTGGCTTACACTGAGTACATGTGACTTTTCAAGCTTATTCTAGATACGTTGCTCTTGATTATCTCTTCCACTACATATTGCTTGTAAAACTAAAGTTTTGTCCCAAAGAATTTATTAACATTCGAGCACACTACTCTGTGATTATTTTTTAATAGCCGTATACAGTTTTTTTTTTTTTTTTAAAAAAAGATCTTAATCTGAACCCTTAATACCTCAGAATACATCATCTTTTATTACCTCCAAGATCGATTTCTGTTAGTTTTCATGAGTAAGTGTTTGCGTTCAGCTCTCTGGAAACGTGTGGTGTGAAACCACCTTATTTTTAGAGAGAAAGCGTAACCTCTGACACACTGAAGCTACCTCAGCTTTTGCTGTGAGATTCCACAATGAATTTTTTTCACTTCCCCACTACTGGACAGATGTTTCTCGTAAGACAAGCCTTTTTCGTCTTCCGTGTAATGTGTTGTTATTAGTTAGATCGATTGACATAAGGTAAAGCTATTGTTCGCTACTAATTCGTTAATATAGCTGCATATCTCTTGATAATCTAGCAACTCCTACAGAATCCGGGCATTGTTGAGAACGTTTTGTGTGTGTCTGTTCACAAGAGCTACCATATGTTGTTTCCTTCACATATCCTTTTTATTTATTGGAGTCTGCATTCTTCGTCCAGCTGTTCTATGCTCACGTAGTATTTTTGGAAGTTTATTGTCATCCAACCTGTTAATGTGTTCTTTCTATCTTTTCGTAATGTATTTTATCATTCAGAGTTGTTATTTATATTCCTTCCATCATCTATTTCTGCATGCTTTGTTTAGTATATCTTCAATGTGCCTTAAATATTTCTGCTATTATTATTTTGTTGCGTCTTTTTATACTGTAGGCTTCTCTACCTTCTGTAGGAAAGACATAGCCCTAATCTAATCAATAATTTGTGTATCATAACCTCTGTAGCTTTTAACTTGTAAATCTATAATTGTGTACTACTTTAGTTCTTACTACCTTTAACACAACAACGCAAAGATAGGAAAAATCACGGCAGTTATAATATTTGGCGGTGATTAAACGAATTTTTTTTTATGTAGATAATCCTCATGGGCAACAATTGATGACTGGCAACTCATCGACTCCAGTATGTTAGGATATTTCTTTATAATCCACGATTTGAACGAAATTTTGAGGAAAAACCATTTAAAAAAATCAAATTCTTCGTTTATTACCGCAGCTAATGATCCACAAATTCTTTCATAATTTAGTGAAATACAGCTTCCTAAAGAGTATGACAAACCATAGTCATCTTTCTTAAGTTTATTGTTTATGCAAAATATCGGGAATAATTTTAACACCTTCCATACTTCAATAGATAATTTTTTTCAACCAAAAGTCATATATGAGTTTTCTGTTTGTGCTATACTTTTTTTCATCAAGTACAGTGTCGATTATTGATTTAAAAGGTATGTTTCAAAATGTTTGTGATTTTGTTTTGGATAGTTACTTTTATTTGTTGCATCTAGTTACCAGCTTTATTTCTGATAGCCTACAACTATTTAGTGGACAATGTATGCTTCTATATCTATGTCCATTTCTTCATGGAAAAATATAATCCATAATTCTTGCTTGTTCCGTTGTTGTTCATGTCATTTAAGAACCCATTTATGTATAAAAAAGGAGCTAGAAATTATCTTTTGATATAACATGTCAAGTAACGTCTTATTCTTCCATTTATATTTATCACATTTTTTTTCCTGATGTTCTATGGGCAATTCTAGCATTATATCTCTCGCTAACTCTGCATTATCTTTATTATAGGGTTAATGAAGTATAACGTAAAGATATCTGTATAAAAACTCTGTTTCCTCTGTATTAACTTATTCCGGTTCATATCCCAAAAATAGGAAGAGGACTCTCCACCACTTTTAAATATGGTAAGATGTATCCTTTCATTTTATATTTCAATTACCTCTCTTTCCTCGTCTAGTTTATTGATATTGCCGCCCTTTGCTCTATTTTCTTGTGGAAACCACTGTGTATCATGGTAAAATTGTTATCTAGTGTATTTTCTTCAAGTAAACATATTAATGCACGAGTATCTTTGCTAATTCCTCCTCCTTTCAACTTAACGATCTTACATTTCAGGAACACGTTTTTAAGTTCTCTGCTATCCAAAGTAGTTTTAAATATTATATATACAGTATGTGCACATCATTTTCTTGTATTTACAATGAGTATACATCTGAAAATTTCAGTGCATTCTATGTGTTCTTGTGTTTTTCCTGTGCCGACGTCTGTGGTCTGTGGTAAGTGGTGGTTTTTTCCCTATGAAAGGTTTCCATTCCCATGCTGAAGTAGCTGTAAAGGTACTGTTAATTCAGGGCTTTGCAGTGTGCCTGCTTTTCTGTTGGAGTTTCGACCCATGACCGGAGTGTGAGCCGGGGTACTCGCTTTCGCTTACGTGAGGGTGGAAGAAGGGTACTACTGAGAGCAAGCCCGCAAACATTTTTCACGACCTTTATGATCATATTTCTATGCAAAAAAACGACACTTCAGAACAACTTTTCAAAGCTGTTTCAACGCTAAAAACGTTTCTCCACAGAAAAATTATGTACATAAATTTTAAATTACAAGGAAAGGAAAAATGACTCATCACTCACCAAAGTTGAAGGCAGCGACGGGAGAAGAACATACATCACGAACACACAAATACACAATATTTCGGTCTTAAACCTTCTTCATATTAAAGAGAATGAATCATGTGGTTCAGGAGGTGTGTAGGATACTTCGGCATGTGCACACGTCCCGAACCACATGACTCATTCTCTTTAACATGAAGAAGGTTTAAGACCAAAATATTGTGTATTTGTGTATTCGTGATGTATGTTCTTCTCCCGTCGCTGCCTTCAACTTTGGTGAGTGATGAGTCATCTTCCCTTTCCTTGTGATTTATGTTGCCTAAAGCCATTTCCTTTTTCCTTTGTTTAATATAAATGTTCAATTTTAGTATAATATAAAACTTGTCTAAATTTTTAAAATAAGAGGCTGGCAAATGGAGTACCTTGTTATTAGTTTTAATGTATGATTTTTACTTAGGTTGTTGCGATATGAAGATATGCAACAGGTTGTAAATTTATTAAGTTTGACTGCATTAATAAAGTTCTTTGTTGTGCAGAATCAAAGCATTATTGCCTTTCTTGTTGGACATTCCCCAATAGATCGAAACCACGGCTTTAAACGCATATTTCGGCACGTATAATACTTTTCTCGAAAACGTGAAAGTAATATTAAGGGATGTAAGTATTCTGGCAATTCTTTTAATGACTTTTCAAGATAGCTACTACCTGTTACGTATATTTGAAGATTTAACTAACGTAACCATGAAGAATGAAAAATAAAGTGATTATAAAGTTTAAAGACGTGCGTTAATGTGTCGAGAATTTTAAACTAAATGATAATTCCCCAGATAGGGATCCTAAGTCGCCGTGCACTTCCAAATCGTTACACAGTGGAAATGTGAAGTATCGTTCCTAATTGTACCTAAGTCCACGATTTTTCTCTATCCTTTATTTATTACTACTCTTTACGGTTCTTATCGTGTATTTCGTACTCACTCTGCCCATTTTTAAAGTTTGACAGATAAATTTTAGTGGCCGGAACTAAAATGTTCGCCAGAAGATGAAATTGGAGAGTGACTTCGAAACGTCGCACCAAACGGTGCGCCTACCCGGTGGGATGCCCGAGAACATTTATACAACTGAAATTTTCATTTTTGTATGTCGTTGCTGACATTTTTTGCGCCTGCACCTCAGGTCTTGATCGAGAGAGCGTGTTTATGTCCGCCATTGTCTGTGTGTAGACTGTGCTGCATCACTCATCGTCAAACACAAGTACCAAGAAAACAATGCGCCTACTAAGTTTTAAAACACACACAAGAGACGAAACTATATGTTATCGACGTTCGTATTGTCTCGCTCACAAATGTCTTCTTATTTTTTTTTTAAAAGTAACAACTAGGCAAATAACGTTGTCAGGCTGCTAAGAAGACATTCAAACAAGTCGCGTTCTCCTCTCCTGTCATCGCTTCCTACATACACTTGTCTTCCTCCTCTACGACGATCATTCCTTCAGTAACTCACAAGCAGCTCCTCATGTCATCCGGCCTCTTCTCTTTGTCAAACTATTCCACGCACTCCTTGTCTTGCTCGTGCCAACAGTTTTGTAGTAGGCTACCGGGGATATCTTTTCATGGCAAAGCCTCTTTTTTCAACTGCATTCTGTTTCTCAGATTGTTTCTGCTTGTGTCATCGGTTGTAATTTTGTTTATTAAATAACAGAATTTCGTTTTACATTCGATCTTATTTTTATACTAAATGTGTTGTTATGGTAATCATTTGTGCTATATTTCGTGATTTTTGTATTTCATTATTTTATATTTAATTCAAATTCTACTCCTAGTTTTCTATCCATTCCACTCAATATCTCGCTTTCGCCTAAATTGTATCACAATAGATCACAATAGTTGCTTTTTTCAAACCTTATTTCACATTAGAATTTTTCTTCCACTTCCTTGATCGCTCCACCTACATGCAAGTCAAATACTTGTATATGGTGAAATGGGTGTATTCTGCCACCTTGCCTCAATCCTTTTTCAATTGATTCATGTCTCCTACTGTTCTCTAATTTAATTGAAGCCTTCTTAGTCTTACACTGATTCTAAATTATTTTTCTAACTCGATATCTTTAAAGTATGAACATATTGTATTATGAAATATTGTCATATGTTTGCCTTTTATTGCTCTGACCTACAAGTTTTAATCTAATGCCAGTATTGCTTTTGTAGTATGTTAAACCCAAAATGATCTTGACTTTTTTCCTTTCTTCTCCTATAATCTATTAGGTAATTTCGAAGACTGTGATTTCAGACATTAATTCCTACATCTGTGAAGATGATAATTTTATTAAATCCAATGAAATATCTCCAGTTACATTTCATTTTGATAGGAGTTTGAATAATAGTGATCAACAAAAAAATTAATTTGTTTCTTGGCTGAATTGCTTGTGGTGCAAGAAAAGAAAAGAGTAATATTGGTAATATTTTTTTAGTTCCAGTTTTAATAATATCCCATTTATGGTAAATGTAAACTTATATATTGCAGGGCAAGCAATGATAGTCAGAAACAATATTTTTACAGCAAAAAATTATTAGTTTTACATCATTACTGTTAATAAATGTTAGTATTCCAAAATCACAACACTTGATAAAAGTTTTACTTTTTTTTAAAAATCATTTTTGTATCAGATATGGTGGTTTATTTGTGTTTGTTGACGTTTCCACCTTGTTTGTCGCCTGTCAACTTGCTCTGTATTATGTCTGGCTGTTTGACAGTTGTAGTCAGGGAGCATTGTCACTCCCTGGTTTCTCTTCCTATCCACAAACAATAAAATAGAAACCTAATCGAGGATCTCCTTCTTTTTGAATCATATTTAAAGGGAACTGGTGCATTTGACTGCGGAATTTCGCAGTGATTAGAATAAAAAATAACTGCACACACCGAAGGTTAATTGCAGGGGTAATAGGCCACTATGTAGAAAGCTATTTTCCTACAGGAATCTGAACATGGCGCGTTCTGGCGTACCTCAGATGGACAAAGCAAACCAATAACAGTCATTGAGTATACCGTGTTTCGAATCTGCCACCTTTAAAACCTTTCAGCAAGCCAGCATAAAGCCTTAAAATAATTTTCTATCGTTTTCTTAAATATCTTAAAAGAAAAAGATTGAAGAAGTTTTGATCAAATTTATACGGGACCAATCGTAAAGAGTTGTCATTCAACTAATAAACGTTCATGCAAATCGTCGGTGTATGGGAGGGGTAACCGGAGTACATGTATAAAATACTCCATTTTTTGTTATTTTTCTTGAATTTGCCAACAGCACTGCCACAGTGGAAAAGTTGCATAGGAGTCCTTTCGTTTTGCCAGAAGTAGAAACAGTCTAATCACGACGAGATTTATAAGTTATTTGAAACAGCGCCTACCGGGGTATATTGTTTGCTTAAGTTTAACGATCGGAAAAAGCGACGATATGATCAGGGTCTATACTCGATGCAATGGTCCCTGGAATCGGCGCAATTGTCTGGCATTTCGCCTCTATCACATGAAAAGCGCTTTAAGGAAAAATCCTTAAATAGGATCATTTATGTTTATTTCTTACACCAGTTATCTTGAACATTCATTGAGTAGAAAGAAATGGAAACAGACTAAAAATTTGACTGTCGTAAAAAATGTCTTATTGTAAAGTATGAAAGGTATGGAAGTCTGCAATCTTTTGGAATATTCGCTACTAAGTAATCAAGTCTCGTTGCTACCGTGTGTTGTTTGGAACGTGATGTATTTGCATACTTAATTTTTTTTTTAAATTATCTTTGGTATGCGGCACTTGTTTTGAAGTTCGAGAGAAGCAAAATGTCTTATGACGTGCTTCTTTGTACTAATCTTAGACAAACTTTCCAATTTATTTTTTATTAGCCGTACACTTGTTGTCTCCTGTGGAGGTGTTGAGAGGGCGCTGGCTTGCGGCTGCTCACATCAGGCGTGGCGGTGCTAAAACTGTCGTCGGTCACCGCAAACACGACCGGTCGCCGAGCAGCGCCGCGCAGGACAGCCAGATTTGTATCCCGGCTGCCAAACAGTTTGCAATACAGATAGACAAGGTTTGCCCCGGGCACACACAGCCAGCCTTGTTCGCGGCTCTCTCACTCGCTCGTTCTTTGCCAAACATCAATATTTGTCGTTGCACGGAGCGAGTGAGCGGGACGGAGGAGAAAAGGAGCGGGCGGGAGACGGAGCAGAAGAGAGAGAGAGAGTGAGAGAGACGGAGAGGGGGAGGTAGGGGGACAATCAGCCGTTGACACGCTCCGCGGGCGAGACGCACAGCCTAATATATTAAGCTTACACCGGCCCGCTCGCATCGCACAAAAATACGTGTTTGTTTGTCGGTTTCGGACGTGTTTGCACATAACGTTATAATGGAAAAGCGCGCGACACTGTATCTCGCCGGCGCGGCGTCACATCGGATTTGCATAAAACTAAAAACCGATTTCATTCGTCGCGCGAGCGCATTTCCCGCGTGTGCGAGCACTGTGTTGTTTTTGTTATCCCCGGGACTCTGTTTTTTTCGCCCGCGCTTTTTTTCTGTTTCGAGTCAGTATTTTTTTTTTTTTTCGCGAGTTCGTTTTCCACGTCCCGAGCGACGGCTGCCATTAATACAATTCACCGGACAGCCGCAGATAATTTTTGAGTAAATAAGGAACGCGGATGCAGATAGAGCGATCAAAACGTTCCGCGCGCCCCGGCCCGGCGAATAATGTATTGTTACAAAACACTGCCGCCGCGCCGCCCGCCTGATAAACACGCGCTTCTAATCCACACACATCACGCTTGTTTGCTGGGGAGGAATGAGAATGGAGTATGATGTTATCTCCGCTGTGCGGAGTGTCATATCAGTGCATCACCTCGGGATAGAATTCTCCAGGCTCCAACTTCCAGCTTTTATAAGTCCTACAATTCACGTTACTTTCGTTCTACCACAAAAATCCTACAATCATTGTTTTAAATGTGTAGCATACTCTATATACGTTTTCTATGGGAAGTGTTACCCCTCACATCTCCCAGCGAGGGTATCCCTCCAGCGAACAAGTGTTGATGGTAGTTCCTGGATGACGGTGATGTATCATCTTGTGGATGAGAGAGTTGATACCATTTTTCCCAATGACACTGTCCGTCGAATCACCATCCACATTATCGCATAGTCCCCTCAAATACAAACTGCCGAAATGTTTTGCATTAAACCCAGGATTTTGATAAATGATCTAACTGTTGAGAATCGTTGAACACCACCTCTGATACCACGTCCTTGATGATGGAACATTCTGGCATCACCGGAACTCTAAACATCTAATCCTGTGTAGAGCGACAGAGCATGATTAGTCAGCGAGTTCATCATCACCATCATCATTGTTAGGCGTGTCTGGTTTTGTGGGTCATCCCGCAGATTTTCTTCCAATTCTGTTGGTCACTCCTACATTTTTCCTCCACCACTCGTCTCCAAACAACTCCCTTGGCCTCTGCGTCTTTCTTAATTGGTCCGTCCATCTTGCACGTGGTCTTCCAGTTGAGTTGCTCTCCTTGACCTTCTCACTGTTCAAGATGGCTAACTTCTGCATTCTCCCCTCCTCCATCCTCATAAAACGCCCCACCCACTACAGTCCCGTCTTTCTTAACATCTCTTCCAATGCTTCAACTTGTAATCTCTTTCTCATGTTTTGATTTCTGATTTTATCTTTCCTCATGACGTTCTTTATCCCTCTCAGAAACATCACCTCTGTCGCCTGTAATCTCTCTTTGCCAAAGTTTAGGTTTCAGAGCCTAGAATCCGTCAATATTGGCTGGTAATATATTTTATAGAGCAAAATTTTGTGTTCTTTACCTATGTTTGATCTCCAGATTACATCCCTTATGTGATGATACATTTGTCCACTATTCCTCATTCTGTGCCCTATTTCTTCCTTCAGCTTCCCAAAAACATAAACCATTCTATCCATTCCGACCACTGTTATAGATCGTAAATGTTGCTGCCTTACCAGACTGGTTATTAGTGACAAAATAAAACACTGTCCGTCACATATGGAGAGAATAAATACTTCAAAACTACCAGGTAGCTAGTATTTTTTCTTACAAGAGTAAAATCATTTTTTTGCGTTTTTTCTGATAAGTATTTTGTGAATAGGTGGTTAACAGGTGCAGAGACTGATATGAAACCACATCAGCAACGTATGTAAGGAACGAAGCAGTTTCTCAAATCGACAATATGGCTTTAGCGAATAATATTCATGTGAATATCAGTGACCTATATGTAAGTTATCTCGGATGAAATGGACGAGGGAGACCAAATTGATAGTGTAGCACTAGATCTTTCAGTGGCTTTTGATAGAGTGAGCAATAAAGTGGTGGTAAACAAGATAAAAACTTTTGGAGTTGATTAAAAAGTGATTTTCTGGGTAGAAGAATTTTTGAAAGGTAAATGCACAGATTTCGATAGAAAATACAGTAACAAAAGAAGTTGAAGTGAAAATGGGAGGGCCACAGGGAAGTATCAGGACCATTGTTATTCAATATTCGAATGAGTGATTGTGCTGACGGTTTACTGTCAGCAGTTAGATCAACATGAGCTGAAGATAAATGCAAAGAACAATCAGCTTATTAGGTACACTCGGATAAAAAACTTAAGGTTGATTTTGATTATAAGGTGAGAAGGAAATTATTGTCGAAGACTTGAAATATGATTACCTTGGCATAACATTTGATAACAAACTCAAATGGGCAGGGCATATGGGATAGGTAGTAGGAAAAGGTTTCAAAATCCTTCGCTTATTGAAGTGAATGATGAGGGGATGTACGGAAGAAGCGAGGGAATTCGTTTACGAAAGTTTAGTCAGACCATTGCTTGTATACGGTGGTGTATTATGGGACCCACATTTAGGGTATCAAATACGGGAGTTGGAGGTGATGCAAAGAAGCTCTTTTAGATTTGTCTCTGGAAATTAAAACACTACAAAATCAGTAACTGATATGATAAAGGAACTGAAATGCGATTCATTGGAAGACAGATCAAGGATGATGATAGTGCTGAGAGTGTAGGAGGAGTATTTTGAGAATGAGGTGTGGAAAGATATTAGTGGAAGAATTAATAGTGGTGCATGGAAGGGAAAACATGACCATGACCACAATCTGCACTCGACTTCAGACATAAGAAAGTGAGAAGTTTTTTTTCCATACGTAAGAGTGTCCGAGGGATTAACAGTCCTGTATGACCTTTTTTCAAAATACACAGTCGAAGTATTACTGCTAAATAACCAAAACAGCTATACAAATATTAATACTCAGCCGAAGTATTACTGCTAAATAACCAAAACAGATATACAAATTTAATACGCAGCCGAAGTATTACTGCTAAATAACCAAAAGCAGCTATACAAATATTAATACGCAGCCGAAGTATTACTGCTAAATAACCAAAAGCAGATATACAAATATTAATACGCAGCCGAAGTATTACTGCTAAATAACCAAAACAGCTATACAAATATTAATACTCAGCCGAAGTATTACTGCTAAATAACCAAAAGCAGCTATACAAATATTAATACGCAGCCGAAGTATTACTGCTAAATAACCAAAAGCAGCTATACAAATATTAATACGCAGCCGAAGTATTACTGCTAAATAACCAAAAGCAGCTATACAAATATTAATACGCAGCCGATGTATTACTGCTAAATAACCAAAAGCAGCTATACAAATATTAATACGCAGCCGAAGTATTACTGCTAAATAACCAAAAGCAGCTATACAAATATTAATACGCAGCCGAAGTATTACTGCTAAATAACCAAAAGCAGCTATACAAATATTAATACGCAGCCGAAGTATTACTGCTAAATAACCAAAACAGCTATACAAATATTAATACTCAGCCGAAGTATTACTGCTAAATAACCAAAAGCAGCTATACAAATATTAATACGCAGCCGAAGTATTACTGCTAAATAACCAAAAGCAGTTACACAAATATTAATACTCAGCCGAAGTATTACTGCTAAATAACAAAAAGCAGCTATACAAATATTAATACTCAGCCGAAGTATTACTGCTAAATAACCAAAAGCAGCTATAAAAATATTAATACGCAGCCGAAGTATTACTGCTAAATAACCAAAAGCAGCTATACTAATATTAATTTTAATTTTAGAACTACGTCGGTCTCCTCTACATTTTACGAAACGAATATTCTACTTCGCTGCGTGTCTGACATCCACAGATCCTGCAACACACATTCCTTAGACATTTCGATTCTGTTTGTGTTTTATGTTCGTTGTTTAGGACAGAGGTCATCAACCTTTCTCTAATCGCAGCACAATTATTCCTGACTCATCATGGCACACTACTGTTAAATTAACTTTTTTCAAGGTATACACGTTTCAGTTATTGTATGCAGTTTCTTGGCCTTTACGATATGTTCAGGTGCTTTATTATTAGCGTCCTGTACTTTTTCATCTGAAAACAATATAACTTCTGATAGTAAACCACTAACACAATCATTCATTAGAATAATGAATAGCAATGGTTCCAATACGCTACCCTGTGACACTCCAATTTTTACTTCCATTTCTTTTGATACCGTATTTCCTAACTTAGCTTTTTGCTTTCTACCTTTTTAGAATTTTCTTACGAGCGAATCACTTTTTCATCCAATACAAAAGTTTTTACTTTATTTAGCACTATTTTGACTCGTTCTGTAAAAATTCTCTGAAAGATCTAGTGTTACACTATCAATTTGGCTTCCTTTGTCCATTTCATCCGAAATTTCTTGTATTTATCCTACTAACCGAGATGCACATGAATATCTTTGCCTGAAGCCATGTTGGCAACTTTGAAACCACTTATGTTTCTCACAGACTTTTGTGATGTGGTTGCATATATTTTCATTAATTTACCTACCACGGAAGTCAAATGCTTTCGCCAGTTGGACCCATAGACGGAACACTCCGTTGAAGTATTTCGTCCATCTTCAGGAAATAAAATAATCTGCCGTAATAGAAAATAGCAAGACTAACTACTGGCTAACACAATTTTCGGACTACGTCAGAGCACAGCTGCGATAGAACTGAAATAATTGTAAGAAGCAAGTTTTGTACTGTTCATCAAAGTCAGCCATATGCGGTGTCAATTTCTTTTAAAGTGGTGTCTAACAGGGTCTGTGCAGCGGTGCAATAAGAAAGTAATACAGGTGAAGAAGCACCGACACCAAAGGGCAAATTCCAAAACAACTTTATCTGCCTGTACCATTATAAATCTGTAAGCAAACTACGTACGTCTCTTTATTTGAACGAATGCCGCGCAAAAACTACCGCAGTAATTTAGATGGGGTGTTCAAATTTTTAGAGCTAATAGTCCAAATTAAAATCTGCGGATATAGCAAATGACATATAAGTACCAAGGTATGCAGCAAGTAATTAAAAAAAAAATATTTTAAAATTAAGGACCACGGTACGTTATATATTTCAGACGGGCATTACTTTCGCAAAAATCTAACAAAAGGAAACACAACTTATGAATCAGTTTATTATTATTATTATTTTGGTTATTCAGTTTTCTGGACTACAGTAATTAAAATAAACGGAATTCGTGAACCAATAAGCGTTGACTTGCCATATTAACAGGTAAGTTAGCATACAAAATGCGTTAGATTACTACATAAATTGTCTCGCGTAGATTGTTAAACAGTTTGTCTCTGGTACAATAAGTCTTCCGAAACGCTGTACAATGAAAGACGTTAATACACCGATATTTCTTCCACACATGTCATTATGGATACGAAATTCAGTCCTTTTCCAGAAGAAAAAGCAACCATAAACATCTAAAGGTAACAATACTTATTTCTTGCATAAGTGCCCATATTTCGATGGACTTTACTTGATTAATGTTATTTGGTATAATGTGCAAATATTATTGAATAATATCACCTAAGGAACGAGTGTACAAATTTTGGCTGCTGTTCAAACCACAATCAGCAGAATCAACTGATTTTTTAAAATTAATTAGTGTCCAAAGTAAAAAAAAGTTACAGTTAAGAAAGGGCATTATTTTTGTGATATAAGTAAGTGAAGCAATGTTTATGAAAATAAGATTTTACTTTTATCTTACATGTTGTTGAGTTAATGACGATAGAAACATGGAACCAATAAAATTGCAATTCAACCTGACCACGTTTATGGCTAATGTTCCCGTCCAAAATCATAGCTTGTGTCACATGCTCGTTAATACATTCACAGAGTCGTCAGCGAAACTTGGCCCACTGAAAGAATTTATATGCCACTGAAATAACGACATCAATTATGAAAGCAAAGGGAATTAAAAATAATTCACAAGCTAAATGCTACACTGCGTAAATTATAAAGCTAAATCTATTGTGTCTTATGTTTTAACAAAGCGTATCAGCCGTCATTCTAGTCCAGGCTGCATCTCAACCGAACCACTCACTACCTCTGATAATGTTGTCATTGGGAAATCATAGCTTCATTTGTGAATTACTTAAATGTGGCTGAAATAATTGCACCAGTAATACGGCAATTTTAAAGCGAAGGAAATTAAAAATATTTCTTAATGTCTCATACCGCTTAAGATAAGTTTTAATCCTATTTTAAAACACAAATAATTGATCGAATCAACTTAACGTCAAAAATAAAATAAATATCTAAACAGCAAAAAAAAAAAAAATCTATTTCAGAGGTTAAACGTTGTTAATTTTTTTTGCTTCAGAATGTAAATAAATTTTATTATTACATCGAAATATTTATTACTATTACTTTTATTATTAATAAAGAAAAATCTTATACTACAGTATAACACACTACCAAGAAGACGCAGGTAACTACTATATCGACATAAATTTGTGGTACAATGCTTATCGTGCAGCATTTGAAAATGGCACACAGAGGCATTACAATACCGACCTAACATGTAAGGTAAAGATAACATCTTATTTCTTTTAAACATTGCTTCACTCACTTATACCACAAAAATAAAAACCTTTCTAAACAATGTGTCTTTACCTTCGCACAATAATTACCTCTACGAATTAGTACAGTCACCTAAATCTTCAGAAAGCTTTTCTCTTATATCATAAATTGTATTACATGAATGAAACAAAACTCTCGGATATCAGTATGAAAACCAAGCCTAAGGTTATAAGTAAAACAAAGGAAAGTTTTCAGAAGACATTTACAATTCATGCCTGTTTACGTCAATATTTGGTAATAGAATAAAATCGGTAAAGAATTTTTATACATACCAAAACATACGCGCGCAAAACAACGAAAAAAAGGCCAGTAAAATAATAAAAGACTTTAAAAAGATTTAACAATCCCAATGGTTTGCAGGGGAAAAACGTGCACACAAACATAACAGAGCAGCAGTAGAGGCGACAAATAAAAATATTCAAAAAATGAATTAATATATCTGAAATTAATAACAGTTGTGAGTAAACAATTAACATATAATTTCTTAGAAAACGACAAAATGCAACAACTCGCAGCTCATGGAATTCAGAAATTGGAAAAAATATAGCTAATTTTTTCTACCTTGTGGCGACAAACCGATTGCGAACTCCTGGTCTAGGAAGCCATCTATCCAAATCACCCGTTTACTTTTGTTCCTTGGCCTTTGAGGGCCGTGTGTCGACCTGGTATGTTGTGCCTAAGCTGCAGTTATCTGGGCAGTACTAAAGACAAAGCACGCAGTAAGGGATGGCCATCATAAAAAGATTTTCAAACAGTTTACTGAAAAATAAGAAACACGAATTTTAACACAAAAAAGTCGATGGTATAATTCTTTCTTTCACTTCTTCATTCTTCTTTTCTGTCACAAAAAAACACAACCGAAAAATCGTTACAATATGCATGTTGCACTAAAACTGACAACACAATCGCATTTAGATCTAACCACAAAGGCCACTGCATGTCTGCCAATTTTCAATCATACAATCAACATTCACAAACGTAGATATTATTAATAAACCATATTTTAAATTTTATTTGAACTAAATTGAATCAACTAAATTATTGAATTTACCTATAATACTTTGTATCACGTGATTGATTGCGTGGGCATGGCTCTGGCGACTGAACGAGGGTCACCCACTGTTTGCCAACGGCCTCCTGCCACAAGGGCATAGGAGGGGAAAGCCTCGGGGTTGGAAGCTTCTCTTAAGATGAATGAATCACAAGTAACCAGCGGCATGGGGCAGCGAGAAGGCTGATGAAACATCTTGACTGATTTTAGAATCAGAAGGGAGACTTTTTGCGCTCGTGTTTAAAATCGCAAATATAGGTGGGCGAAGAATTTCAACAGTCAAATTATGTAATATAACTATCAGAGTACCCGGTCTAATTGGGAATTGATTTACCCGTACACTGTTTTTTTTTTTAATTTCCGATGTGTACCAAGTTTCATTAATTTGCCACCAGTCATTTCCAGAAGTAAAATAAACATTTACAAACCCCAACAGTTCCCAGAACGGGGTGAATTAGAGGATGTGATACTTAATGTCAGTTTAAATTTAGATCCAGGCTGCATTTCGACCTAATCACAATATGTGTTAAAGTTGCTGACTGATAATCAACACATGTAACACCCGCGCATTAATACATACCACATATATAAATCTGTATGTGGAATATATCTGTTTGTTCCGACATCACCCAGAAAATAAAGATTTTAAATGGGTCTTGTGATCCAAGTTAAGATCTGGTGTAAACGTTGAGACATTATGACAGATTTATTTAATGAATATTCCGGTATATTTTTAAAAAACTGCTGTCGGGATTTAAAACAGTGGGTTTCTATAAAGAACATTGGAAACTAAATGAAGTGCAGGTAAAGGATTAATGGTGTTGGGATTTTGTAAACCAAGTGTATACAGTATTCTTCTGTTTGACTTTGGGTATACATGCACAAGGCTCCATCTATATAGTATAAAAATTGTGGCTATGTATAAAGAAAACTGTAGAAAATTAAGGGGGAGTAAAGTAAGAGGGTAGTTAAGTTTTTTTAAAAAAAACTGATGAGGATAGTATTTTTCTCTCTGTTTTAAAATGCATGTGTGCAAAGTTCTTCAAAAGCGGATAGAAACTGTAGCTTTGTATAAAGAATAGAATAAAAATTAAGGGAGTGGAAAGGGAAAGAGGAGTTGGGTTTCTGTCAACCAAATGTAGAAAGTATTTTGCCGTTTGTTTTAACGTATAGCTACCTTGTGGAAACTTAATTCAAAATTATATGGAAACTGTAGCTTTATATGAAGAACATTAGCAATAATTAAGGGGGTAAAATGGGGGAGAGAGATTGAAATTTTATAAGACTAATGTGGACATTATTTTTCTCTTTGTTTTAAAATATACATCTGCAAAGTTCAATCTAACTCAGATAAAAAAATGTGGGTTTTTATAAAAATTAAGAGTTGTAATTGGAGAGAGGGGGTGGTTTATAGATTTTTTGGTCATAAACCTCCTCCATGAAAAAATACATGTATGTGCCTCTTTCATTGTGGTCGGTCAAAAGGTGTCGACGTATATATATATATATATATACCGAAATCCTGTTTTATATATAAGATTTAAAAAATGGAATAAAAAAGGGATAAATAGAAGACTAAGAAAATTGCCATCGGTGCTTGTTCTCCGTCGCAATTAAAATAAATTAAAACTGTGAAATACTTTTTTCAAGATCGCAAAAATTGCTAAAGAGCACATTTTAATATCCTGCTCCACAAATGTATTATTTAAAAAAGAATATACAGCCATGTCGGCCGATGATTTTTCTACAATCAGAACTGTGAAGTAATAAGAATATTATAGTCTGAGACATGTTATAGTAGTCTAAGATACATGACTTTTATAAAACTCTTTGAGCATTCTGGAAGAAAAGTGATTGGATGGTAGTTGTGTATGTTTGTCACTTCTCCTTTTTTTAAATAATGGTTTTACAACTTCATATTTTAATCTAATTCGAAATACACCATGCATTGAGGATTCATTACAAATGTGGGCTGGCATGTGGTTTATACAACTTGGAAAATTCTTGTAATATACTTAAAATATTATCATAATTATAAGAATTATTAGAATTTAATTGATTAATAAGGTCGCTTGTTTCTGAGGCTGTTGCTGGTGACAATTGCATACCCACAAATCTTTTTTTTTAAAGCAATCTGAAGAAGGATGAAGACACAATCTGGAGAAACTTTTTCTATAGTACATAAATTATCTATAACTGAAATAAAATATTTGTTAAATATTTTCCAAAATTCCTCAATTTTACTATAATGAAATCGATTTTAATTTTGTGACTTTTTAGTCTTTTTTACTTATTTTATTACTAACCATATAGTCTCCATTTTATTACTGGAATTTTCTATTCGCTCTGATCATATATGCTATTGGTCTTGCTGATTACATTTATTAATTTTTTTAAATAAAGTTTATAGTGACCTTTGAGTATATAATTATCTGATACTGCTACTATTATGTAAAGCTCCCTTTTCGTTTTACTAGAAACTCCAATGCTCTCTGTAATGCATCTCTTCCCAAGCTCATTGTTTGGCATGTTGACAACATTCCACTTTGGAAAACATCTTTTAAAATGTTAGAAATGTATTTAAAATGGAATCATATCTGGTTAGTATCCTGTGAAGTGTACAATTTTCACCAGTTTTTACTATTTAAACAATCTATGAAAAGTTTTATATTGTTTTAATTAATATTTGCTTTCTATTCTTAGCATTTTTTTTATCTTCATTACAATGCTTCTGGACTTGGTACAAAATTAGCTGGCTATATTCATCACAGATATCATTTGTTACTGGCAGTATGCTGCAAATTACTGCACTGAGGGATATCCAATAAAAAATATCCACGGCAGTTCTGCCAATATTTTTTATTGTTACAAAAATATTTATAATTTCAGTTAAGATATCGATGCTTCCATATGTAGTCTCTCAGTGATTTGATTGAGAAAGTCAACACTCAAAAATATCCACTTAACACTATTTGTTTGTTATTTGCAAAATGTTTAAGCAATTACTCAACCTGTGATAACAACACCCTATAGTTTCCAAAGCTTTTTTATTTTGTTTTCTTCTTTATAACTTTCCGTCTAGTCGACGTGGAGGTCGTTAGAGGTGGGAAAGCACTCAGGGCAAGAAACGGGAATGAACCGGCCAGGACTTTTGAAGGAAACATCTCTGCGTTCTTCTGGAATGATTTCAGGAAACCATGGAGAACCAAAATTGGATGACGGGACAGGGAGTCGAATCCGTGTCCCCCTGTATGCGATGCCAGATTTTTACTTCGCACCCACGCTCTGTAGACTGCTATAACTGTGAGCTATTATGTACCATCAGTGACAGACCCAAGATTTTGTTTTGGTGGGCTAGGATTTGGTTTGGGGGGGGGGGCTTGACCCCGGCGAGGAGGAGTCGCCGGAAGGGGGGGGGGGAGTGCTACAGTGGATCCGTCACTGTTTACCATATTCTACCTTTGTAACACAACTTTCAAAATCCACTTACGTCTGTGTTGCAATTTTAGTTGAATGTTATATCTGAGAAAAATGGCAACTCTTCATTTCTCCATATTACATCTTCAATAATAAGAGCTTAATTCATACTTCGAGTTGGAGAGTTGAGTAATTCCTGTCTCAGACCGATGATGATTTTCAGAGAAACACAAAACATGTACATTGTGACTTGTGGAATTTTGAATCTCATCTAAGCGTCAGGTAAATTAATTAATTTTACTAAAACTTTCTTTTAGAATAGTGGCGTGAAGACTTCGTTTCAATGATCTGCAGCAGTTTAGTTTATCAGTATACAGGGTAAGTCAGGAGGAAAGGTACATGCTTTGAGGGTGATACTACTGATAATTCTGAACAAAAAAGTTGTAATAAACATATGGCCTTTTCTTAACCATTTCAGGGTAAACTAATGAAAACAACTAGGAACGGGAAAAGTGCAGGTGACAGCAAATTAAGATACTGTTATGTTATGGTTTGTTTAATTGTGTAAGTTTCCTCACAGAAGGTGTTCAAATATTTTACCGTCAAATTCAATGCATTTTGCCGCTGTTGGTAGCTGATCTGAGCCCATTTCTGCATTCCTTTACTTGAGCACAAGCATGTAAAATACGAGCGAGAAGTTCCCCTCTTGTGTCCACTCTGCGCTTGTAGACTTCGCTCTTAAGTCAACCCCACAAACAGTAATCCAATGTGGTAAGACCGGGTGACTTCGGTTGCCAAGCAATGACTCCACGGCGACCGATCCAACGACCAGGATACGTTTTGTTGAGATACTGTGTCACTGGCCGTACGGAATGTGCAGGAGCTCCGTCATGATGAAAGTACATACGAGCTCGTGTTGCCTAAGGGATATCCTCCACGTATTCTGGTAACGCATTATGAAGAAAATCAAGATACCGAGCTATTACCAAAAAAAAAAAAAAAAAAAAAAAAAAAAAAAAAAAAAAAAAAAAAAAAAAAAAAAAACAGATTTACCGTCGCTCCGCTCGGGAATATCTCGTCATGTAATGAAACAATTCTGGTGGAAGCACTTCCCATGGTGGTAATCGAATTTTTCCACTCATTCAACATGTTCCTGATGTATTTATGTAGAATCTCTTAGGCACCCACAACTGAATTGGTGCATTGTATATCTTTGGAATTCGCTTGCGCGCCGTATGTCCGGTGTTGTGGAGTGGTATTTTATAGTTGCTGTTATTATAGAAGTTTAATTTTGGTGGTGAGGTTAGTTAAAACGTTGAAGAACATCATATTCTAGTAGTGTGACTAAATTTCCTTTAGTAGAAAGCCGTAAATTGTAAATTCAGTGCATAGATTTGATTGTTAAGATCTCGAAGTTAACCCTAATACACACACACACACACACATGTATCTATATATATTAAGCCTTATCTTTCTCATGTCATTAGTGTTGTTTTCAAGTAGACTGTGTAGTTCTTAAGCGTTAGTAAACCTTTCCATTTAAGTGAAATCAATATATTGTAATTCCGGTTTTTGTTGTTTACATTTTGAAGTTAAGACCTAAATCAGAGTTTCGTAGGACGAATAATTTTCATTATAATTGTTTTAAAAAGCTTCTTATAATGCCATTTGTGTTGTTTTGTTGTAATTTTTATAGTTTTTAAGTGTTATATAATTAATTTAAATCTCAAAGGATCGAGTGATTTACATAGATTGTCGCAGTTTTACAGTAAGTCTACTCTTGTTTTTCTCGGGCAACAGATACACGAGTAACTAATTCAAAAGTAAACGATTTAAGTTCTTTTCTTCTTAAATTCTTCAGTTTTCTAAAGGTATCAAAACAGATACTGGGAGTGGAAGTTAGTGGAGCTTAGTAAAGGAAGAAATTCCGTGCCGGGACTGTGATGCTGGCTTCACTGCAGCTACAGTGACGTCACCAACAGCGGCTGTAACCCCTTCAGGTAAAACATCACGAGCATCTCATACTGAAACTCCAGTCAGCTCTGACGTCCGCAGGAAGGAACTGAAGGGCCTTGAAAGCAGAAACCTCTGTTCTTAAGCTAGGCTTACCTGGGTTCTAAGGGGTTTATTTCATTACCGTTAACTATTTTGGGCGCCTTTTATAATTGAGTTTTAGACGGTATGAACAGCATTAGCTTTCCTTTTAACTATCTGTTTTTTTGTGTGTGTGTCATCAGTCTCTCGACTGGTTTGGTGCAATCCTCCATCCTTTCCTATCTTCATCTCTACATACCACTTGCAACCCACGTCCTCAATTATCTGCTTCATATATTCTTCCTCTACAGTTCTTACCTTCGACCATTCCCTCCACCAGCAAATTAGCCAATCCAACACGTCTCAGAATATGACCTACTAGCCTGTCTCTTCTTCCTGTAAGCTTCTTCCACAAACTTCTATCCTCACCCATCATTTTCAAACTCTTCCATTTCTTACTTCGTCTGTCCACTTAATTTTCAGCATTCTTGTGTAGCACCACTTTTCAAAAGCTTCAATTTTCTTTATTTCCGGTATTCCTAAAGTCCATGTTTCACTACCGTAAAGTGCTGTGCTCCACACATAGAGTTTTAAAAAGTTCTTTCTAATTCTTAGATCAATATTTGATACTAAAAGATTTCTCTTTTTCATGAAGGCTCTTTTTGCTAGTGCTATTCTGCTTTTAACATCATTCCTGCTTCGGCCATCGGTTGTAATTTTGCTTCCAATGTAACAGAATTCACTTACTTCTCCTATTGCATCCAATCCTATTTTTATATGTAATCTAGTAGTATTGCTATCATTTCTACTACATTTCATCACTTTTTTCTTTGATTTATATTGAGTCCAAAATCTTCATTCAGTATTTTGTTCATGCCATCCGGTAACTTCTCAATATCCTCAGCCATTTCTGCTAACAAGACAATGTCATCAGCAAATCGTAGCATACTGATTTTTTCTCCCTAAATACTTATGCCACTTGGAAATTTTTCTTTGGCTTCCTCTATTGCTTCTTCTACATACAAGATGAATATTAACGGGGATAGACTACAACCTTGTCTATAAGTGATACATAATTTAACAAGTTCAAATCTTAGAATTTATTACTTCATTTATATTTGAACAAAAGAGACAGTTGCAACTGAATGTAAACTCAGAAAGAGAACAAAGATGTGAGCAACCGAATAAAATTTCTGCTAGTTTGAAAGGTTTTTAACACATGAGTCCCTATCTCTCTGCAGATCACTCTGCGGGTGTCTAAGGAATTTACTGGATGCGCAAGTCACTAACTGTTGCGCTTACCAGTCTGTCCATAAGGTCTTGAGCTGATCACCATATTCGCTCCTCGGCTAGCCCTTCCTTTTTTTCTAGTTGCCAATCTCCTTGCCGGATTTTCCCTCGGGTGCATGCAAAATAGAGCCTTCTGTTAGAACAAAGTATGGATATTGTAAAGTACCTTTTAGTTCACCAAAAGCACTCCCACTAGCTATCCAGTAGAAAAATATTCCATACATCGATTGTAAAGTTGCTTATGTTGGACTTAGAAATTTCGAGAAGAGTAATTGTCAATTTGAAGGAATTTCCTGTAATCTTTCCCACAGTGAGAATTCATCATAAAAATTATTTTAAAGTGTATTTATCAAAAGATCCATCCGACTTTCCTTACTTTGAGGTTTATGAGTAATATATCTTCTTATGTGGAAGGGTTACCAGCCCTTCGCACAACCCCCATCCTGGAGGGCCAGGGTTTTATTTCAGGGTGTTCCTTCTTTTGCCAGAATGCCCCAGTTTTAAGGCGCTGGGGGCTCGCCTTCCATCCTCTCCCGTTAGCTACACTCAAAAGTGCATTGCCCAGGGGTCACGCGGCTTTCACCTTCGTGGACGTGGGAGTAGGGTTTGCTGGCAGAGCTGCTAAGATAGATCGCAGAGGCATTTCTCAAGGTTTTATTGTCTCAGCCCAAATCAAAACGATTTGGAATCAAAGACAATTTGAAAATAGGAACATGGAATGTGAGAGGCATAAATAATAAAGAATATGATCTGGACAGGGAGTTAACTAGGAAGGGGATCAATATTGCTGTACATTACAGAAACAAAAAAGAAATTGAAGGGAACAGAAGAAATAGATAAATATACAATGCTCTACAGTGGAGTGGCACGAGAGAAAAGAGCTGCAGTAGGAGTGGCAATATTAGTGGATAGGAAATGGAAAAATAAAATTGTCAGTTACACTATGATAAGTGAAAGGATTCTTACTCTAAGATTGAAAGTAGAGAGAGACAACCTAACCTTGATCGCCATATATGCCCCAGAAGAAAACAAACGAGAAGAATCTGAACAATTTTATGAACAGCTTCAAGTGGTGATAGACAGAATTAATAAAAGTTATTTCCTAATACTGGCTGGCGATTTTAATGCCCGCGTAGGAAATAGTCCAATTCCAGAGGTAATGGGGAACAGAGGTGAATACACATTAACTGAAAATGGGAAACTACTGAGAGAATTTGCGTCCTTCAACCAGTTAAAGATTACAAATACATTCTTTACAAAAAAAGATATCCATAAATTTACATGGACGGCAAGAGGACAAAGGTCTATCATTGACTATGTAATGGTTAATAAAAAATGAGTTCCAGATGTAGTAGACACCAGTGTACATAGAGGTAGTGATATGTATACAGATCACTATCTTGTTATACCAAAAATAAGAATACTTGCTAAATGGAGGAAAAGAATGAATAAAAACTTACAACAAGATCTAGAAGTTTTTAAGACCTACCTTTTAAAAGATGAAGGAATAAAACATCTATATCAAAGCCGATTACAACAGCGCTTACTGGAAAACCCAACAAATAATGATATCAATAAAGAATGGGAAACTATAGCTTTATCAATAATGAAAACAGCATATGAAGCCATTGGCAAGAAAAAGAAATTTAGAAGAAAAACTGGACTTAAAATGTGGAACGAAGAAATTGCAGAAGCCGTCAAACAAAAGCAAAAGGCTTATCTAAAAATGAACAGGATCGAACCCTAGAAAATGAAAATGAATATAAAAGAAGAAGAAATATTGCTAAGACAATAACAAAGAAGTTGAAACAAGAGGGATGGGATAGATTAATCAGTTCAATAGAAGATGTCCATGGTAGACAAGAGATGGCTTATAAACTTATGAAACATCTCAACAAGGATGAAAAGGAAAGTGCTAATATAAATGTAATTGAAGAAGAGGCATGGGTAAAACACTACAGAACATTATGGTACAATAGTAATTATAAAGAAGAAGAAGAGAAAATAGGAATTGACCATGTGGATACTAAAGAAATTGATCCTATAGACATAGAGGAGGTTGATGCAGCAGTAAAATCATTTAAAAATAGAAAAGCTCCTGGACTAGATACAATTAACTTCGAATTGATCAAGTATGGGGGAATGATTTGAAATTTAGATATTTACACTTAATTAATATGTGTTGGAAAAAGAGAACCATCCCAGAAGAATGGAGGAAGGCCAAAGTTACTTCACTTTTTAAGAAGGGATATAGGAATTCATGTGATAACTATCGAGGAATTAGTTTATTAAATACGGGATACAAAATATATGCAAAAATAATAAATAACAAGCTAAAAGTAATAGCAGATGCTCTCCTATCAGAAGAACAATGTGGGTTTAGGAAAGGAAGGTCCTGCATAGATAATATATTCTGCCTTAGACAACTACTGGAAAAGAGAAGAGAATTTAATTTAAAGACTTTCATTGCTTTTATAGACTATGAAAAAGCGTTCGATAAAGTAAATAGACAAAAACTATGGGAAATAATGCAAAGAAATGGATATCCACAAGCATTTAATACAAGTTATTCAAGGTATGTATAGTAGGACACAAATCGTCTTAGACCTGGGAAATAACTTACAGAAGAAATAGCTATTAACCAAGGAGTGCGGCAAGGTTGTAGCCTGTCCCAACACTCTTCAATATATATATATATATAGATGACTTAGTTAGGAAATGGAAAGAAAATGTCCATCCTGGTATAAAAATAAGCAAAAACACTTACATAAATACTATGTTGTTTGCAGACGACCAATTTATCCTCCAGGAAAATGAAGATGGACTTCAAAAAGCAATTCATATACTAAACATTATCAGCAAAGATTACAATCTGCAGTTGTCTCGTGCAAAACGAAAGTTATGGCATGGCAGGGGAAATACCCTAATCAGAGTTAAAATAGTGGTAGACAATCAGCCAATAGAACAAGTCTCCAGCTTTACTTATCTCGGATGTGAATTATCTTTTAATGAGGATAACGAGGTGAAGAAGAAACTTCACCGATTTCAGTATGTGTGTGGAACAATTCGACGAACACTGAAAGGTAAAGCACGAGAGGAGACTTAACTCAAGTTTTATAAAACAATGGCCGTACCGACCTCTGCTATATGGGCAGCGAACCATGGGTAAATAAAACGCAATACAAAAGCAAAATTCAATCATCTGAAATGAAATTTTTAAGGTCAGTAAAAGGGTATTCCCTAAATGATAGGAGGAGGAACGAGGAAATAAGGGAACACCTGAATATCTCCCCGCTAAATGATAGAATTACCAAAAAAGGGATAACTGGAAGAACCACGTCCTACGGAATGAGAAAGGACAGATTTCCTAAGCTTGCCCTGGAGTACCATCCCACAGGCAGAAGAGACATTGGAAGACCTAGGAAGAGATGGTCGGAAGAATGAGGTCGGAACAGGCTTTTGGTCTATCCATGAAGAGGAAGTAAGTAAGTAAGTAAGTAAGTAAGTAAGTGTATTTATCATATCGCGAAATGTTTATTTTAAGAGATATTCCGGTTTGTTCACGTTTGGAAACAAGCGATCAGAAAAGTAAAAATCTAAGATTTGAAATATTTTTTAATTGAGTAAAGCTACAGCTGAACTTTTATCACCAGCTATAGTCAGCATTGTCCCCGATATTGTGGTAGTAAAATTAAATAATCTGTCAAAGTTTAATTAGCAGTTTTAATTAAGAGAAAAAATTAATTTGAAATTTATATCAGTAGATAGCCCAAATTTAGACGATTACGAATATATAATTGTTTCGGTAAAAAGTTTAAGCATTTGTCTGGTAATTAAGTTTTTAAAGATAGATTGTCGTTAATTGTTGATGGAGCGCGTAAAAATTCCGCCAAGTTGGTCATGTGATGACTTAAATTTTAAGATTATAGAAACCCTTTTGAATGTCAAATTAAATTAAAACAGATAGAACATGATGATACAAAGTCGCTGTAAAAATTTCAAGTTAAACTATTTTTTACTTTTGGAGATATTAATTAAAGAAAAAGTTGCTGACGTCATAGGCTCTGAGAAGTCTATAAAAGATCTTGCAGCAAGCCCACATTGTCTTATTCTAGTCTCATTCTTACGCCGGAAAGTGATCGCGCAACTCCGCGCTAGTTACCGGAGCAAATTTGTTCCATGCGGTAGCGGTTTAGGCAAATTCTAACATGCCGTAATACTCACTAATGTTAGGAGGACTTTGTGAGTTTTTGTCTTCTCGTAGAATTGTACTTAACCTGCAATCTTCAAAGAAACTGTGGTTCGATGCTTTATTCACGTTTCTGGTATATATAAGTATTTTGTGACTCTCAAGCTGTGTTAAGTGACTTTATTTAAATTACCCTTCGCATTTGGGGTTCAATTCGAATGCGTGGCGACCAGGTTATTTAATATTATAGAACCGAGCGTGGTGTTGTAACGGATAGCGTTCTGGCCTCGCATTCGGGAGGACGACGGTTCGAATCCACGTCCGGGCATCCCGATTTGGGTTTTCCATGGTTTCCCAAATCACTCCAGGCAAATGCCGGGATGCTTCCTTCAAAAAGGCCATGGCCGAATTCCTTCCCATTCCTTGCCCCCATCCTTTCCGTCTCTAAAGACCTCGCTGTTGAGAGACGTAAAGCAGTAAAAAAAAATATTATAGGTACGAGAAGGCTACACATGGTCACGTAGTTAATTGTTCACAGTTCAGGTGAAAGTGTTGCTTAACCCCTGTGCAGCCTAGGCGCCTGACAATATTCTGTGTTCATTGCTTATCCCGCCATTTTCGGAGCCTCCCGACCTCGGATGGCTTACGTCCGAACTCCGTTGTATCCCAGCTGATTCGGTTGCTCTCGAGGTGGGCTTTGCCGTTGCTGTCCGTCTCTTCAAGGTTTCCGCGTACGTGGCCCTAACGGTATTGGACTACACGTAGCCTCTTAAGAACTCTTGTTTGTTTGTTCCATTTCTGGCGGCTGCCACTGTCTCCAACCCGTTCAGTTATTTTCATTTGCTGAGTATTTCTAATATCTAGCGCGGTACACCAGATCACATCTGGTACAAGCTAAAGCAGAGTAGTGAGGGGAAGGCAGACAAGTCTGGCAGTAAGGGGTAGGAGACGCTGATGAAGTCTTCCAATGTGGAATATCGAGGTGGTTACTCTGAGGATCTTCAAGTTGAACTCGATGATCAGACCTCCAATAATCTAAAAAAAGAGGATTTTTCAGACGGTCTTGGGAAGGGACTTAGTGACATGGAACCTGATTAAGAAGCCTGCAGTATTTTCAAACCAAATGTAGATCTTGGAAGTGTTGCAGCAGATGTAAAGTATTTAGGGCAAGAATTCTAAAAAGAATGTCATATTGTAGCTGTGTGGGAAACAGCAAATAGTCTTGGTAAGGACCTCTATTATTCATTTGAGGAAGACACATAAGACAAATGTGGGATTTTGGGTATGCTGACCGTTATGATAAGCCCTAGATGATTTATCATTTCAGTAATTTAAAAACTTCGTTGGAAAGGGTTTTATTGCAGCCTGCAAATTCGCATATTGGTTTGAATCATGTGGCCTTCGTTATACTCGCTATGGACTCCACCTGAATTATTGCTGATGAGATCAGAGGATTCCAGGTGACTGAAATAGCTATTACGATCATAAACTGAGTTCAATCGAGAAATTTTGTAGTATAAATAAAGTATATGTACTAAGAAACCTGAGGTAAATTAAAATCTCAGGTAATCAAACTTTATCTAAATTAGAAATTGTAACTGATATGCCAGTGTATAATAATAAAATAAAATACTCAAAATCATTTAATCAAAGTCTTCACACAACTATTTTACAGCAAAGTACTTGAGGAATTTCTAGTAAAATAACCTTAGTGAAATTACATTACTCCTAGAAGAGATTCATATTCTAGGACGTTCGTTGTAGATGTTTTGAGTTTCTCTGAACATCATTTGTCTCACAGGCATTACTGAATTATCCATGTTAAAGAATAAATAAAGTTCTCGTTATTGTAGAGGCAATATGGAGAAAGGAGGAGTTGTCATTTTTGGATAGAAATAATATTGAATGTAGCAGTGCAATTATAAACAAGTATTGTATAGCACAACAGTACTGTGTAATAAAACTGAAACATGGTAATGAACTCTTAGTTACAACAGGGAACCATATGGAAATTTGTCTTTTTTTATCGCAGTTATAATCATTACAAATACATTTTGCTAGTAGCAAACTAAGAGTGTTGTGCGGAGATTTAAATACTGACTTTCTGAATTGCAGCAGGCACTAGATATGAAAGCCTTGATGTTGTAATTTAACTTGACGGTCACAGTAATTTTTCCTACAAGAATACAAAATTATAGCAGGAGTGCAATTAATAATTTTTGTGTGGATATCTTTGAGGGCAGCAATTACTTCATTCTGGCAGTAATAAATTGAGATAAAGATATGAGCTCGCGATGTGAAGATATGAGACTGGGACTGGTGTTTCTGTCCGCAGCGTGTTATTCTCGTTGCGGCACGTCTTGAAGTTGCAGCAACACCTCGCTGTATTTACACACCTGTCACTTGTCAGCCCAGTTCTGAAATGACAAAGCGTTTGTAGTTAATTCAAATTGTACACAATAGCATACAAAACAAATTGCTCGACTTGAAGGAAGCTACTTTGTCAAATAAAGATTAATAAAGAAGCCGCCGCCATATGCCAAGTTAACGTCACAGACAATATGGCTGCTAGTCACCAGTAAACAAAGGCAAAGCTATACCCACAGGCGGAGCACTCGGCGTGGCTATTCGGCAATCCGCATTCAGAAATGTGACGAAGCCATTGTGTATCTAGCCAAATGTTATGATCAAAAGACCTGGAATAATAGAATCTCCTGTGGATTTTCAGATTTCAGTTCACAAGAGCATGTTTTGACTATTCCGTAATACTGTAGAAAAGTCTCTCAAATTCAGCAGACAGCTGGTTGTAAATAGTACAATACACTACAGGCGTTAGTTACTACAGGATAGTATGTCATTGATCGCTTTGGATTAGAAGTGAACGTTCAAAAAGAAGTATCGAAACTGAATGTTCTGAGAGCGCTGGTATGTTAATAAAACAAACTCGTTATTACATCACCGCAAGTAGAGGTGAATGAAGTAGATGAACAACTGACGAAGCATTAAACTCAGCTGATAGCGATGAGTCTGCGAAGTAGTGCATCGTGGACACATGTCACGCACTGTGGAGTATAACGTACTGATTATAACGTGAGTGATGCCTAGCCTCGCAGCCTAGGAACTGTGCTGCCCTGTGTTCCACCACCAAACATCTCTGCCACTAGGGCCAGAAAATGAGATGGAGATGCCAGCAATACTGGAAATTGATAGTACAGTCGGCAAGACCATTCGCAATAGTCGAGCGTCACTTTTTGAGAACATTCCCAACGGAGCAAGAAATTGCTGCATTCCAAACACACATTTGATAAGCCGGTAATGTGGTGACTTGGTTATGTAGTGCTCAGTTATTTTTCTCCGGGTTCTGTTGGTGTAGCACACACTATTCGACCAGTATTGTGGTAGCAATTATCCTACGGATTTTTTAATTACATTGAGTGTTATATTACCATTAAATAAATATATATACTACTATATGACAAAATTTTATTTTAGTAAAGTCTCACCATTTTTCAGATATTGATTTTTTTTTTTCGAAACATGTGACTTTGTTCAATTTATTTCATACCATTTCTACAAATTAAGACTTTTTATAATACTGTTTTTTTTTTAATTTACTGAAGGATGTTTGAGTTATCTAAAACAATGTTAATTTTTTCTTAAAATGTTAAAAAAACATTAAATTTTTTTAAAAAATCATGATCATCACATTTTTACTACATGTTTAAAATATACAATGGTCTCTTTAGCAGGTTGAACTAGCATAAAACAATCATTGTAAAAGAAGTATAAAATAATTAAACCTTTTAATATTTTTTATAAGATTTTTCAACCTTTTTTTTAACATTGTTTTAGATGACTCAAATATCTTTGAGATTCTTTTTTTTTTTTTTTTTTTTAAATCAGGGTTCCAATATATATATATATATATATATCCTACTTAAGAATTTAAATCTTAATTACCTGTATGTAGGACATTGGTATGCCGTATGAAACATGGTGTCTGTCCTAACCGCGACGTCTATTATATCATAATTAATTTTATTACGAAGCAATGGTTCCGATCTTAAAGAGCTTCTCACGCCATAGTATACAAATTTTTTATGTAGAAACTTAAATTTTCTATCAGTAGCAACAAAAGTCGTTGAACATTTTTTTAAAAAAAAAATACGATTTCTCGCGGTATTTAAATGTCGGTAACCAATTCCCTCGTACGACAGAGTGCAATAACAACTTTATTATTTAATCTTCACAATACGATTTTTGCCTTAATGGGTCATACGGAGATCGCATGCAAACAACGTTATCCTACCAAATATTTCTGAGTTGGCTGGAAAGTAGGTTAGCAAGATTTATTACCGAAAAACAGAATCAATATCTGATTTGATACAGTAGTTGTACTGGCACTGAGGCAGGCGAAGAGACTGATGTGTGTGTGTGTTAGGAATAGTTTGGTGATATCGCCTGGATGTGCACCGACCGAACAATTTATAGTACTGCGTCACAGTACTAACATCGTACGTTAGCGGTTTATCTCAGGCATAAGGCATAAGGTAGTCGGAAAATTTTCATTTATAGGAAGGAAATTAAATATTTTGCTTCAGGCTTCACGCCTCGTCGACGTCGAGGTGATTAAAGACGGGTCAAGTAATGGGCTTCTCAAGTCACCATCCGGGCATTCACCTGAAAAGATTTTGATAAGTCATAGAAGACTGAATCTAGAGATTTTTTAATTTATCTTAGATCCATGCAGCCTAATATCTAAATAATAAATTAGGGCCTGTTACATTCCTTTGTTTATTATTGATTGAAGGTTCCGTTATCGCCATTGCGTGTAGTTTATCTGGCCTCTGAGCTCTGCGGGTTGCCTCCACAGCCTCCCGTCCCCGCGAGGAGGAAGGCCAATCCTAGTTTGTAGCGAAACCTTGTTTACAGTATAAGAAAGTTCTATGTAAGGAATTAGCATATTATTTCAATCCACTTAGTTACTTGGTAACTGTTATATAATGCTAAGTTATTAAATATTAAAACAATAAACGTTATTGATGGTAGTCGATTAGTAGATGCATAACAATATTTACATCAGTAGTTATTTGACGAATACAATGTGAGATTATAGTTGTAAGTTGGTTCGTTAATACACTACATGATTACATTAACTTTCTTTTAGTGGATACATTAAAGAAATTGAGCTATACCCTACGTGCTAAAGCTACATCAGGCTGAATTACAATTAGCTTCTAAGCGACAATTTCTAAAGATACACACACACATATATATATATATATATATATATATATAGCTTACTTCTGTATTTGAACTTTTAGTACGTTGTGAACAACTACTGGGATTTACAATCTATGGTTCAGATACTTAGATTAGTTGACGATTATATAATCCTTGAAAATGTACATTACAGGGGATACTATTTTGACTTCTAGCGCAATTTCTACATGCATACATTAGTATTGCCTGTTTCGTTTCCATTGCCTTGAGCCAGTTCATGTGTTACCGAAGTTTTATTACTATTAATTTGGAACTTGTTTTTTGAACGGTATTAGATCAGATTTGTGCTCAGTACGCTAAATCTAGATAACCCGTCAGAGATTCGAACCCACGTCTTTCCGCTCAGCCACACGGCTCGTTTGGAGGAATCCTGGAATCAGTTGTAATGGAGGCGCCGAACAATGCACCTCAAAACAGTGAAAGATTCTACAGCAAGGATGTGCATAGAGCACTGGTAGGTATGTGCAAGTAGCCCTGAATGTGTTCAAACAGATTGTGTCAGAGATTGTTAAAAACTTCTGTTTACTCCGGTTTTATAGCTTTTTGTGAGAAGATAATTTTTAGATCATAAAGCATATAGCGTTATTCATGTTGCGAAGATTTTTATGATTGCTCTAACTGCCAAAGAAACGCTGCAAATGGTGGTTAAAAGAATCTGCGCGTCAGAAATAATCGTCGGTGGTGTTGGAAGCGCTCTCGACGAGAGAGAGAGAGAGAGAGAGAGAGAGAGAGAGAGAGAGTCTAGCAATTTGAGAAATTATAGCGACACTGGAGAGCCGCGCCGGTCAAGTGTGGCGCGCGGACGGCTGGCCAAAGTTTTTTATCGAGCCGCAGTCGGAGCGGTGTTTGCACACACTGCGTGCGTGCGTGCGTGTGTGTGTGTGTGTGTGTGTGTGTGCACGCCTCCGGTAATTTGATTGGACAATGGCCCGCGCGCGCGAGCCGGCCCCAAAAAAAGCGGTTCTCTCTCTGGCGGGCGTATCAACTTTCTGAAGCAGCACTTGTATGTAAATATTTCTCTCGAGCAATTTAGTTTCATCGGAATGCGTGAAGGAGAGCGTGCCGCGCCACAAAAAATTGCAATTAAATTATGAACAAGTTGCCGGAATCGGTTGCTGGGTTATGCAAACACTGGCTTTTCGAAATGAAAACTGAATTTTGTTTGGCAGCAAGAAATGAACCGCGCAATTGACCTTAACGCTGAGGTTCATTATGAGAAGAGGCTATAAACCACACACTGGGCGCTATCAGCGCCACAAGATGCGAAACCACGCTCCCGCAAACTTTTTCACATTTCTACTTGTTACTAAAAAATACGTTACTAAACTCTACATAATCAAATGTTCTCACTTGGTTGACGCTCCACATTTTTTTTTTTTTTTTTGATCTGATGTCCAACACAAATAACTGCATTTATATATTTTTTTTAAACTTATGGTTTTATGCCTCGTCGACGACGAGGTCATTAGAGGCGGAGAAGGATGGGGGACAAGGAACGGTAAGGAATTCGGCCATGGCCTTTTGAAAGAAGCATCCCGGCATTCGCCTGGAGTGATTTGGGGAAACCAAGGAAAACTCAAATCTGGATGCCTGGACGGGAATTCGAAGCGCTAACCGTTCACCCATCACGCTCGGTGCATTCATAAAGATGGCCGAGCAGTGCGACAATAGTGATTGAAAAAATGGTAACGTGTGCAACTTAACTGAATCGTAAAGCACAATTTTATCCCACGTTTTCTTTTAACCGTAAAATTGTACCGTTTCTTTTTAACTAAATTGGCGTATTTAATTTAAAATGAAATGTTACGAAAAGTAAAGTTAATGAAAATATTCTGGCAATCCGTTTCCCTTCAGTTGCTTAGTTATCAAATTCCACTCATAACCTCGAATTTCTACCAACATCTCTGACCGCTGTTAATTTTCCAACGAAGACCGGGTGTTCCGTAACGTCAGCTCCAGCCAATAAGACTGACTGCGACTAAGAACAAACACTGATATCTCCAACCTAAATGTTTCATCCCCCAAACCTTCAGTTAGATGGGCATCTTGGATGAAATTGTTAATGCTCCAAAATTTAATAATCTGAACGACGAAAATAAAAATTTAAATTGCAGCCAAAGCCTACTATTGTAGAATATGCTCTAGTATCACAAGATAAAATTTTGATTGTATTCTGAAAACTGGGGAAGGAGATGGCAATAACTCTAAATGAAACACAAGTTTCTGAAGGTCGCTGCCAGTTGCAATAAATGCTTTGTCGTATCCTGTTTTTTCTGTTCTTAAATGATTACAATAGTGGCACGAGTTAACTTGAAAATTATTAAGCCCCAGTGTCAATAACCCTACACGACGGCCTATGCTTTATGCTAGTACATAGTTCCATTGTTTGAGTTTTTATTACTCAGCAACTCACTCCATACTTAATTTCAGTTCCCGATTTTCTTTTCCATTACAATGTAAATGCTGCAAAAATGTCCTCTATGCTCTTCGACGTGCCACTCCTAATTTTTCTTGGTATAACCATCCAGTATTCTCGTCCAGTAAGCATTATTCGCTATGGTTTAAAGCATATATGGGCAACCCCCGGTCCCCGGGCCGGATCCGGGTCCTCCACCAACTTCAGTCCGGCCCGCGAGAGATTCAGAAATTTCAAATAACGCTTCAAACTCAAGTCTCCCATTAATTTTCATTTGATTTTTCTATCTGTTTTTGTTAATTTGATTTTTGTATGTTTGATTATCCTATTGTAATTCTAGAAAATAAAAAATGTGTGAATTTTTATTCATTACTATCTACTTCTTTCTTACCTACGGCCCGCAACCTGATTAAGTCCAGAAATTACTCCCTCAGCTAAGCAAAGGTTGCCCGTACCTGGTTTAAAGTTTCAACTGGGTCCACAACCCCGAAGGTTGGTTGGAGCCTTCTTAAAGAGGCATACCAAGCCTGCAGTCCAGTTCCTTTCCTCCTTACCCATTTAATCCTGCCAGGTAGAAGGGACCTACATTTTAAGTGGAATACGAATGACAGCTTAATTGAAATTACACAGCCCATAAAATCCCAGCCAGACAGTGATTAGAATCAGCGACACTTTGACCTCTGGTGACTCCTTAAATACTGATAGTAAAACTATGATCTCAATAAAAGCCTGGTACCCAGGTTGCTGAGTCTAAATTTCTCTCTCTCTCTTCCGTTCAATAAACACTAGACGTATTAATTGCAGATTTTTGTGACATTTCATTTATTGTTTTTAGAGGGACAAATATGCTTTTATCGGTTACACTAACGAAGAATCCGTTTAAAAAACTGGGTACTAATAGTTTATTTAGTAAATAAATTACTCATTTTCATTGTTACACAGTTCACAAATCATCGCATTATATTTGTTAACCTAAACATTTTGTACGGTCGTAAACAGTATTTTTTCTATTGACTGAGACAAAGTGTTTAATAGTTGTGTAGTTAAGTATAGAGGAACTGTGGTAGTGAAATTTACAAAGCTCACTAAATGTGATGAATATTCCGTCGGAGAAACTGTCGTGGTGGATCTCAATATTATCTACCTATACGGTACATGTGTTGACCCTTCATCTCCTCAGATGTCACCACATGTTGCCATCCGGTTTTAAATACGAAAATCGTAGATTACCAACTTCTTCTGCCTAGCGTTTGAATTCCGTCGTTTTGTTTTGTAGTTCCAAATGCTCAATTATTTCTGTGGAATTTCATTGTTTTTACAACTGAAACATTAGTGCATGTGGTTTCCTGATTTACACACAACAATTTACGTTCTGTTGATTATTTCCTCTTGTATTAAGTCAATTTCTCATTTATGTCTTCTTTAATTGGAGTTAAGTTTGATAAACAATGCTTCAGAATGGAGGATACTTGAAATACCTAACTTCATTATGTACGGTGACAGCAAAGATGACCATTACTTATCGTCACCCGAGATCAAAAACGGTTCATAAAAACTACACTAGAGAACGAAAACGATAAAAGAAATGACAGAGGGGCATGGTCTCGTCACTCGTGAGAGTGCAGTAAACTTTGAAATAATTCACACTTGTTGGGAGCGTGGGTTTATGAGTAGTAGCGTTTGTTCAGTGCACACGGTTTGATAAATTATGTGTCATTTGCTTAATGTGGTATAGTGGCTATTGAACTGCCGTCAGCGCTGTATACACTGGCCAACTTGTGTCACATTTAAATACATATATATATGCTTAGTTCTGTACAAACATTATCAGCTAGCTGCACACATTGCAGTATCAAAAGCCCTGTATAATTATACACTCAATTAGAGTGTTTGCACTCTATGTGTGCGCCGTACAATGTTGAACGTGTATATCTTGGCTGTCGGCAGCTTTGTGTGCGGATAGTTTGAATAAATCGCCTGTTTATTCTTCACCTCACAACAGGCTGTCACAATTCAGTTAAAAAATAAAATTACCCTTCATTCTTCAACCAGCAGCCACATTTCGTCAGTCGGTACCTTGTTTGCCGAGTGACCACGTGACCACCACGATCAGTACTAGCCGTTTGTTCGAGTTCTCACTGACTGCTTCCCATCGTCTTTCAAAGTTTTTCGTGTTGCTCAAACATCATCTTTATTATATTTCTAGGATTCGTCACAGATTCAATTCTACAATGCCTTAGTTTTTAAATGATACGTGCTGTCTTAAAATGTCTAAAAGAATTTCGTTTTAATACGAATAACTGAAACATAAAAAATAAATTTTGAGTGTTGGATAATTTGATAGAAGTTAAAAATGTACGAAATAATACCTAATTTAAGTTTAATATTCTGCTTTCCTGTTGAGAGTTTAATTACGTTTTCCATCTGAAGTGATTTACAAATAGAGTTCCGTACTGGTCCCTTATTCTAACCAAGTCCAGTTACTTTGATACAGTCATCCATTTTTTTTATTTTCTCTGGGCTAATTTGTTGATCTCCATACTAGCATAAGCACTACAAATTACGAATTACGTTTTCCATTTTGTACATTTTCCTTCCCTGAGAAAACTTCTTCATCTCTACACATCTATTACAATTTATGCCCACAATTACATCCTTAAACATTATATTATTTGTTGTATTTGTCGCTACCTTTCATTCCGCTTCTGTCATGAGTGTTTAACGTGGAATCCGATGCCTCCGTCGATTTCTTCTGCTGACCATATAACGAATCCTGCAGGTGTTCGTATTTCTTATTTCCATTACATTGTTTTACTGACACCTTTCTGCAATCTTTTTTTCTTTTTTTCAGAACGTGTTGTGGTCTTATTATATCTGTCCGTTTAACTTCCGCCATTATCTTAAAGCTTAAAATTTGAAATGTTTCAATTTTCTTCTTTTGTCACTTCCATATACCAGAAGTTACTTGTATATAAAACGCTGTGCTTCAATATGTAACTTCATTCGGGCCGTTGATCAATGATAATTATGAATATGCACGAGAAAAAAATAAGAAGAGAGTTGTGATAATCTGGACCAGGCCCGACTATGGAAGCAGTACAGTCATTTCTAAACAGGGAGGTTTGTTTGAACCGTTAATTCTCTGTTTGTCCAAACACAGTTCCTTTGATCTTCTCAAATGTGTAGATATTTACTGCGAACAGTTGTCATTTTAAGCCGTTGCCGTCGAAATGGTTGTTTTGCAGTGTTGGTAGGCCTGTGCTGTTTGCGACCTCGGCGGTTTGTACGTCACGTACCAGGACTTACGTCACAGCGCTTTCAAGTCCGCGTGATATTTCACAACCAGGTAATATTTCTCATCTCGGGTTGAGAGCCAGGGAAGAGGCACAATATTCTGGTATTCAAATTACGAAATAGGGGGAGGAGGAGAGATGTCATTCTCGAACATATTCTATGAGTTTACAGCTACACCAGCACTTCTAACTGAATCATGCTGTTGCTTGGACATTCTAACTAGACTCGCCGTCAATCTAGTAAATCTACTATTATTATATGGTGTTCTCTTAAAACGATTTCACGACAATGATGCGATTCCAGTTCTAATGTAAACCTTGATACTTTGTTTGCAGTTAGTAATCAATGAACTGGTGTCTATTCAATGACTTTACATCTCGTCGACATCAAGATCATTAAGGGAACAGAGGATGGAAATAACTGATGGGTTTAGCGTCTATTAATCAAGCCGGTATTCCATGAAGTGATTGTCGATATTGCGTCGTGCTGATTCGCCGGACTGACTGGTGTTTTCATGTGGCACACACAATAGAAATGTGACTGATATTTTTGGTCACCTCGTATTTAAGGAGCTCGAGTCATCTTACCGGGGATTCTGTGTCCCCTTCTTCACCCGTATTTAAAAGCTTCATTTTCATTTAACTGCGATGGAGCCAATGCTTCCGTGAAAATTTTTCTACTCATCTACTTTAGCACTTCATATTCAAGACGCACTTGATAAGATCAGAGACGAAATTGATGTTGGGATAAAGATACAGGGAAAACTAAAAAATATGATTCGGCTCGCAGATAACATTATGATAGTAACAGAAAGTGAAGAGGATCATAAGAAAATTTTGGAAACACTGGAGGAAACAATGGGGAAGGAGTACAATATGAAAATTAATAAAGGGAAGACGAAAGTCATGGTATGTGGGAAAGATAAAAACTCGAAAATTAAAATTAAAATGAATGGAGAAGCCTTTGCGATGTGCTAGAATTCTGCTACCTAGGAAGCAAAATCACAAAAGATTGAAGAAGAAAAAATTATATAAAATGCAGGATAGCTCAAGCAAAAACAGCGTTCAACAAAAAGAAACGAATTTTTACAACAAATATCAGCTGGACAACGAGTAAAAGACTATTAAAAGCTTATGTCTGGAGTATTTGATGTGAAACCTGGACAGTTGGTACAGAAGAGAAAAGAAGGTTAATTTAATTTGAGCAATGGTGCTACAGACGGATGTTAAAGATTAGCTGGTGGGACAAAATTACTAATGAGGAAATTTTTGAGAAGGTGGGAGAGTATGACTCTATATGGAAGAGTATAAAAACGCGGAGGACAATATTAATTGGTCATATTTTAAGACATGAGAGCTTATTAAAAACAATTATGGAGGGAATAGTAGAAGGAAAGAGATATCGAGGAAGACCACGTTTAGAATTCATCCAGCAGATAATGGAAGATGTTGGCTGCAGAAGATATGAAGAGAAGAGTAGAGCTGTATGGAAGACTGCCGCAGACCAATCCCAGTATTGACTACCGGAGAAGAAGAAGAATTTTTGTATTAAATTGTTTCACTAATTTATGTGTATTGTTCACTATTTCCGACTGTAACTTACTCCGTTCCCAACAAAAGAAAACTTCTCTATGCCCTCTGCTAGTCTGCGGTCATTCATCTTTTCCCTTCCATTTACTATTCGCAATCTTCAATCAGTAATCATCCATGCTTTATTTAAACTCTACCCCTTGCCTACTCCAGTACTCTCTTCACCCACCTCGCATCCTCGGATGACTCCCTTCCCAGCTCCTTTACTATTTTGTTTTGTTTACGTTCTGTTATGTCTTTCAGCGTTTCCTGACCAAACAAGTTTTCACTCGTTTCTCAAATTTCTTAGTCGTTTCAAGGTTTTTTCTTTTTTCGGTTAGATTTATTTAAATGTTCTTCCACTCTTAAATGTACTTCCGCTTGCCTGCTATAGATTAAACCCACAACAGGGTAATCTCGCTTTTGACGAATGACAGTAACCTCGGCACACAGTATGTTTCTCCATTAAGTACTGAACTGAAATTACAGGCTGAGCAACCCTTGAATATATTGCGCTGTCGGGAGAAGGCAGGAAAGCCGTCCTCGCCAGCTGCGCAAACCAGCCTTTATTTACCTCCACATTTTTCGGAAGCTGCAACGTAGTAACGTGAAGCAAACGCACAACTCCTCCACTGCCAACGTTGGTATTAATAAAGTCGTCATTCTGTCTCTAAAATACAAATTATAAAATATAAGTTAAACATTATCGTATTCTAAACAACGTTAGTTTATAATCTGTCACGAGGGTAACATATTCCTAAGCAGTTAAACATAACTGGCGACGAATAACCTCACAAATGTGTCATATATGTAAAACTGACTTCCAAGCCCGTCATTAAGTTCATTTCTTCAGTTATACTACAAAAGTGACAGAGAATATGGCGCCTACATGTACACGGAAAATAAACAGAAATAACTGACTGAACGCAGTCGCTTAGTTAAAGATTAATGTTTTTAAGCAACACTCATAATATTAAAAATAATAGAGTGCGGTACTGTACATGTTTCTTATTATACTATAACAACAATATCTCTGGACAGGGAGTATATGCAAACATCTTCATCGACAGAATATAAATAAACAAAAGCAACTGGTAATTGATATATTGATTTAAACAATTCTTACGTTTTTCTTTCAGTTGCTTGACTGAATAGAGCTATAGTCAAAAACGCTGATGACCCCGAGGGCAGATCGTGACGACACGATGACAGTGACGGCAATTATCACCAAACTGTCAAATAAAGTGTGTTTGTAGCATTGTCCACAAGGGAGCGTGCATAAACCTCGTAGCTCCATTTAGGCCTCCTGTGAACCCCCTCCTCCCCCCTCCGCCACGTAGCTCAACGTGGCTTTTGTCTCTATTTCCTCCCCCCGCCCCCCGCGTAGCACGTAGCTTTTTTCCATATTGATTCCAGAAGACATTTTTCACTGTTTTCTCTTGTCAGACTATCGTAAATTACATACGGGGATAATTAAATGACGGAAATAAATATTTTCATGCTTCTGTGTGTTCTGTATCTCATTTTAACTATGACAAATAATATGTAGGAAAAATTACGTGCCCTGGCTCGGAACTTCCCCCCCCCCCTTTTTCCACTCACGTAGCCCAGAAACACCCCCCACCCCCCCTCAGACCGAGCCACGTAGCTTATCCACAACACCTAACATTTTTTCCCTTGCAAATCAGTTTGATCTATTGGTTGTTACATAGAGCGATTAGTTCCTCCAATGTCGGAGATGGAAACAATTCGTCTCTTTTCACTACAATGTTACAGCCTTAAATTTCACTTTCTTGCATCTTTGTCATATGAGTAGAATAAATATGTTCTCAACATAAATATTTTTATAATAAACTTTCTCTTAATCTCAACAGAATTTTCAGACATCGCAACTTACCATACCGAGACAGGTACCGTTAAAAACGTTACAGAGATGTTAATTGTACAAATTTCATCTGAGTTGGATCAGCTGTAGAAATTATGGTTTTAAAATTCTTCTTCTTTCGATTTTGGTCTTTTTTGCACCTCGGTAACCATCTGGTTTAAATATTTTAATTTTCTTCTCCTCCTGAATTTTTTAATCATTTCACTGGGGTTCTTCATTCTTTCTTCAGACCAGGTGATATTGAACTTTGTATGTCGTTCCTCGAATTTATGAATTTTAATTTGAAACACTATTTGCTTTTACAATTATTTAATATACTATATTTTACTGTATTCAGCAAGAATTGACGCATATTACTGTTAAAAATTCATCAGTTTTTATTTTCTTACTAGCTGGTACCAACGACTTCGTTCGTGTTTGTAAAGAATTTGGATTGACAGCTACCGACATCTAACCGCCATAGTGCACGATGGCAGACTCAATGCTATTGCCACCCTCAAACGCCAGTCATCTGCGCTATGTAGTTAAGGCAGCAAAGTAAAATATACGGACAAACATGTCTTTGGTCGAAATACGAAAATATCCTAGATCAACCAATTTCAACCAACATATCTCCCACACTCTCACAGTTACCGAAATTCGGCCAACGTTGTGATCCACGGGTGACTCTCTGCTACTACCACACACAAACACTAGTGATCTGCGCTAGATAGTTTTGACTGAAAAGTGATACACCATGACACTTACGTTTTTGGTAGAAATATGAAAGTGCCGCAGGTCGACCACTTTCAACCATCATATCTCCCGCACCCTCATAGCTACCGACATCTAACCACTGTAGTACACGATAGGAGACGCGATACCACTACCACACACAAACACCATTGGTCTATGCTATGTAGTTGTGGCAGCAGAGTGACATAGACGGAGACATATGTCTTTCGCCGAAATACGAAAATGCCCTGTATCGACCACTTTTAACAATCTCATCTCCCACATCCCCACAGCTATCGACATTCGGCCAACGTTGTGCACGACAGGAAACTCCATGCTACTTCCACACACAAAGACCAGTGATCTGCGCTAGGTAGTGGTGACTGAAAAGTGAAATATATGAAAACACACGTCTATTTATATATATATATAAGATTAACGGCGGGATGGAGTAGCATACTTTGTTATATTCAGTATTTGTTTGAAGATCGAAGTTAGAGGCGGGGAAGGACTGGAGCCATGGAACGGGAAGGAGCTGTCCCGGCGTTTAGCTCGAGTGGGTTCGGGAAACTACGGCAGCCGAAATATCGATCTGGATAGGGATCGAACCGAATGCTCGGCCTGAGCATTAACCGCTTAACCACCAGCATCGGTTTATTAATTTTAAAAAGTTGAATAACTCCTCCATAAACATTGACGTAGCCATTCGGTTAAATGTTATAAGCATAAAGAAAAAGTATTCGGGGAGACGACGTGCACTTGTAAATTCGATTTGCATATTAATTAAGCAGCCTATTAACACGTTTAATGAAAGTGCATCTTTCATTTGTTCCTCTGAAAGTGTTTCCAACATACGACATATTTTTCTGGGAAGCTTAGTGAACTGTTTACACACGGCAATGATTCATTGTTCATATACTTACTGTTAAGCTGGAGTTTATCGCCATAAAACTTGGAGATAACAGCAGACGTTCTTAGAATAAATCCTGACTTTATCTTTTAATGTGTTTTACAACGGCGCTAATGGTTGCGGTCTGGAAGAAGGATGACCAAACAACGCGCATCACAAACTTCTGAAGTGCAGGAAAAGAAATAACGTACAGTGAACTTATAATTCGATCAAATCTATCAGCAGATTGGATCAGAAATAATCACTGCGTCGAGAAACTAATCGTATGATATATTATTTCGATAAGGTATACCCTTCATACCTAACCTAAATCGATAAGGGAGGTATCATTTTAAAGATTAAGATATCCGCGTTGATCATATCATATCATATCATATCATATCATATCATATAGAAATTTCGGGCCCCGGGTAAAAAAATTGGCGACCTTTTTTTTAGCTCTACAAACTAGCCGGGCGACAATAGGCGGATTCTTGGCTTCGAGGCCTGGGGGCCCCTGCAGCCAGTAATCGGGGCCCCCCATCAGCCGACGGGCCCCGATACATTTGACCCGCTTACCCCCCCCCTAACGCCGGCCCTGATGTATTCCTTCTTTTCATTTTGTCCCTGTTATCTAATATCAATAATTATCGCAAAATATATCAATAAGCTTGTTATTGATAACAATATGCAAACAAATTAAATAATTAATCGTCACTGGTTTGAAATTATACCTTATTCCTTGTAAACTTTTAAGGAGAAGAAAGATTTTTCTGCTTTCAACTTAACACTTTAAGTATCATATCTAACCTCGACTGTTTCCATCTCATCTTCCCCCTTAAGACTCGATTAGGGTAGTCTGATCCACACTAATAAATGCATTTTACAACTATTGGTGATGCTCATGCCCGTGTTTTTCACGGGCTTTGAAACTAATCTAGTCATATTTAGCAACGACCAAAATGTGGAAAAAAGAGTCCCAAACAACACATTACCCACTACTCCTCCTGCAGCCGGTAATAATTATCGGGTTTTGGCGCAAGTTACAAATATCCTCGGAACAAAATATGAATATGGAATGAGTGTAAAAACGTTAAAGCACAAAATGTGGACTGAGCGTGTTGGGTGAGTGGTTAACGTTCTCGCCTCGCATTCGGAAGGACACCGGTTCGAATCCCCATCCGGGCATCCAGATTTGAGTTTTCCATGGTTTCCCCAAATCACTTCAGGAGAATACCGGGTTGCTTCCTACAATAGGCCATGACCGAATTCCTTCCCGTTCCTTGTCCCCAGTCCCATCCCGCCTCTAATGACCGTGACGTCGACGAGGCGTAAAGCAATAAGTAAAAACAAAAACAAAAAAGAACTAAATGGGGAAAGGTTATAACACAAAAGTGAAGAACTTACCAAACCTTAAAGCTTAATGTTTACTTTCTGAATCCTGACGGAATTTATAACTGTTCTTACGGTTTATTCGACAAAATCTGTTGATTAGGTATGGCGGGAGTTTTCGTGTTAGCTGAAGTGTGGTACAAACAGGTGGACTGAAAATTAACCAAATAGTTTGAGCAGCGATGAAAACATGTGCATCTAAATAGATACAGTCCTTTGTTTCCCATAAGAAAGCAAAAGTCACCGAGGTGTACCTGAATGTGTGTGTGTGAAGCCTCGGCAAATATAAATAGGCAGCGAGGAGACACGGCGCCGAGCACACTCCACACAAATTGTTTACATTTATTCAGAGTATCAGCGCAAATACCCTCCTCCACACCTCCAACACACGCATTCAGTCTCACTCACATCTCAGCTTAGCTCGATCAAGTACCCTAATAAAAACAAACTCTTGCGATCTTACCAACTGGTGACAATTTGCAGCGTATTCCGCCTCCGTCTTGTACAACTTAACGCCGATTCTTTTATTTAAACTTCAGGCCTAAGCAAAGAAAGTTGCCTAGTTAAGCTACTAAAATAATTGCCTGGAGAACAGAGGTTTAGTGAGAGTAACTAGACTGCAAATACTCCTTAATGTGCCTACATAATATTTAAACTGGAAGTAAGCACAGAGGTTGTGTGCGGTGCTCAGACTATTGGATAAGTAGCCTGCCACGGTAGGTAGCTACAGTCCCACTATTAAAACACTGTGAATTATGATTCGGCTATATGAAGATATCTACGTGGCAACAATACTTCTTAGAAACATAAAAAGCAGTTAGTTGTGAAGGTTTTTTTTCACACAATGGCAAAGGATTAGGCCTATACTTCAGAAAAAATGAAACTCCAAAATTTTATGCTTTATTTACATTTATTGTTACAGAGGAAAGCAGTTGACTTTGGACTTACCGAACCATAAGTGAGGTTTCATTGTTGATGCACCGAGAATTTATTATTCTGAACGAGTCCCGTTAAAAATAATGTGGATTAGGTAATATTATGGTCCCTAAAAAAATAAGATTTCTCAAACGAAGACAAAAACCATATTTAGCGCAGAAGGTTTTGTAATTACTAAAGAATTTTGTTTGTAAGTTTCTGTAAGTACTTCATTCATGTGGTGTTGTATCAATATTTTGTTTATTGTAGCTAGAGGAAGTAAGTACGTATGTTTAAGTAACTCCCTTCGAAATATTTTTTTTTTAGTCCCTTTATTTGAAGAGAAAGTAGTAAAGCAGCCAAGATCTTATTAATGTGATGTTTTTGTAATCGTTGTTTGTCATTTCATGGAAGCAGCACGTGGTGCAAACTACCAGTGTTATAATTTGAGGTCACTAGCAAAATCTGTTAGAAGTTTGATTTTGATGCAAATGTTAAAAATGTTTATAAAACGTTTCCTTCGGTTTAATTTTTTGTTTGTAGTATATCTTCCTTTTTGTAACTTTGCAATTCTAGCAACCACCCACAATTCCAACTTCTTAGAGTAAATTCAAAGACAGACATCAGTAGTTGACTGTGTCATTCGTTGTTGATAGACCAACAATACAAGACACGCTGCGCCATGTTTAACACTGGTGCGGAAACAATGTGCACAGATGTTAGCAGAATTATCCGAAATAAATTATTAAGTTGACACAGTGTAACAGCCCTCAAACCTAGACTTTAAATGGAACTGTATTTTATGAAGCATTTGTAGCAAGCTGGAGGTTGAGTGAATTTGATTTTGTATGTTTGTCTTGCAATTTACAGTAAATCGGTGTAAATGAACTTTTGTTTTATGAAAAGAAATTATGTAAATACTATTTAAGATCTGTAAGGTTGGAACTATGCAAGAGAAATTGATTAAATGTTTGTATTCCAAGGAATAAGGTGAGCTACGATGTTTAGAGGATGATTTACTACAGTTTAACCCTGCAGTGGTCGCGTGGATTACATATGTAGTCCATTCAAGCCATTTCTAATGGGACTTTTCAGAGCGCGACTACTGCAGGGTTAAAATCATTTAAGTGGATAATTTTGTGTTTAAATATATTTAATTTTCATATTTGAGCATTTCGTAATGACTGTAAATGATAATGTATTGATTTTGATTGTTTTTAATTGTTTAAGTATTGTTCGAGAAATATCTTTGTAATATTCTGGAACTTTGTTTTTAATATATTTTTAATTGTTTAAGTATTGTTAAAGTTCGAGAAATATCTTTGTAATATTCTGGAACTTTCTATGAAACGAGTGGCAGAAACAGTTGAAACAGTTTTTGCGTGAACAGCTTTACGTGTATGGGGGTATTGTCTTTTATGTATTTATCGTATGATTAACAAGGTACACAACAGGAAATGTACATCTCACAAGCTTGTACAATTTCATATCTCGAGATCTAATGATTTATCCAGTGCAGTATTGTCTTCGAAAGCAATATTGAATGTAATCGCTGCAGCTTGTGTTTACATGTGATCAGTATCTTTTAAGTCTGATTTTTACGGGAAATAAAAACAAGTTAAAATTAAAAATGTGTCTGGGACTTATTATTTCCTATATAATAAACGACGAGACACCTAACAACAGGACGGAAGTTTTTTGAGCGCTTAGGATTTTTTTCCAGGCAACAGTGAAGCTACTATTTCTTTACCTAAATTATTTTATATTCTACTCCACTGCTGTTTAAAGAGGTGTAGAAACAAGAGTGTGTTAATCCTTTAAATGCCTCAGCCAAATGTCGTAAGTAGTGTAAATATGTTTGCTTCTTGCTTTACATATGTTCATTGTGCCGTAACACTGAACTCACTGTATTGTAGACTGCATTCCGATTAATTCCTGACCATTTTTATTGCTCTCTGGTACTCCAGTTTGTATTGTCTCTTTATAGAAGAAATTTACTTCGCACAGAATCTCATACGTGTCAATACGCGCTTCCTACATTGTGTTGGGGTGTTTTCACTAACCGTATCTTGTATTTTTAGGTAGGATTCCTATACAGTTTTGTAAGTCAGAGTTTTTGTGGCTGTTTCTTCTTCTACTGCTACTGATCGCTGTTGTGGCAGCATAAGGCATCAGTAACTCACAAACAGATGGTAATTATACAGCTGAAAAAGAAAACAGATTTAAATGAAGACTTTATATTTTCCTGCAAACAAAATGATCAAAGCAGCTCAAAAACGTCGCGTTATTATTTTCGATCTAAATGTTGACTTTGATACAAAACAGTTCCTTATTAATGCAATTATTGGCATTAAAAGAAAAATTTTAATTCAGATGAATATGCGTGGGAACAAAAACAGAATGACTTAGGGAACCACAAAATGTGAACGCTGGAAAGCAGTGCTTAAGATGGCTGCAGCAGTACTTGCGCGCTGTCTTATGACGTCGATACTGGCGCTCGTCTCTTCCCTGTTGTTCAACGTTCCAGCCGGTATGGTGTACGCGGTATGTCAGCATTCCAAAAGCAGAAGTACTGCAACTACGTCATTGTGTACAGAGAAACTCTTAAGGAACTTTTGTTTTTTCTCATAATAAAATGAGGACAAGTACAAAATTCTAAAGTAGCATCAAACATTTTGAGAAAGCTGATAGTCTCTGTTAGTGTATACGTCATGCACAAAAATTTTAGTTTCAAAACAGCCAGCGTTCGATGAAACAAGATTATTCTCTTTGTACTAATCAACCATCGTTATAGATTTTATTTAGGAACCCTGCTGAAGTTCTACAATTTATTATTAAAATTGACGCAGTGTTTTTAGTAACTGCTAGAGGAACTTTAATGGAAACATTTATGGACTCAAGATCTCATTTGAGCGATTTCGTTTATATGAGGCCAGCAGTTTTTCCGTTGACTCACCCTCCAGAAACTTTTTTTTTTTTTTTTTGTGTGTGTAGCATAAGCGTTTGTCATATAATGTTTTTGTAACCTTTACCACAAATTAAACTACACAGTTTAGTTGCCCTTATGGTAATCCTTGATGTAATGATGTGATTAACATTTTATGATATTCTAAAGTGAAAGGGGGAGAGCAAAAAATCCATACAGAGGGTGCAGTGCTTATCTCTTTATTACTTGATCTTTGGTGAATGTCTGAAAAGGAGTGTTCATTTGATATGCGATGTGATCTGTGGCTTCTGTCTGTTCACGGTACGAAGGAATTATCATTTCTTATTCCGTTCTCCGTTCAGATAGTCCGCTAGATACACCTCTGATTTTAATCTAGTCCGCAAGCTGTCAAGCTAAGGACAGCAAAGGACAGGAAGTCGCAGACGGCTTACAGAGTTATAAATAGGGTTCGGATCTTTAAGACAAGTCATTTCATCCTGCCTTCATTTTGAGCTGCAATGCTGAATTAAACATGATCGAACCTTCATTATTCTATTTAAATGTATTTTACGTTGCATAGAAATGCATATTCAGGCCGTTTTCTTAGTTTTAGTCATAGTACGATAGTATTTTTGGTCATATTTGAGGAAACATCTGATAATTTTTTAATAATACCAGGAAGTTAGTAGAACTTATAGAAGAGAAGAAATTAAGATAATTATTCACAGACTGTGTTCCTTTTATACATTAGAGGAAAAAATAAAACCGATTGTCAATGAAATGATCAGAATTCACCAGTCAAGAAAACTTATATATTATTGTCATTCTATAAATGTTATTTTTGACAATACAGCAGCCACTTCAATTAATGTCTCATTGTCACCAACACTTTTCAAAATAATCCTCAGTACTAAATCTGCAGTGGATCAGTGAGTACCGTCATGCCGAAAACAAAGTGTGAAGTTATGGATTTCTGTAAAGGAATTTGGAGATGATTATTTTAGTGCAGAGGAAAGAGTTTTTTGTGCAAATTCTGTAAAATTAAAGTGACTGGAGCAAAGCGATTTAAAATTTAATTTCACAATGGCGCAGTGAGTACACGGAAGCAAATTATGATGTCTATATGAAAGCGAAACTACTAGATAAAATAAATGATATACAATTGAGCATGATTGATGTATAGTAAATTTAAATGTTTGGTCATATATAGGTCATATTTACCCGTTTTTAAGATCATATTTGCATCCACATTTCTTTGTTTTTTTGGTCATAAAGAATTGTGTTTATATACTTCTTTAAAATTCTCCATCGCTACTGCTAAGACTCACTAAAAATGTTTCACGCTAATAGCGCCAATTAATTTAAATAAAGGAATGAGATGAATTTTAGTAATACGTAAATACGAAGTTTACCTTAAACGTAGCATTGTTGCTTGTAAGTGCGCATAAAAAAAAGCTGTTACATGCGTTCCGTCAATTCTATATTATAATAGCTTAGACACTTTTTCTCTGTATATGAAATCGTGTTCAAAAGGAGTAATCGCAACGTACAATACTGATGATGCAGAAGTCAAAACGTTAAATTTGGTATTCTCTCTGTCTGTCCGCACGTCTCCTAAAACTAATGGATAGATTCTAGAAGATAGCGCACAGCAGCAACGGATGACATTACTTAACGGGTAAAATACTTGTTATCGCTGCCATAAGTCTTTAACTCTTTACACAAAACCCAATATCGTATTAAAGATTTAATTCCGTAGACGTGAACGAGGTCGGAAAAAACTTTGAAATAACAACTTAGACCTGTATTTGGCGAGCTCTAAACATGCATGTTACAATTTTTTCACTAGGAAAATGTGAAGTGAGAAGGCCTGACAGGTGTCAGTTTTAGACTAGTTCTACCTCATAAACACTTTACCTAGGAACTTGAAATTCCTTTCCTTTACTTATTAGACGACAAAGTATTATTAAAAATTCTTACATCCGATGCAATTGGTAAACGGCTATCACCGAACATGGTGGGTGAGTGGTTAGCGTTCTGACTTCGCATTGGGGAGGACGCCGGTTCGAATCCCCGTCCGGGCATCCAGATTTGGGTTTTCCATGGTTTCCCCAAATCACTCCAGGCGGATGCCGGGATGCTTCCTTCAAAAAGGCCATGGTCGAATTCCTTCCAGTTCCTTGTCCCCAGTCCCTTCCCGCCTCTAATGACCTTAGCCGTCGACGAGGCGTAAAGCCATAAGTAAAAAAAAAAGCTATCAAATAAGAAAAAGTTTTTATTTTGATGTTACTTCTTTGTTGTTAATTCAGATTGCCTTGTGACCCTGTGTACCTATAGTAAATTCGACAGCAAATGAAGGAATGCATCGGATGTGGAGGAAGCGGCTGCGATAACAAGTCAGGCATTGCCTGCGTCGCGTGTAACGTATCTGGGGAGGTTATTAGGTAAGTGCGTGGGGCTCGATTGTTAACTCTTGCTTTTTGCGTAATTTAACTCATTTCCTATGCAAAGACCAAAGTCAAGTACAGCGTATTAAATTCAGATTCAACCTTGATTTGGCAGCAATAAAAACTGACTCTAAACAGGATTTTTAAAATATAGGATTGTTATTAAATAAATTATTACAGTCAACCAGATCGTCAGTTTGGTTGATTGTTACAAGGTTTGTCTGGTTGACACCTTAAGAGGAGTAATTTGTGCCCTGTTAGTGGAGTCACGTGACATGCATGACCTCAGATCAGAAAAGAAATCAGTTGCTGCTTAGAAGTTATAGCCAGAGTCTCAAGTTATATGAGCGATCGTATGAACAGGCAATGCTGTCGCGCCAGCCACCTCATAGTGTTAGGCCTTTGTGAACTGACTTAGGCTTTCACACCTTTCCACTTTGTTGAATAATGTTTTTAGTTATCGTTTACACTGTTATTATTATTATATTTAATTACGGTGGCAATTCTCCTAGTCATCTAATTACCCATTTTTTTAAATTATTTTTTAAAAAAATCTTTTATAATTGGAGTGTTAAATTCCTCCCCATTTACAAATTTTGATTCCTTAAGCACTTTTGGTAAATTGTTCTTCACATAACTTGGTAATTTGTTCTAATTCCTGACACCCTTACCAACAGAAGTAAATTTTCTCACTCCCTTATGCATGAAGTCGAGCGCAATCTTGTGGTCATGGACTCCTGTGTAGTATTCCTAATTCCTTGACCAATATCGCTCCAAGCCCCACCACCAACATAAGCCCTGTTCATTCCTCTTCCATTCCTCCAATGACTCCCAATCCAGCTTTCTTCTCATATCAGTTACTGACTGGGTCCTGCGATAATTTCCACAAACAAATCTAGCTGCTCTTATTTGCACACCATCCTGCATCTGATACTCAAAACGTGGGTCCCAAACTATACCATCATATTCAACCAGTGGTCTGACCAAAGTTTTTAAACCCAAGTCTCTTACTTCTCTGTACATACTGTCATCACTCTCTCCAGTAAATGAAGGATTTTGTAACCTTTTCCTACTACCTGCCCAATGTGCTCTGCCCAGTTTAATTTGTTATCAAACGTTATGCCTTCAACAAGCAAATCTGACCCCATCCTATAATCATAATTACATTTACCTTTCAAGAATTCAACAATCAGTTCTCTTCCCACCGTATTATCACCATCAACCTTTAGTTTTTTATCTGTTTACCTAATAAGCTTACTCTTCTTGACATTTTTCTTCACTCCATGCTGACCTATCCATTTAGATATTTTATCTAAATCATCATACAGCTGTTCAGTCGTCACCTGTTTTGATCCTATTATGTACCATTATACCATCTGCAAAAAAACTTCTATTCGGACCGTAACCCATGTACACAGTCATTCATTACAATAATGAACAGCAACGGTCCCAATACACTAAACTGTGGCACTCCTATATTTACTTCCAGCTCTTTTGATAATGTATTTCATACTGTAGCAGTTTGCTTTCTGACTTTTAAGAATTCCTCTATCCAGCAAGTAACTTTTTCATCCAATCCAATAGATTTCAGTTTATTTAAAACCATTTTATGGCTCAGTCTCTCAAACGCCTTCGAAAGATATAGTGCCACACTGTCTACTTAATCTCCTTTGAACAATTCATCTGAAACATCTTGCATATAGCCCACCATCGGAGACTCACTTGAATATCCTTGCCTAAAGCAATGTTGTCGATCGGAAAACCATTTTCTTTCCTCACAGACATTTCTGAAATAGTTGCATATCAATTTCTACGTCATTTTGCATATCAGTGATGTGAAACTAATTGGCCTGTAATTTTCAACTCTGTTTGTAACCCCTCCTTTATGAACTGGTACTGCTATCGCTCTTTTCCAATCCTCTGGTAAGCAGCAAGATTCCAGACTAATTTTAAATAAAATTTCAAGGTAAGGTACAATATCGTATCCCATAATCTTTCATACATCTGTAGTTACATTATTTACACCAGCCCCTTTGCGTTTTTTAGGTTTCTGAGTTCCTTCATAATTTCCTGTGAATACGAGTATATTTCAAATTTTGTAGTTTCTTGATTTATACTTTTAGGGAGACTCTCTTCACCTCCTATCACAGGATGAAAGTCCCTAGTTGTCTCACTAAACCAGTCACTCAATATCTCTGAAATTTAAAATCCTCAGTGACTTCAACTCCGTTCGTATCTGCAATAGTCTGAATACCTTCCATTCCCCTCAGTTTTCTAATATAGCCATAGAAGTTTCTAGATGCATCGTTCAGTGGCCCTCCTGCACCAATAATATTCTTCATAAACTCATCCTTTGCTTCTCTCTTTGTTCTTATTAATTGCTTGTTTAGTTGATCTAAGTATTCCCTACTGCCTTCCTGTCTCTTTACTCTGTTGTGTTCCCGTCTCACTGGCCTCTTTAACCTTCTCAGCTCCCTATTGTAGTATGTGGGTTCTGTACTTTTCTTTATTTTCTGCTTTGAAATAAACATTTCCTCGCCATTTTTTATTATCTCCTTCAACTCTTCCCATTTCGCCTCCACTGTACTTTACGTAACTCATCTGATTAATAACCTTTGAGTCATAAAACTGACTTTTCATGTAGACACAGCGCCGGCAGTTGTATTACGTAGCTTCTATTTTATACAATGAAAGGTTCGTGTCATATAGTTGTACTTTTCTAGTTCCCTCGTACGTTCAGTAGAGAAAAATTAAAATAATTGTGGAAAACATTTGTTTCTGGGACGAGCAAATGCTTATGGTAAGGGATGCTATGAACTCGTCGACGAGGCGGGTTGTCTGTTACAGTTTTTCATTAGTTTTACGGGTGAGCTGCAATGCGACGAAGCACATGTTTCACATTTGATGTTAGCAGACAGTGAACAAATACGAACAGCTACTGCTAGTTAGGATTTTCTCTTTATTTACAGCGTTGACGCGATTTAGTTTGCTCTTGCGTTATCTCTTTGCTCCGGGTTAGAATTTTTTGTTACTGTCTGTGTGTTTAAACCTGAGCATTGTTATTTACAATATGAGATACATGGTTTGTATTAGAATATGTTTTCGACCATATCCTAAACGCAGAATCTTTTTTATATATCAAACTAGTGAAAGCCCGTTACTGTTTTTTGTGTATCGTCACGGGTCTAGAAAAGTTCCAGTTTTTACGATGAAATATTATGACAGGTTAATCTGATCTGGACAAATATAAGCTTGACCTGTGTTTCACCATAGGATGAATAAAATCTCTTGGTACTTGTAGAATCAGAAGCATTAATAGAGGTAGGTGTTAAACACGGACAGGAACGATCGCGATATCGTGTAACTGTTTCAAAGGTCATACACTCGAACTTCCTTAAATACGAACTTCACTTGTATTTGACCCTTACAGTTCACTATGCAAAATAAAAAAAAAAAAATCCTGTTTGCTTCGAAAGCATCACGTTGTTTATTATTGAGACTGGGCCAACACTCATAATGTAAACATTGGTCATAGTATATGTGACGGCCAGAGAACTTAATACACATTCCATATTATGAAACAGTTGAGCAACAGAAATAAGTTGCGAGAATAGTCGATTCGGTGACACATTTGTTCTGATGTCCACTTAAAATAACCTAATAACTCACATACAGCGAACATGAATAAAGACCAATAACGAAAGCGGTCAATAAAATGCCTAAAAAGCAAATAAATTGTAATGCATAAATTTTGGTCAAGTAACAACACTAGTGAAAGTTGTAATTAAACTGAAATTTATCCTAAGCCGAAATGACAATTGGCATTCGTGGTTACAGCAGAGACTATGAGTAATTTAATTATTTAAAGTTTTTTAAGTTGCATTAATTAGTAACATGTTACTGAAAAGCAGATCCACGTTTTTTCAGCCTCAAAATTTATTAAAAATAATTTAACTATGAAACGCTATGAAAAGCAAATGTAATGTATGTATTATGTCAATTAATTTGGTAGCAGTTGCTTAGTTATTAAATGGCAGACATAACCACGAATTCCTTCTAATGGTATCTCTGGTCGCTGTTTTGTGAGCGAAGGTTGACACGTGACACCGTTCTCCAGCCAATAGCTATGGAGGTGAGTGGATGACATTACGAAATTATATAGTAGATTACTTTGTTCCATGTCTTACCGGTATACCGGTAAGAGTATTTTCTGAATACGCGGAGGATATTGAACCATTTCTGTCAAATATATTCCGTAAATCACTAGAAGAGAGAAAAGTACCTTCTAGCTGGAAAATAGCCCAGGTAATTCCCGTTTTTAAGAAAGGAGATCGGAGTGATCCTAGGAATTATCGACCCATATCTCTAACATCGGTCTGCAGCAGAATTCTGGAACATGTCATATGCTCGAACATAATGAAGTTTCTAGATGAGAACGAGTTACTTACATCAAGTCAACACGGATTTCGGAAGAAGCGATCGTGTGAAACACAATTGGCCCTATTTTCCCACGATATAATGAAAGTTGTCGATGCAGGTTCGCGGGTTGATGCGGTTTTTTTTTGGATTTTCAGAGGACTTTTGATTCTGTGCCACACGGCCGACTTTTGGCGAAGATTCGAGCTTACGGTGTTTCGGCTCAGATTTGCGAGTGGATGCGTGATTTTCTGGCTGGGCGATCACAATATGTCGTTGTTGACGGGGAAGCCTCTTCTAAGATAAATGTTACTTCGGGCGTTCCTCAGGGAAGTGTAATAGGTCCACTTCTTTTCTTAATATTTATAAACGATCTAAGTGACAACGTCAAATGCTGGGTGCGATTGTTTGCCGACGATGCGGTTATCTATATGGAAATAAGGTGCTCCGACGACTGCTTGGAAATTCAGCGTGATTTGGATGCTATTTTCGATTGGTGCCGTAAATGGCAGCTTACACTTAATTGCAAAAAGTGCAAGGCAATGCGGATAAGTAACAAGAAGAATCAGGTTGTTCACGAGTACAAAATAAACAATTCACCTGTTGACACGGTTGATTCCGTGAAGTATCTGGGGGTGATAGTACAAAGCAACATGAAATGGGACATGCACATAACTTCCGTCGTAGGCAAGGCCAATTCTAAATTACGATTCATAGGTCGTATTTTGAGGAATTGTAATGCTCAAACAAAGGAGATAGCGTATAAAACACTAGTGCGTCCGCATCTGGATTACTGTTGTGGGGTTTGGGATCCGTATCGCAAGGTTCTGATTGACTCAGTTGAGAGGGTGCAGAGGAGAGCCGCTAGATTCGTGACTTGTTGTTACAGCCCTTATGAAAGCGTCACAGAATTGATACATAGATTGGGCTGGGATAGTTTGGAAGACAGACGACGTAGCTTGCGTTCTAATTTATTGGAGAATATGCGAAAAAATTTAAATTTCGAGTGCAATGAAATACTTCTTCCGCCAACCTATTTAGGTCGCAATGACCGGAGGGATAAGATTAGAGAAATAAGATGCCGTACTGATACGTATATGTATTCCTTCTTTCCTCGCACTATTCGGGATTGGAATGGGCGGGTTTAGGATTGGTGCTTAGCACCCTCTGCCACCCACAATGTTTGTGATTCGCAGAGTATGGATGTAGATGTAGATGTAGAATCCTTATTAATTGCACAGGATTCAAAAATTGTTTGTGGTTTCCACACTAAACACTGTAATGACCAATGGTTAGGTTCCTTAGTTTGGTTTTCGAGTTTGGGGGACGCTATTGACTCAATCAAACTGTGGACAAACCGCAGAGGTGACCTGTTCGTCATGACTGCGCGGCTGCTGCTGCTGCTGTGGCTGTTAGTTTACTCTAAGGTAAGACATAAGCAGCAATCGTAGGAGGTGGCATTACCTTCATTTCAAATTCACGAATTTGTTGTGTTGTAATATGGCGATATTACTCAGGGTTATTTGCAACTGGTTCAAAGAATATCTGAAAAGATGCGAATAACTGGTCCAATTATAGTTTAGGATTAAATAGTTAATAGGAATTAAGAAGATAAAGCAGTGAGAGAGTAAATCATAGTTTACAGGAAAAAAAGAAACGATTAAGTGTTTGTAGATGTCAACCATTGCTCCCTCTCGTTCTACCGTTGGCTGTGTAACTTACGGCGTCAGGGATACGAGTAGAGACAGGTATTCAGTCACCTCCCTAGATCATGAAGCAGAGAAGATAACACGACACAGTTGAATCAATAAACTTTATATCACCAGCAACATAGAAGACGATAACCACTGGGTGCCTAACCTGGTGTAACTTAGTAATTAATGGAAGTTGGCCTCTATAGAAAGGGACACCTCTATTCTCGTTTCTGCATGCTTCGTGTTAAGTTGTTAGTAAATTTTGTGAAGAGTGATTCTCAGCCAAGGTGACCCTGAGAGAGTCGACAGCAGAGTGTTATCACTACAAATCATTTAGAAAACCAAGTAATATTCTCGCTCTCTACTAACGTTACCTCCACTTTAATACGTCAGAGTGTAGAGTGCAGTAAATCTTATAAAATGTGTGACGACGCTGATAAGTGATAGTGTGCGTGACTTAAGGTGGCACTGCTTGTTAGTAAGTATGCAGAGGTGAAGCGCGCTGACTGACTTGCTGCCTTAACTTTTACCATGGTATCATTGCCCTCAGACGAAGACCTTTTATGGAATTGTATTTCAAGAATTATTTGTACCAAGCTGGGAGTTGAGTGAATATGGTTTTGTATATTTTTCTTACAATTTATTGTGAATCTGTGGAAATCAATATTTTTTTATGGAAAGAAACTATGTAAATACTATTTAATATGTTCAAGTATGTTTCTAAGCAAGAAACATTGGTTAAAAGTTTGTAATTGTAAGTATTGAGATGATCTACGAGGTTTAGAGGACAATTTGTGATGGTTTTCACTGATTCATGTGGATAACTTTGTGTGTAGACATCTTTAATTGTCATTTCTGTGCATTTAATAATGATTGTGAATGATTTTGTATTAATTTTTATTGTTTATGATGTGATTTTAATTGTTTATGTATTGTTAGAATTCCATAAATGTCGGTCGGAAGTCTTTGAATTTCCTGTGAAAGCTTATATAAGCGATCGGTAGAGACGAGTTTTCAGTTCTATGTATTCAGTATTCAAAGAGTTGTATTCAAGTTTGTTTATTTGGAGGTTATATTCGTTGGAGCATGTGTTTACGTTTGCACCTACTGTCATTGTAGTCTGATGTTTTAAAGGGAGAAAAAAAAACAAATTTGAATCTGCTTGGACTCGGTATTTCATTAGTAAAACGAGATGCCTAACAATGGGTAATGTGTACTACTATAGTAGAAAGCGCTGATGAAAAGTCCGATGCACGACTGATTTTGAATATAATTAATGGATGAGAGTAATCCTCAAATAATTATTTGTAATTTGTTTGCCCTTTCATCGCCATGTAACGTCCTGTACGTATGAAGAAGGCTCATGAATGCAAGCAAATTCGGAGAAGAGTTGGTAATAATAAAAGTAGGATTAAAGATGAAGAAAAGAAGAACGAATAATACAGAAAGAACAGACGGAGAACTATTAGGGTGGGGTAGGGAAGGTTATATTGTGTAGAACACTTGTATAGTTACCTTGCGGCGTACTATAGAATGTAAGTGGAGGAAGAAGTGCAGTCGATAGGGGATGTGGGAAGCGCAAACAGGAACTGGTGGAGGGGCGCTTTATTTACAACTTAACGAGCGGCGCGAGGCGGCCAGGCCGTATTTCTCGCGGCGCCTGGCGTTAATGAACCTTATATCACGCCACGCGCAAACACGAGCTACAATACGCCGAACCTACTATTAAAACCACGCACAAACACTCGTGCAGTCCTACAACTAACAATTCTTAATCACTAATACATACCTTACAACCAACTAGTTTTAACCCGAAATTATTTCGAGTTCTTAATCTTAAATTCTCTCAGTGTAATTTTACCACTAATCTACTGTTGTCCTGGCCTTTGCGAAACTCTTTCAGCGGTTTTGGTAAACTGTTCAGATCTTACCTTGATAATTTAGTCCAGTTCTGATACTATTACCTAAAGAACAAAATTTTCCCACTCATCTACATCTTGTGGTTATGATAATCTTTTCACAGCTGCAAAGTATTTTCGCTTAGTTTGGCGCATACTTGCGCTAAAATCGTCTCCTTGGAGTTGAAGTGGTTAGAAGCGAGGTACGTGAAGGAAATAGCGCATGTTCTATGTTCTGGCAGTTGGCTTGAATGGTTTCAGGAGATTAAAAAATACAATTCTGTGTGGTATGACACTTCTCTTTCCGCTCCCCCAAAGTATTCTATTAGTGGTTAACATAGAGTAAGACTGGTTCATAGTGGTGTCCAATGTAAGAAGAGTCGTGTAACAGTAGCAGAAAAGTCTTTAATTAGTTTTTACTGGCCAAAAGTATGAAAAGTTTGTTCATGATTCATTTCCTTAAACAGAAATGTTGTTGGTGGGCGGAAACCTTTAATTACAACTTTTTGGACTTACCTTCATCTCTGATTTTGATTCAAACAGATATGTCGGTTAAATTCAATTTTTATGTGTTAGTAGCTCAGAGTGAGGGTGGACTACAACACCTACGCCTCACAGCCAAAGATTCCATTTAAATGGAATCGCCAATTAAGAAATAAAAAACTCGTGGCATTTCGAGGAAAGGAACAAATTAGAAGCAAAATATTTCTAGATAGCGACATTATTGAAGAGGTTAACTCATTCAAATATTTTCTGAACCAGCTAACAACTTTTGAAGAAAAATATATACATTTAAAATACCGAATTATAACAGAACACAGAAGATAATCAGCCAGGATTTTTAACCGAATAACTGCGGTAGAAATAAAGTTATTGAGAAGAAATGCAGAACACCCATTGATACATTACATCAAAAAAGCGAAATAAAAATACTTAAAAATAAATACAAAGGTACCGATAAAGCTAGCATCTAGGACAAGGATGTTGGTTCGAAATAAACAAAAATATTTTCATGCTTTGCGCGGATTTAACTGTGCGTTGATAGAAACGGTACCTGGTGCAAATATCAAGATCCAAAGCTTTATTTATGTTATACGAGCAAGTCTAAAAGAAATGCGCGGGTGATTGTTCATTACATCAACCAGACATACAGAGACGGATCGGTTATGTTTTGAAGACTTAAGAGTTATTGGATGGCGTGAGATGTTTTCTGTAATATGCGACGGTTAAACGGTTCCAATTTATTTTGGGATAAACTAAATGTGGCGACAAGAGTTAATTGTGCTCTTGGATGGAGAATAAAATACTAGATATTTCTATTCGTTGAAAAAGTTCTATGTGACAATGTATCTTTGACAACCTAGTGGCGAGGCAGAAGAAAAATTACTTTAAATCTCACTTATTATGGTAACAATAAGACTGAAAACTGTTTCAAACAGTGGAACGGAATAAAATTGTTTGTGTGTCCAAACAAAGGAACTAGGGCTCTCAGGCCAGTTATTAAACCAGAGAGGGGACGCGGAAGACTTGGGACTGGGTTAACGCGCATACCTAAAAAAACAAAATTCCGAGGAGATTAACTTTACTGCGTAGCTGTAAAGCTCTGTAGTAAGACAGAAAGTAGCATGAAGAAAGTCAGCTAATATGTAATATCTAATGGCATCCAAACCCGAAAAAAATGGCAGAAACAAGTTTAACACGATAAACAATTCCAGGGATTCGAGTTTTGCCAAATTTTAACTCAGTTAACAGACATGCGCCATTGGAGGAAAGAATAGTTAGGCCCAAAAGACGTGGTAGAAATTCCATTTGATTAGAATCAGTTTTGATGATCTCGAATAAAGGATTATTAGTAGCATATTTTTCGGTGTAATCCAATGAAACCATCAACATGAAACGTTGGCGAAGCTTTTCATGCCAAGATCAGGGCGTAAATAAGGAAACATTCCATGGTTCCTGTAGCAGATGAAAACTGATAATAATAACAATACATGATGATACGTGGATTAGTCGCTGCATTACTCTCTCTTATCTCTTTAACTGATGGCAAAATGTTATCATACCTTCCTGAAGTAGAAGAAATGTGTAAAATAGTATACAGCGTTAATTAGTAATACTTTTAGATATAACTTCACAATAGAAAGTATTGCATTTAGTAACGTAAATCATGTCATGATAAGATGCTATTGTGTGTTTCTTTTCCTTTATGTAACTGAGCCTTTGCATACAAGGCACATCCGAGTCAGTGATGCCCTTCCCGGAGTTGAGGCTACTGGTATGTCAGAGAGTGGTAGGGGACACTGCTACAGCTGACACCGCCCAGCAGCCGCAGTGAAGGTATTGGTGTGTTTTAAAAAGCCAAACAAAATGTGAACGTTATTAAATTAAAAGTATTGAATTAAGGACAAATAAACCTAATATTTAGCCGTATCAGGAAGGGAGAGAATAAATATTCAGAATAAGATGCAGCAGCCATTAGAGCAACTGAACAGACAGCCCTGGCCAACAGCGAATAGCTGAGCAATACATCAGAACCCGATACTCTCCTTGCTGGTGCTCAGCCGTCGGACTGCACACAGCGTTGTCATTGTTGTTTAGTTTATGGCGGTCAGTGGTCGACCCACTTCTCGTCCATGGCAACAAATCGGCTCTCAAAATTAGTACAATACTTTTCAACACCATCCAAACAGTGTTCAAAAATTCGTTTTTGCTACTGTTTGTGGTCAGATTTATCAAATGTAGCATCCATCTTGCATAAAGTTTTCTAATTCTTGATGTAAAGTGTGCCGTCCCCTTCCTTTGATAAGCCTTTAGCCTAGCCTATGTCGTAAACTTTAAATCACCGATCATGTTGTGCACCTTCTCCACGCTTTCGTCCGTAGTTGCAGGTTTTAGTCGTGGATCACCTTCAACGACCACGTTTGAATTGCGTCGCCTGTTTCTTCACTTTTGCAAATGAACGAAAAGACTCCTTACAAACCTTTAGCAACTTTCGATCAATTTACATTGGCAATAAATTGCCCAAAATAGTTAATTTACGACATGATATCCCACTTCCTTCAAAATCGCATAAAGTAAACGGCTTCACGTATCAAGTTGAATCTTTACCTTCCTTATTGCGACTCACGCGCTGGTAACAGTGCTGTCTCCACCCACGAGGCCAACTGTTCACCTTATCCTGGTTCCTTTGGAAAGTCGCAGTTACGGTAATAGCTGTTTCCTCGCAGCTATATCGCCCTTTATGAATGTCTTCTTGACTGCTGGTAGCTCTTCTCTTAATTTCACGCACTTCGTGTAGCCTAGAAGTTCGTTTTCGTGCTAATGTCTGCAGTTATCAGCTTTCAGTGATTTCTTTATTTATTTTTGGTTATTATTATCTGCACTCTTATAATCTGTTTTAATTTTATAATACGTTTTACTAATCCCTATCAAAGTAATGAACGTTTATTTACAGTACCCCTGCAGTTTACCAGCTTTCTACCTGTGGTGTGGTTAATTAATCATGCTAGTTGATTAATAATAAGCTGATGAAGTATCCACACGTATTTAAACGTTTACACTCCCTACACGTAACAGCGTGTTATGGACGAGTGGGCAACCCGTCACCAACATGTTCAAGCTGCGGCTCTAAACAATCCAGTTAATTACTACGAAATTTCAAATAAAAGAGATATAGCTACCGATTTTTCACAAAACAATAATTCGTCATATACTCTTTATTCCATAAAACTGAGTTATTCTTAAACTCAACTACACAGACTTCAGTCTTTCCCACGGCCTTAACAACTGCTACACACGGTTCTCAATACATCAACATAGCAGCCAGCCATACACACCACGTCCTACTTACAACCAGCAGACTACTCTGCCCCAAACACTATACATCCTACTGGAGCGTGAAATGCGTACATCGTCATAATCGGCAGCAGGTGATGCCTTCTATTACCACTACTATGTACACGATGACGACCTCTCTATCACGTGAGGCACCACAGAATTATCCTCGCACTTCACTGATGTAGCTGACTTTTATTACGACCTTAGTGCTTATTTCTGTCAACGTGCGCGCTGTATTAAGGAGTCTCTTAAAACTTTCTTTCGAAGGTTTGATTATTAACTTTAAATGTAGACCCATTACTACGTTATCATCTACAAATATCAGCTAACTGTTAAAAATCGCTTGTTACCGCTGTAAAACGCGTTTTCAAATTGCACCTCTGTATCATCTAAGAACCCTGCACCCCTGAGGTAAAAACTTCCTTACTCAACACAACTACTTTAAATCATAAAATGCCAGAGCTATGTTTATCATATCGCTACACTTCCTTTGTAGAAGTTAAAAAGAACTGGTATATTTCTGACACTTAGTCCGTACATCAGTCGCCATTATTATTATTATTATTTTGATCAACTTCACATATATCCTTGCTACTAACGAACACTCCACTGTTGTATTCGTAGTCTTGTCTCTTGGTCTAGCTGCATTGGTGAGGTTTATTCATATTTTTCTTTTCGTAATCCTGAGGTTTCAGTAACCATGACATGTCTTCGTACAATTGAAACTAATTATTACAATTGAATAAAACATTAAATGAAGTCAAAATTAAATCCATTATCTGAAAATGTATGGTTTATTAGGATCAGTTATAAAGAAACTTGGAAAACATCAAAAAATAATAATAATCATAGACAGGGTGAGGTATATATAAGAGGGCGTAATTTTCTGGGTATTGAGTAATTGCTGTGATCAGCCGATTGCACACAGCTGGAGTTTGCAGCGTCTCTCGTGGGCAGACAGGTTGGGCGTGCGGCGGGAAGTCGCCCTCTCCCTGCCACAGGGGCTGCTCGCGACCTCGTCTCGGTTCGTCTCCTGGTGTTCCCGCCGTTCACGAGACTCCGATCCAGTGTCGCCGGGGACTTCTGCTGTACTTGTTCCGCCTTGTGCACTCATTTTTACATCTTCTGTTGTCCTTTGTTCATTTCTTGGATAATCATTGCCTGATTTTTTTTTCCACAGAACTATTCTCTTCTCTGTGAGAATCTTTTTCGGTGAAACTAGTCATTGAAACGTCATGGAAAGTAGCAGTATTACCCCCTTTATGATTTGATCGGTCCTGTGTGTATTTTCTAATTTTAATTTGTTCTTTATCGTAATTGCGGAGAGTCCTCATCAAAACACGTATTATTTAAACTATCCGAAATCTGGAAAACGGTTGGAACTAAGAAATATAAGTGATTTAAAATTGTATAAAGAATGAAAATGTTGTATAGATATCACACAAAATTAACAAATTTTAGTGAAAAAATGGCCGGAGGGGTATGTAAGGAAACAAGTTTTCCCTACATATATGTATATTTATTTTTCTCTGAAATGTAATTTTTTTCGAGTTGTAGCTGTGATATCTTTAGTTTGAGAGATTGTCCTAGCAGCTGTGATCGTGGACATTAGCGAAATGGAATATCTTTGGTTTTTGGTGGTTGGCAAGAAGTTTTTAGTCTCCCAGAGAAAAGAAGGAAACTGAAGGCATAAGAAAAAACTGTCTGTTATATTTATTTTGAAATAGGATTAATGTATTGAAAATCAAATGTATTACTGCATGTTGAAGAAGAGAAAAAAAATAAAAGTTAGTTAATGTGTTAGTAAGTTTTGGTATATTTGGTATAAGCTACCAACATCTACAGCTAGTCTATTTACGGCTAATTGATAGCAGTAAGAGAAATATTTCATATACAATAAATTTTACAAGTGGCATTCCTTGACGAGGACATGGTGTATAATAGATCACAGAAAATTTAGCATAAACGCAATTTTTTTGTGACAAATTGGCAGGGCGGATGTGTGAGGAACAGTCCCCTCAAACCTAAAATCTATTGTTTTAGTATTTCTTTGTTTATTTTTTTATTTTGTTGTTTGTGTTCCGCATTTAACATTTTGCTGTTTATTTAAGTTTGATGAGAAGCGTAGGATATCGAAACAGTGTTATCTTTGAATTGTACACTATGAATGGAATGAGAGTATCTTTGTCAGTCCGCGGAAAGAAATTATGATGGGTGGAGGCATGGTGTGATATGCTTCGCTCGCATAGTGGCAAATAGAACAGTAATTGTGTAATTAATCGAGATAGTAAGAGAGAATATTCAATATTTGTTGATTTTTTGAAAGTGTAATTTGTGAAGCATGTGATGGATGAAATATATGCAAAAGGAAATGAAGTTTTTGGATTGTATTTGAATCATGCAGACCAATTAAGTAGCAGAAGCAGCAAGTTAATATTCAGCCGGTTCTGAGATGAGTTGTATCCACCCGAGGCCAATCCAAGAATCATAATAAGGTCAGTTTCCTACCGCCTCGGGAGGTCCCTCACTTTCTCCAGTCTCTCAGATTGCCGAGAACCATTCTCTGGGAGGGACGTGACTTACCACCAGTGCAGAGAATTTTCCCATAGTCTGGACGAGATCTCTAGAATCCCTTCTCACATTATGCGCACACGAACTGGCGAGCCTATAGCCGGCCACGTCCTGCCCTGCTCAGCGTTCTATTTGCTCCTTAGGCTTAAGTAGGTCGGCCTCTATAATCAGTAAAATAACAGTTAGAATTTTCAGTCTGCGTTCCAAAAGAAACATCCTCCAAACATCGTTGTATTGAGAAATGAGCTCTGTTATGCTTTGGCTGAGAAGTGGAGTGCACGTTCCATGTGGTCACAGAACCCCCCCCCCCCCCCCTCCCCCTTGTTCCTGATGTACCCGCTTCACAGCGCGGTCTGACGTAGTAATCAACTTAAAACATTACCGGTATGTCACACTCAAAGAAAATCTTACATAACATCTTCTATAAGCTTCGATGTTTTATCTGTTATGAAAAAAAAAAAAAAAAAAAAAATTGGGCCAAGATTGGAAGAAGTGAACACAATTCACAGGCGCTTGAAAGTTACAAACTTACGTATTCGTGTAAATGAAACACTGTGACAAGCGCTTGCAGATTACAATTACTGAATATTAAACAATCGTACCACCAAAATTATTTGTTGTTTGTGATCATCTGCAAACGACCGTTGATACGTATCAAGTTCGGAAGTGGTATATTGTAAAATAATTTAGAATACTTCGCACAGGAGGATATGGGTTCGAATCCCCGTCCGGCCATTCAGATTTGGATTTTCCATGGTTTTCCTAAATCACTTCAGGCGAATGCCGGGAAGTTTCTTTAAAATGACATGGCCCAATTCCTTCTCATTCTTCCATAATACTTCCCATTCCTTCTCCCCAGTGTAATGACTCCTACGTTGAAGAGGCGTAAAGCCAGAACCAAAAACACAGACCAGTTCACAAGTTTACAGACAGAAGCTTCTGTTTTATAAGTAGGTACCAGAAAATTTTACTAATGTATACTCATCTGACATAATGTGTTACAAATCATAATGTGATGTACAGGAATCATTTTCGAATGAATGTAGCTTACGTTTTGGTACTGGAAGCAGCCAGTCTGTTACTTTTTTACCTTGTTTGGGTGTTTCCATCCATTCTCGATGCCATCAGCCGAAGTTTAATCAAATTCTCAATCTCTGTATATAAGTTCTGAAGACTTACTTCTTGACATTAATGCATAAATTCCTTGTATACTGCTGGTAAATGACGTTTCTTCTCTTCTGCTCTCATTTATTTTTTTATGCTTTTATTGTTTATAATCTCAACGCCAAATTTATCTTAAGCCTCGAATTACAACCAATGTAATATGATGGAATCGATGCTTGAAGCTTTTGAGAATTTCGCTGTGTGAGTTAGCATTCGAAATTCTTCTCCGTCTAAAAATCACGTTTTTCCAATTGGTTTATTTTGTTGGGTAATAGTTACCTACTCTGAGTGGTAATCGAGACGAGGTGACGGTGTTTTGTTCTGTTTCCTGGAAGGTCTGTGGGACGCTCAGGTTTCTCCTGAGCAAACACAGCTTTCTCTTGTCCCCTGATCAAACTACCAGCGCAGTCCAAAGCCAGAGCACCACAAAGTCACATAGCACAAAATAAGCCGCTCGCTCGTTCCTTTTGCAAATACAGTCCTCATCATAAAAATTAACAGCAGCTAATACTTTAGAACAAAATGTCGAACAGAGGTGTCTATGATTTGTTGCTGGGCTAATGCGTGAGTAACAATTCTAGAATTCAACAGTTGTCATAAAGAATGTCGTAATAAATAGCTTATTTGGCAACAAGAAAGTTCCTAAAATTTGTACATATTTTATTATATGTTTCGTTGTAGGGACTCCTGAGAATTTTTAGTAAACAGAGAAAATAATAACAAAGTACCTTGCGTATGATTGTTTAAAAGTTGTGTACTGTCTGTAGGCTGTCGCAGCCTACAAACACTTCAGAGGATTCATTCACAACAACCTGATGTCTCTTGAATTTCACGTCATCGTCTTATTCGACCCGAACCGTTTTTCCGTGATACTAGTTTTTTCTATGTCATTAGTATCTACAATGGCTTCATGCAATCGTCCATCTGTTCCTATCGTGGCTTAATTTGTTTAACTGTACACACCCATTAAAACTAACCTCCTCAATTATCTACTTCATGTACCCTAATCTTTAGTGCAACGTATTCGAAGTGACCCAATTCTACTTCTTTATGATATCCCTGCACACCAAGCTTCAAATCGTATTCTCTATACAAACAGTTTTAGGAAATCGTTGTTACTTAATTTTTGAAACCAAAAGGTTCCCTTTTTGAATGATGGGCTGCTGCTAATTCTGCTTTCAACATTGTTTTTTTTTTTCGCCTACAGTTGAAAGGTTTTAACTAAAGTAACTCTCATTTTTCTCCTAGTTCACGTCAATTTGTTATCATTCTTGCTATACTCTGCTTCTTTTGTCCTGCTTTAGTTTGTTGTTCCCGTTACTAGCTTCCCAGTATCCTCATTGTGTTCCGCTAACACGACAGTGTCATCATCAAATCGTAGCACAATGATTGTTTCTCGTTGAAACTTGAGGTAACATCTTTAATACCCTGAACATCAAAAGCTTTACCTAAGTCATGCAGTGCAATGGAACTATCCTTGTTTATCTTTATCTATCCCAGCTCTGTAAGCAGCATACCTTCTCTAGTAGTATGCTGTATTCTAATCCCAAACTAATCTCTTCCATTTTATTCTGTATTTATCTCTAAATTATCCTAGCAGTAATTTCAAAGAACGTGATGTGAAACTAAATGCTCAGTAAGTTTCTCATTTTTTTCATGTTGTGATATTAAGGCGTATTAAAACCCTTTCTGATTATTCTTGTTTTGTGACTTGTCAGTATCATTTTGAATAATCATTTAATATCCTTCTTTTCCTAGGAATTTAGCTGTTCCGTAGAAATCTCATCAATATCTTGTGTGCTATTCGTGTTAGAATTTTTCGAAGTTCTGATGGTTTGGCTGATGTTCGCAGAGCTGTTAAAACAAATACGTATTAATTTTCAGACGTTGTGTATGGGTTCCGTTTTTAGATGAAAAATAAATAAAGATTATTGTCCTGTCGTTAGGGAATATGTAATTCGAAAAACCAAAAGCAAAAAACGATTATTCACTAATTTTTAACACCTACATAAAGTTCAATTATGTGATATAAAAGTGGAAGGTGGCATCAGAAAATATTTTCATAAGTAAATAAACGTCCTGTGAGCACGACGAAAATGATAACGGTGTTCACTGCTCAAAAATATCAGCTAGAAACAAAAAAGACTTTTTCTGATAGCGGGCTAAGTACTAATCTCGACAGACTCACACAGAAGCAGTTTTACTGACGTTTTCAGAGTATAAATTGTTATGAAGTGGTTGAAAACAAACTAATTTAAAAAATGTACTGATCGATTACAAACGCTGAGGACAATAATAAGTGACTAAACTCGACGATACAGTTGAAAACGATAGTCTCCGACTGGAAGTTTTCTGTTAAGAAAACAGTTCCATTGAACGAATAGCTAATGTTATTGGTATAATGGATTACGATTTCATGCCACCAGGTAGTATTAAAGGGAAATATCTACAGCGTCTAAAAAAGAACAGAAATCGAAGCGAAGCATGCGTATTTTTCTGATAGAAATGGAATCTTGAAACTAAGCACTTTTGCGATGGTAACCTATTTGGAGTGTGTTCCAAACTCTTGTTTTTTCAAGTTGTTTCTAAGAGTGGCTCCCACATTTCATGTTTAGTGAGTATTACCTTGAAGTGTTAAATAAACCTCAATTTAAGTAAATGACGTCACACTGATAACTGATGTAGCCTCCTGCTATGCATACCGTAGTTGTATGGAGAGGTATACTGATTTTAAATTTTGCAAATTCAACACTAATTCACAAAAAAATAAAAAAAAAAAATAAATTATTAGTTAACTTTTTGTTTGGAAACTAAAAGTACTTATTTTTAGAGGAAACCAATGAGATTTAAAATTACTGGTGTGTTTTATAGATGTTTCAACATATAGCTGTGACAGTTAAGCTTATTTACATAGGTACTATCCTTCAGTGAGGTATTCTTATTTTTTAGTATAAAATCATACACAGCCCTGAGATATTCCACGGCCTAAGAACACTATGCACTGGGAAGCAGCATATATATTCTGCCGGCACTGTAGCTTATGTTTCTTTAACCCGACACTAAGCGAGCCTCCTGCGTTACTTTCTAGCATAAAAAATCTCGCACAGCACAGCATATGTAGCAATCACAGTCAGATGCATCAAACATTTCTGTCACTTCTCATTCGGGAAGTAGAGTAACGCGTGAGTAGTTTGTCTGGTATAAGCTTTACTCACTAAAATCAGGAATTTTCTGAATTTTTATATCCGCACTCTTCCTGCTGTTTGGCTATATACGAGAGCTGTTTCGTTTCAACTGTTTCAAATTTGTCACACCTCTCGAAGCAACCTTGTCAACATTCAAGATTTAGCCACGTGAGTGAAAGTTAATTTGTGATATTTAAGTGGAATTATTCTGCGCCCCGCGTGTTACGTCAAGAGGTGTAATCTCTTATATTCACCGCTCCACGTTACTCGTATTTGAATCCCTGCTAATGCGGCGTAGCAGGCGACAGTCCCAAAACCCGTACGTCCTCGGTTCAATTACCGGGAAGGGTTAGAATCTTTAAATGACATCCGGAAATCTTGCACAATGTATGCGAAATACGGTGTCATCTCTCGGTAGATGCGATTCCACTTTCCTGAGTAAAGACACTGATACATCCCACCAGCCTCTCCACTGTGGTCCAAGATTTTTTTTAGTGTGGTTGGGAGATATATTTTGTCCATGAGAACTATTTGCTTCGGTGTTTAACGCTGTTTATCACACTCAACGTAAATAAAGGGCGAATATTTGTAAGCGTTTGGAGAATGTCAACTCGTAGGCTAGATTTTGTATGCTGTGTGTTAAATATAGTGTAACTAGTTTAAAATCCCTTCTAATATGACGGCCACAGGCGTGTCCATCACTAATGGTTGCTATGGATCTGCCCAACACCTCGGATAAGGAAGAACTCAAAGAGGAATAGGGAACATTCAAGGGTTAAGTAAAAAAATATACAAAAAATCATTGTTCTAGAAAAGTTTCTGGGGAAAATAGAATTAAAAAACGGATAACCATTATTTATTGTGTTTTTTACACACTATTGTCATCAACAAAAATAACACTTTTATGACGTTCTTAATGATAATTCCGCGGCACGCGTAAACTTTATCTGTTGGGAGTATTTAGCTGTGATATTGCTAGCAGTCGGAACTCAGTAAGCAAGCGTGACAGAGGTCACAACTCCGTGACCAAAGTGGCGTTGTATTGATAGTGGGGACCTGATGGCGTCTTACACTAATGGATGTCCCTCGCATTTCTGGGATTAGTCGAGTGCTTCCCGCAGATAGGAAAGAGAAATGTGTTTGTGCCGTGGAGCAGCTTAGCTCACCGCAGCGCCTTGGAGGAGTGCAAACACTGTCTAAAGACGTAGTGTTTGCCTCCGTGCGTGACTCGAGTAAGGCTAATTTCCTTTACTAATTGGGAGGCCAACCGCCAAAGTTTGCAGCATTGTTCCGAGTGTGTGTCTTCGAGAGGGCTAAGCAGCTCCAATATACTCAACGGATTACCAACTTGCCGTCAACGTGCAATACTCCAGCCTGCGTTTCCATCCACATGTCTTCCACATTGGCCTCGTCGGTTCTGAACCACGTTGAAGAAATGCTAACGTGCATTTTCTGTTTATAGTCTTCTAGATACGTGTGACACGATGCCAAGTGGGGTTTGATTATTGATGTCCCATGTGGTATTGATTGAGCTGGAGGCGAGCGATCGGAGTGAGGAATGTTTTGCGCAGGTACGAGGCCCCGGGATCGATGCCCAGCGGGGGCGCGCAAACACATGTGGCCACGCCCTCTGTGTTTGCTGGGTCGCAATTAGCCAGCCCGCCCCGTCCCGTCTCGCAGTGCCACCAGCTGCAAAACTTTATTTACAGCCGTCCAATCGGAGCTTGCACAACACAATTACACGTCGCGATGGAAACTTAACCCATTCGCATCCTCCACACTGTACTGGCCACAAATCTGCGAAGAAGTTCGCTTTTGGATTACTTATTTGTAAAAGATAATCTTTCCAAAAATTCGGAAAGTATCTAAGAGGATAACCGTCACATTGCTGAAACGATTAATGTTAATATCATCTATGAATGTTAGATCACCTCATTGCCAGCGCATTATTTACTGGAACATATAAACTTTAATCTGCGAAAAACCCGTCAACATTTTTATAAACCTGACGGAAATTCTATCATAACATTGCTTCCACTAGTGTTTTTATAAATCATTCCACTCTAGTGAGTGTAATATCTGGTCCATAAACCTACCTTCCTTACTAATAATCGTACAGTTAATGTCATGCTTAGATGTGAACATCGTATTTGCACGTGGATTCTTAACGTCCTGACGCAGTTCGCCGCGAAATAATATTTCTGCGATCATTTCTGTCTCAAATAACCACGCTCACTTGTCATATATAACCTCCAGACGAGTAGAACGTTAATGGTTAGAGTAAACTTTTAAAGATCAGCAGTGATACTTCTAATCCCATTCCATACCTGAAAAACGACGACTCCAGTAATCTGAGAAATTCTCAGAATGGTAGGAGACTATGTTATGACATTTATGTTTGTTATGTGATGTCTACTGGGAACTTGCTTAACACACTCCATTTTAAAGTTGGTTCCCGACTTCGTTCGTCTGTTGGCAACACCGCTTTTTCTCGACTAATACGAAGTATGCAGCGATGAATAAGGATTGTACTACCGACTTCTACCGTGGCAGTCCCAGCTTAGAATAAAACACGCTGAGTGGGCCCCGGCGCGCGGCCAGTACACAGTTCACCTCGCCATACCGTCCGCGCAAGGGAGACGCAAGCACGAGAGCCACGCTGGTGGCGGCTCATTCAGGGGCTACCGTAAGTTGCCTTTGAATGTCCATCAATAGGTCTCACGAACAAATACTCTGGATTATCTATGCTAAATGCTATATTTATTTAGTGGCAACTGCACGTTACCTTTTTCAGATAATATTTTTGCATCAGTTACCGACAATCACAAACAAAAACCAACATCATTGCATACAAAGATGTTCAATAAATTGTAAATACGGTAAAGTTAATAAACTCTCCTTATTATTTCGTGTATACTTTTCGCTGAATGCGTCATTTCAACCGAGCTTCGAACGGGTTTAGTGATTAAGACATATTTTCGCCAAATTTAATCCATCTGAACATCTTTTCTTGATCATTTTGCTCTTTGGGGTGTGTGATGCGAAGTTCGTTTAGACAATAGCATTGTTTCGTTAGATATTTTTACTATATTATATGTATTGATTCGGTCAACCGGAAAGTGCTCTCGAGACTATTTCTAAAATTCCCGCGGGAATAGAAACACCGCTGTAATCTTGGAGCAACTAACATTGTTTTTAAATGCTGGCCTACTGAATTCGTCTGTGGCTTTGTTACCATCTTAAGAAGTAACTGTAAAACTCAGCCAAGAAACAATGTGAACTCTTAGAATTAATTTGAGTGGAGAAAATATTTGTAAGGTACTAGGAAACGTAGGGCTAGTAGAGACGCATTTAGAGACTGCGTTACGGTAACTAGTGATTTACTGTGAGAGTTTCCTCTGTCTGTGCAGTGAGCCACTTTAACTCGTACCGACACAAGACCAGTCGGTGCTTGGTGAGGTAAGTCGTCACCACAAAGTTCTAGAGATATTTTCTGAAGTTGCCGTAAATAACACAATTGGATCAAATAGTAAGAGTTATGGATTAAGTACTACAAGGATCTGCTGGTATAATAGATCAGTTACCACTCGCACAGACATTGAAGTATACGATTATTGATTGTCTTATAGAAACCTAGATCAAACTGAAAGTAAAGCCAGCTTATAATCATCATTAACCACGGATAGAGAGAGACGATAAAACGTCAAATACGATAAAATCGCATCAGCTACTCCTCTCGTGAATTGAGAATTTTTGCGACTCAGGCAATTACTTTATTTCTATGTTGCCTGCTAATGATTGACCTGATATATGTTGTTGATAAAGAAGGTATTTACAATGGGAAGAACAACAAGATTGTATCAACGGCGTAGTCAATATATTTTACTGTTTCTTACAAGTGATAAAAACAACAGATTTTTTAGTACACAATAAACAGTATTGACATTTTACTGAGTGTAATGTTAGTAATGCATGCTGAACATAGCGTTCGGGAGAACCCGTGAAGATGTTTGCGTCTGTGGCGACGTAACAAGTAGTGTAAACTGCCCGCTGACAGTGTCGTCACGACCAGGTAGAATGCCATGTAGGGACTTCTCGAGTCGTATTCGTAGAACTCGTGAACTACAGTGAGTATCGGAAACAGTAGCAACGCCAGACTGGCAGGATTCAAGGCTAATCTTAGAACCGTCAGCAAAGTTTGTAGTTTCTTGATCAAATAATACGTCTACTTTCAGCTTTTACCGATGCACTTCGATAAGCAACCACGTGTTTCAGCGTGCATACCCATCACAACAACTTCACTTATGTGCCTTTATCATCAGGCAAAACTCCTTGCTGTCCATTAAAAACAGGTAATTATTGACGAAGGTTCGGTTTCGCAGAAGAAAGAAAAGAAGAATATTGCAGTCAGCCATGATGTAAGCGTTGATATTGACGAAACAAACACAGCTGCCTTGTTGAATATAGTAATCGCTGTTCGCTATGATATCTCCGCAGTGCAATATAGCTTTTTCTGTCTTTGTGCCTCGTCGACGTCATTAGAGTCAGGAAAAGACCGGGTGGAAGGAACGGAAAGGAATTCGGCCATGGCATTTTGAAGAAACATCCCGGCAATTACCTGCAGCGATTTCAGCAAACCATGAACAACCCAAATCTGGTTGTGTGGACGGGGATTCAAACCCGCGACCTCCAAAATGCGAGGCCAGAAGTTCACCGCTCACCACCACACTCGGTGTACAGCAGTACCCGTGGGATAAAGATAAAAACAGCACCGCCGTGCCTGCACCCCCCCCCCCCCCCACCCACCGGGCGCTCTAATCAAGGCGCGCCTTTGTCTCCAAACTTGGGCGCTAATTCCAAATTAATCAGTTCTCAATTTACATTTTTTGCCCTTCTCCGCCTCTGTTCTCGGTATAATTGTAAAGTTTATAGCTCTGCTCTTGACGAAACTTGCTTGAGATGCTTCTCGTTAATCAGGTGGTAGTAATTACCAACTCTCAACTTCACAGTTATGTTGTTATATTGCAACACTCCTTCTAAAACATAATTTACTAAACAACTAAACAATTGGTTACCTCAATCAAACAAGATTTCAGGCTTTAGCATACCCATTCTTAATAGTAGTACTAACTAAAAACATGTACTAATTGTATTAATTGCATCCGATTGCTATTTCGTAATTTCCTTTTACTTTCAATTCTTTGAGACTTTCAGTTAAGCTGTTGAACACATCACTCCCTAACCTACATCCTTTAATTTAAGGTCATGGTGATCCCTTCCTTCCTAATACTCCAACCAGTATCCTTGCATGGTGTACCGAAACAATTAACCGGCTTAGTTAACACGAATCTGATAAAACTATATTCCACGTATAAACAGTAACTAGTAACTTCTCTGTACAACTAATAATAATCACATTTAAATTCATGTTACGAATCGTCGAAAGTATTTTCAGAAATTTTGCTGTAATGCTTACGCTATAGTCATTATTCGACCCTATTAAGTGTCGATAAATTCTGTTTTTTCCCTCAAATGTTTTCTCTTTAACTTCTATTGTACTTCACAGACAATATGTTGTCAGTGTGAAACAAAGCCGTGAGCTCCCGCCGTGAAAAATTTATCTCACCAAACATTTCCGACGTCTTGTCGGTTACGGCTTGACAGCTTTCTGGATTGTAGAAGATTTAATTACGATTTGTCGTATCATTAGCTTCCTGCCCCACGTAGCACGTGAACTGATGACAATGCGGAACCAGTTCCAAGTGAATTTTTCTTTTCTCATTTCAATAATCTGTTTTCGCCAGTTAAAGTAATTTAGCTGCAAAACTACAACGTCCGTGACAAGAGAATCAGCAGTTAATAGAAAAGTTGTTTTGATGGTTTGGGTATAACATACGCTAGATGTCTTCGCAAGTGAAGAAATTAAACAGTTAATTATCTTCTAAAAATAACAGTAGTTTGATGTGTGGCGTTTAAGCCTCGCAGTTATGTTTAATCGCTTGACTGGCACACAAGTAAAAAGTATTTATGGCTTAGGGGACGAGCACGCAACGAGCTTGCTGTAATAACAGATGTGTCGCCTAGGGTTCGCAGAAATACAGCTCGTTAACCACAAGTAGGGAGGACTACTCCACAGTCCACGAACTGATGAAGTGTAAACAACAGCACAGAACAACACACTCTGCAGGACAGTGTGATAACAGTCACACCTCCTCTGGTGGCCACACGGGTAGGGAGTATTGATCATGACTTATCACATCGTGTGATGGGGCTCACACACGCAGAGCCCGTGACTCCTGCTGCGAATTCATCACACTGTAAGCAGTCAGTGTGATAAACATCTGGATCACACGCTAGAAGTCATCACATTATCAGGTGTGATGTTCTACAGATAGCCGGGGTCATATACTACTGCTGCTCATAACTGCCTCAGCATTTCACTGACTGGATGTCGTGTGATATTTTCCTTAATGTTCCTATTTATGACCTTGGTTTGCATTTGTTTATAATTTGTCTGTTAAAGTTAAAAATGTTGACCCTTTTGAGTTGCATGTTCAGGTTGTGATAGTAGAAAGTAGCTAACGAATCAATGATAATGTTTGGACACGGATGGCGAAAGAATGAATGCTGACGAAATTATATTAACAGACTGAATATATAGAAGTGTCGCATAAACCCTCACAGATACAGCATCAAAACTAAAATGTATGGGTGAAATGTCACAGTCATTCAAAATAAATACAGGTGTACTGGCAAGGTGATGGCTTACCGCCCATTCTTTCTCAATTGTATCTTGGGGAAAATAGTAAGGATTTGGAAGAAAAAAATAAAAGAACATGATATTCCACCAATAACCTTTGAGAGAAAAAACAAAGGTGTCGAAATACATTGTCCGACATCTGCAGACTTAGCTTAAAAATGCACAAACACAAATTAATCTCTTGGAAGAAATAGCTAAAAAAGCAGGTTTGCAAATCTCAGTGGAAAAAACTAAATTCATTACAAACATTAGAGGTTCTCCAAAATGTTTAATGAACACATTTTGCCGAATTGAAATGGTAAGGAATTTAAATATTTAGGCGTTATAATTGAAGAAACTGGATTATAAAAGTTTGCAATAAAGAAAGAATACACAAAATGGAAAGAGCTGATGGTATTACTAAGATTTTTTACAGCAAAAAGTGTCTGTCTAATATGCATTAAAATAAGACACTATAATACAGTGGTGAAAACGGAATGTCTCTACGCAAGTGAATGCCTGGTATTAAATAATAAACATGGATAAGCTTGAAGTACTAGGAAAGGAGAGTTATGAGGAAAATTTTTGGTCCATTGAAAAATACAGTACAATGGAAGTTGCGAACGAATGAGTAAATATATCATAACATTGAAAAAATAACAGAATCAATCAGAAAAAGGAGAATGATATTTTTTGGACACATCTATCTCATGGATGATACCAGGCTAACAAAAAAAAATTTCAAATATTTTTGGGAGAAAAAATTAACTATAACCTGTATTGAAGAGATTAAGAAAGATTTGGAACGAAGTACAGTAATATCAGTGAAGAGGACGCTATGGAAAGAAAAAATTTTCGATAGCAGATTTCGAATATGGCAGGACTCCAAGGTAGAGAGGAGAAGAAAACGGATGCAAAATGATCTGAAGAGAGAAAGAGAAAACACACTGCAATAACGAAAGAGTACTGGAAAGGAAGAAAGAAAAAACAACAAGAGAGGAATTGAAATTGGCACGTGGTCCCTAGCGGCCACAACGAAAAGAAGAAGAAGATTGCACTCAGTTTTCAGGTTGCAGCAGCAGTGACATTCCTTACTGGGAAAACCTAAGTCCCAGGTTGAGCTATAGCGCATCTCCTTCCAGATTATGTTATTGGTTGTCATTATCAAAACGGTTCTTCTCTATCTGGATTTGTCGTATCCGTTGCTTTTGTCATTGTCATGATATTTTTTATACATTATTAGTGGTCCAGCAGTTTCTTTGGCCACCTGAAAGTGTTCTCACATATAGGTTCCGCTCCTATAGCGGTAAGTTTGCACTCTCAGTTTTCAGGTTGATTCTATGATGAAGTTTTTATCTGAATAAAATTCTTTTGTAACGGCGAGAGACTAGTCGTATAGAGTAAACACTCCTATTGAGTCCGTAAATTTTGATTTTTCTTCCGTATTATGTTGCATGTTTTGTGAGTTCAGTCATTAACTGTACCGTGCCCTGAAATGATTACTGCGGGGATTATTTATTATCGACGCGAGGCCGTAGTGCACGACGGCGGAGTCCGCGCGTGTCTGAGACTAGGCAACACCGCGTGGCAGCGCTCGGGCGCCGTCGACTGCGTTCGTGGCGCGGCCAATGGCTGCGCTCCTGTATCGATCAGCCGCGTGGTGGGGGGGCAGCCAATGCGCGCGCGCCGCCGCCCCCTCCCCCGAGAGGCGCCCGTGGGCCGGGCCCAGCTGTAATCTGAGCACCCACTAGTGCTCGTCAGCGGTACTAAAATATCTTCCCACACACGGAAACTTCTCCCGCAGACAAAAAAGAAAGTAAATTGCTCGTTACATGCAAATTAATACGTGGGTGATGGTCCACCGCTAATCTCACTGACATAGATGAGTTTGGAATCAACGTCGCTTTCGTTACTACAGTATCATGTATGAACCTGAATTTTCGAACCTAAATATGTTTCCCACTAGTTCGACTACGTTAATGCGAAAACCGTTGGTTGACGCTCACAATGGTCTGACATTATACTGTGACAAATATACAAAGATTTTAACTTATTCCACATTGTTTGGTGTAGCACAAGTTCCTCTGCTTGATCGATTGTCTGTCAGCCTGCCGTCCCTAAGGGCCTTACAAAAAGAGCACCATCTCATCTTTGTATATACATAGTTCTCAGTTTGCGATCTGTAGGAACAATCTCACGTTCTGTAATTAGATTCCTTATCTGTGTCGCGGAGAAGCATTCTGTGGTGTTGTATTAGGCCGCGTTGTGTGTGGTTTTGCATTGCTTGCGATAAGCAACATTTAAAAGATGTTCTCGGTATTGACGGAGCACATATTTGTGTTTGCCGGGAGTGCCTAAATATTTGTGTGTGGACACAGTGTATTGGCCGAAATAAGTTGATACAGTTGAATGGGCGTGATTCAACAAGCTGTCCACACACACACTCCATCCCAAAGAAAATGTTTGCCGCTGCTACCCCGATTAACTTCAGACAACTCACCTCGCGTCTGGCACACAACACAACCGTCAACATTCCCACCTCCTCCACTTGGCAGTAACACAGTCTTTATTTGTTCACGTGTTTATTGTTTACAAACTGTTGTATATCATCAGAGACATTCGTCGCGGAATAAGTTGTCACCTAGTTAATTTTATTACGGTGATGTTCGAGTTTGCTGAAAGTTGTTTCTCTATCTTATACTGAAATTGTATACCTGGAAATTCAAAGAAAGAAAATGTTTTATAACCGAAATTTTCTGTTGCAGGACCCACGCAGAATAAGTAAATATACTCTGAAGTCATTGTAAGGTATTGAGTAAAACTTAGTGGTCTTGCGACTAAGTTTAAATTACCGCGTAATCCACATCCTTCGTGGCTGGCGCTACGGTTTGACGTGGTATCCGAACCACAATAGTAAGGTTACTAGGCTATATCAACAGTTATCCGCAAGAATTTCTCGTTTTCAGTACACCAGCAAGCTATTCATGTTACATTACAAAGAATTTTATGCTTTTTATTTCTACAATCAGGTTATTTTTGTGATTTACATAATGTTCGTGTGCAAAATTCTTTTTGTTTTAATGCTAGTGGAAGATGTTTTTCCAAATTTTATTTATGCTACAATGTCTTCAAGTTTAATCGTATTACTAGCTCACTGAATACTTAATTTTCATTTAGTTCCTGGGTTTTTCTTGGTAGTTTAGTTGCTATCTTGCTGTCTTCATCAAATTTGCATGAAGACTATTTGATTAAAACAATAGACATACTAGAACAAGGTTTCGATTTTCCATTTACAAGCTAAACAATTTACTCTTCCATCATTAATTCATGACGGACGCAGTAAAATGCACAAGTGTACTTTCCTTTTTTTTTTAAATAAAATAAAATAAAGGAATGTGGGTTATAGTCGTATGAGTTGATACCATTTCTGCAATTTGAACTGTCAAACAGTCAAAATATTAGTGTGTAAAATGTTTTGCTAAATTGTGGTCTATGATATTTTAAAAAATGTTCGTGCATGCTAAAATTAAAGAACTGATGATTATATTTTCCTTTTTTAAATAAAGATTGTGTGCATGCCTGCGTTTATGAAAAGATTCTTCACATTAAGAACTCATTAACAATGTGTCAAACTCTGAGTCATGCTTTTAGTACGGTGTTTTGTCTTATTTGTATCAGTTTTCAGTTTGTTTATTTGTGAAACTATTTCTGGTGTCAGTTGTATCCCAACAATCCTATCTTTGGGCACGAGCTGGGGTTGCCTCTTCAGTTCACTGCCATTCAAGCAAAAAGTTTGCATATTTCACAAAACACCTAGGCCTATTTCACTTGGTACAAACTAATTTTTTTCATGTTTAATTTTTATTACATTTTAAACAGTTTACTTTTATCTATTATAGTCTTTCGATACATACCCACGAAATTTCTGATTACATTCTTTGTTATTTTAGAATAAAGCTAAATGAAGTGTTAAATTGCAGTTATTAGAATCTCTTGCCTTTATGGACGGGTCTATCTTTGTGTTAGCACCCTAACCATTCCCCAATTCATTGTTAGGGATTCGGGCAAGCAATATTTTTCTAATGTTTCCTTCAAAATATATTACGATATTACTTACAAACGAATTAGATTTTGAGTTAACTGTACCCTGAGACCGTTTTAACTTCAAAGCAATTTATGAAATATTTTATATCGTTTACTTTAATATTACTGAAATATAGCAACAACTTGAATTGTATTTCCTGAGTAACAAGTATCTTTGCTAGACAAATGATACTCAGTTTAACACTTTCTACATCTGAGTCTCGTCTGCATTTAACGTAGTTTATCAGTTCCCTATGGGATGTCTCCCTTAATCTGGCGATGAATATAATTTTTAAGAACGAAATTTAGTTTTTCTATATCATTACAACGTCTGTTTCAAATTATCTGTCAATTATTTATTTAATGAATTTATATTAGCAAATCATCTGATTTTGTTAAACTATTTTATTTGCCTTCAAAACTGCCAGCGTAATACTAGGTCTAGCAGAGAAATTACAATAAAAATATTCAATAATTAGCTCCTCATATCAATGAGGATTGTGCCACTGTGATTAAAATGACGTGGGTAAATAATAAAATCAATTATTTTCTAGAATTTGCCACAAATACCTCTTAGCAGTCGCTGGAAAACGAGTAACGAAGAATTGGCTAATAGTAGGACATATTAAAAGATCTTGTAGGATGAAAGTGAACTTTGTGTGGCGTTTAGGAAGCTTGGTTATAACCTTAGAGGTCTACTGTTATTTGTTAAACAATGTGACTAATTAAACTAAAAGTTTGGCTAAAAAGAGAGGTTAAAAGATTAGATAATAAAATAAAAATGGTTTATTAGAATCTTAAAAGGAAAACCACTGTATTATCTACAGAAATTTACGAAACTGACAATCTTATACATTAGCAATAAACTTGTAAGCAATCCTTCTTCCATAGCATCTTCATTTAATAGTTACATCTCAACAGTTGTTGAAAATGTAAAAGAAACATTTATTACTAGTATTGTAACAACACTTGGGGCATTGTCATCAGAAGCAGAACGTATCTTTATATCCCACCAATGAAAAACGAATACAGAAAAATAATTAAACTCCTCAAAAATAAAAAGTAGTTTGATTACCACGAGGTTTCAGCCATATTTTTAACTGGCTTTTCCAGCTGCTTTGCTCGCGTGGATGTTTGTGGGTACCGATGAGTTTGCCTTTTGTTTCTCTTCCAGCATCAGAGCATAAACGTTCTGAGATTGTATCTTTGTAATCTTTACCGTTAGATAAATTCCACAAATTCGCTGCTCTTATTGGAGTGTTACTCTCTAATATATTCCTCTAATATATTCAAGCGTACTGTATCTAAGAAATGTGGAAAAATTCATTATGAAAGTGAAACAGCCAGAAAACAATATAAATAGAATCCGAAGGGTGTATTGTTTATCTGTATTGCAGCAATATCTCTGGCAGGCATGTCTTAATAGGGTGTGATCTCTTTGCAGTACGAACTAATTATTATGTTTTGCTCCGATCCTCGATCATTTAGCATGATAAGATATATCGCAGATTTTAATCTACACTGTAAGCTTTCAAACCGTTAAATCCGCGTCCAAACTGGTGCGGTGGATTGTGCTTGATTCCTGGACAAACACAAACAGCTTACAGATTGGTAATTAGTATAAATAATACTTTTGAAGAAAATATTATTTTTGACTCACTCAAGAAATCAATAACTAAATCACTTTATAAGCAGGTGATACTTCGAAGACTGAGGCCCATATCACTTCTATAAGCCTTTCAACGGTATTCGAAAAAGAAATGAACAATAGGATGTATGCACATTTGCGTAATAATAAATTACTCAGCAAAGCTCAATTTGCTTTATGGCAAGGTGTTTCCACAGAGTCCTCAGTATTCGGTTTTACAAATAATACCTTCCGGGATGGTTCTTTCAAAAATCCATGACAAATTCTTCCCCTTGCTTGCCTTAGTTATTTCCCGTCCGTAATGACCTCAACGTCGACAAGGCCATAATAAAAAGAAGAGAATTATCCTGGAAGCAATGCATGAAAAAGTAAATTCCGAGGAATGTTCTGTGATCTAGCTAAGCCTTTGATTGTGTTGATCGTGAGATTCTTTTAGGTAAATTACAAAGACAAGCAAAACGTAAGGCAAGATTTATTTATGAATTTTAGTGGCAACACTGTTCCAGGTTAGATTTAAACTATCGACAAATCTCCCTAAAAACCTTACCACCAAATTGAAGTGACATGTGTGTCAACATCCCCCCTACAGCTCTGAACTGGCTCCGTGTGGTTTTAATGACCTGGTGGAGCGGCGTTACCGCTCACAACAAATCAATCGCTCTGGCCCTAGTTCCCTCGAGCCACACGGATTTATTATTATTATCAGACCAGGCATTTCTAATCTTGTAAACAAGATAGAAAAGTGTAAAAAGTTGCTGGGAGATATGTAGAAAAATATTCTTTTGAACCTAATTTTCAATAAAAGAATGTTTTGTGTGTGAATTCATTTAAAAAAATGACCTTAATATTTTATTAATGCTTGAGGGTGATTATGGTATTAATGGTAGGCCAGGGTTTTGGTTTAAATAATTTCTAGAAAACAGAAAGCAATGTTTATCCATACAGACTGTAAATGCAGGAGAGGTTAAGTTAGGAAGATTTAAGCATGGTGTCCCTCAGGGGTCAATTCTTGGACCTCTGCTGTTCCTAATATGCATAAATAATCTCCCACACATATTAGGCGACATTGAAAATATGATGCTCAATGCAGAGAAAATTAACATATTCTCCAAAGATACGTCAGTACTAAATGTCGAAAATACTACAGACATGCTCTATAATAAATAAACAGATGTTCCGAAATAAATTGTTACTTATCATACAGAAGACATATTATTTTAATTTGCTACAAAAATAAAACAAACGACAACTGTAATGCGATTTCAGAAAGAAAAGCAATCAAAGTAAGCAGTTTAACAAAATTCGAAATTGTATACATAGATGGCACTTTTAACTAGAACCAACGTATTCGATTTTTTTTTAAAAATTAGTTTTGCAACATTTTCACTGTGGATAAGAGCTACAATAATTGGTATGAAGGAAGTTGGAATATTTGGGATAGTTCAACTCCCTGCTCAATACAAAAATTTCCTTCCAGACAAATTCGGATTTTTTTTAAAGAAGTCAGGTCTAAACTATCGAGATAGAAGAATACTTTATAAACTATATAAGAATCAAGTGGCTATAATAAAAGTAGAGAACCATGAGAGACAGGCATCAGTTAAGAAGGGTGTGAGACAAGGTTTTAGTCTATCCCCATTAATATTCAACTTGTATGTAGAGGAAGCAATAAATGAAGTGATAGAAAAATGTTCATGTGGCACAAGTATTCAAGGAGAAAAAATCAGTATGCTACGATTTGCTGATGACATTGCCTTGATAGCAGAAAACGCTGAGGATATTGAGAAGTTACTGAATGGCGTGAAAAAATCATTGAAGGAAGAGTTTGGGCTAAATGTAAATCAAAGCAAGACAAAAGTGATGAAATGTAGCAGAAATGATAGCAATAATAGTATATTACATATAAAAATAGGATCGGATGCGATGGAACAAGTAAGTGAATCCTGCCATTTGTGAAGTAAAATTACAACTAATGGCTGAAGCAGGAATGATCCTAAAAGCAAAATAGAACTAGAAAAAAGAGCCCTCATGAAAAAGAAAAATATTTTAGTTTCAATTATTGATCTAAGAGTTAAAAAGAACTATTTCAAACTCTATGTGTGGAGCACAGCACTTCATGGTAGCGAAACATGGACCAGGAATACCAAAAAGAAAAAAAATTGCTACAGATAATAAAATGAACGAGATTTGGAAATGATTAGAGAGAAAAGAAATTTGTGTAAGAGTCCTACAGAAAAAAGAGACAGGCTGGTAGGTCATATTTTGAGACATACTAGATTGGTTAATTTGTAAGTGGAGGGAACAGTCAAAGGTAAGAACTGTAGAGGAGGATGGAGATTATAATATACGAAGCAGATAACTGAGGACTTAGGGTGTAAGGGATATGTAGAGATGAAGAGTTAGCGCAAGATAGGAATGGATGGAGAATTGAATCCAACCAGTCGAAGGACTGAAAAATTATTTGCGGAACAGGTCTACGCACATCTGACTCAATACATAGCCGCACTTTCAACGCCAACACATTACATACTGCCTATAATAACAAAACAATCCTCATCAACTCCGTTTCAATGCTGGCATACAAAGCTGTAGTAGGCCCCCTACTGGAAGTGAATTTAACGTCCCCAAAGGTTACAAGTCAGTCAGTTGTACGGGAAAAGATTCAGTGGAGCCATATTAATCAGTGTGCTCAGGAAACAGAGCTTATATTCACAATTTCTGCTTTCTTTCCTTTGGTAGCTTCTCGCCGTTGTTTTGCAGTGTTAGCTACTCAGTCCTTTTTTGGAGGGGGAGAAGTGGTGCTGTTCGACTGCACTGACTCAATCTTTGATTCCGAGTGATGTGTCCATCTCTTATCCATAGTCACAAATCATTCAACAAAATGTACTGGAGTGGGACTTCAGAGAGATATAGATTTGCCTTCTCAATGCCTTAGCCAGAAGCTTCTGTAACTAACGCGTGGAAACATTTTTCATGTCGAAGCACTCACTCTACTGTTGCTCCAGGAATTCCTGATATATCCTCAAACTGCACAGCGTTTAAACTTCTATTCCCTCGTGTCACGTGTCCTTACTCATTGTATCCTTTGGCTTTGCTGTGCGGAGATCATCTACAAGAACGATTGTCAACCGTTTGAATTTAGATCTTTATCTGTTTTATGGGGGAAGGCGCCCATCACTAATGTAGGCAGTACCATCACCAAAGTCCTGCGTAGACATGTCTTTCTTACTTAAATATTTAATCTTTCTCAAAATCTTTCATCTCAACTTCAGTTCAAGCCAACCAGTCATCCGTTTTCGGTACCTGTAAAAGAATAAAGATACCTTCCAGGATGTTCCAATTTTGAACAGTTCTGTACATCATATCTGTTGTAAGCGATCCTCTTCTCAACCAACACAAAAAAATCTCACATTGTTTTTTAGTATACACATTTCGCTAGTTATTTAATTTCAACAATCCAAAACTTTTTTGAGGGGGGAGGGAACGGTCAAATTTGCTGTTCTCTAAATATATGCAGCTTTGATTAGATTGTGTGATTTCTTTTTGCCGATCAACATCCAGCTTATGGAACGATACCCACTCATTGCGAATTTCGGAAAAGTTATGAGCCAATAGCAGAACTAGGCAAATTCGCAGGACAACGCAAAGACTAAATACTACAGATACACATTTCAAGATATCAATAATTGAAAAATGGTTCTTGGAGATTCGAGCAGAAATCATTTAGAGTGGATGGGAAAATGAAAAATATTTTGAACAGATAGTCACAAAAACAAAACTAATAGGTCTGAGAATACATTGAACAGTAACAACCCGCATCCTCAGGCTTTCTCCTGTTTATTTCGAAATAAAATGAACTACAAAAAAATCGATTTGATAACCATTATTATTATTATTTTTTGCTGTCATCAGTCTCTCGATAGTTTGATGCAATCCTCCATCTGGTCCTATCTTGCGCTAACCTCCATGTCAACGTTCCGCTTATAACCTACGTCTTCCATTATATGCTGCACATATTTTAATCTTTGTCTACATTTACAGTTCTTTCCTTCTACTATTCCGCCCAGTAACAAATTAAACACTCACGTATGTCTAAAAATATGAAGGCCATCTTGTCTCTTCTGTCTGCAAGATTTTTCAACAACATTCTCTCCTCACCCATCATTTCCAAAATACGTTCATTTCGTACTTTACCTGTCAACTTAATTTTCAGCTTCTTTCTGTAGCACCACATTTACAATGCTTCATTTTTCCATTTTTCTGGCATTCCTTAAGTCCATGCTTCGCTACAATAAGATGTTGTACTCCACACATACATTTTTAAAAAGTGCTTTCTGTGTCCTAAATCAATATTTGAAGCAAAATTTTTCTCCCTTTCTGAAGAGGCCTTTTTTAGCTAGGGCTTTTCTGCTTTTAACGTCGTTCTTATTTATGCCATCAGTTGTAATTTTACTTCATAAGTAACAGAATCACTTACTTATCCTATTGCATCTAATCCTATTTTTATATTTAGTATACTATTATTGGTATCATTTTCCCTACATTTAATAAATTTTGTCTTGCTTTGTTTTATATTTAGTCCAAAATCTTCGTTGTGTATTTTTTTCATGACATTGAGTAACTTCTCAGTACCCTCAGTCTGTTCTGCTAAGAGGAAAATGTACTGATTTTTTCCTCCTTGGACACTTATGCGACATTCAAACTTTTCTTTTCCCTCCTTTATTGCTTCCTCTACATACAAGTTGAACATTAATAGGGATTGACTTTGCCTCATACTTTTTAATGTCTCTCATAATTTTCTGTTTTGATTCTTCTATCACGATATTGTAGACCTAACTTTATTAAAATTTAGAATACCTTGTCCCACTTAACATTATCAAAAGCTATTTCTAAACGAACAAACACCATAAAAGTATCTTTGTTTTTCTTGATCCCCCTTTCAAGTTTTAATCTTAAAGCTAGAATTGCTTTTCTTGTACCCCAGGCCGTTCTTCACCTAATCTCTCTACCTCTATGCTTCCTATTCTTCTGGTCAGGTATTTTCAAACATGTGATGACATATGGAGCGGCAATTCTCAAATTTGTCGGCTTGTGTTTTCTACGGAAGTGTGAAATTAACACTTTTATTAAAATCCGTTGTAATCTCTCCTGTTTAATGACTGTTGAATATAAGGTTGAATAATCTTTGTATTGCTTCTTCTCCTAGGGATTTCAGAAATTCAGCGGGAATCTCAGCAATTCCAATGCCTTATTTTATTTCATATCTATCAAAGCTCTACTAAATTCTGTCCTTAAAACAAGATCTCCTATGCTGTCCATTTCGACACCCCTTCCTTTCTCCAGTACAGTGTTGTTCAAATCATTCCGATCATACAATTTCTCTATGTATTCCTTACATCGATCAGCTTTATCTTCTGAATTTAAAAGAAACTTCCTATTAAAATGTTATACAGTACATCTTGTCTTAATTCCTCCAAAATTTTGTTTGATCCTCCTGTAGGCCACATTTACTTCACACTTTTCTTGCAGCGTCTTTTTTCTTCTTCCTTGAATTTCCAGTTTATTTGATTTTTTAAACGTCTGTACTGCTGTCTTCTTGCTTCATCCTGAGCATTTATATGCCTTCTCCTCTGATACATCACTCCAATATTTCTTCTGTGATCCATAGTTCTTGGGTGACTTTTCCTAAAGCCAGCTTTGATTATTTCTCTTTTCAATGCATTCCATTCGTCCTGAGTTGAACTCCTTCCAGAGTTATTTCTTAGACCCACATTTACCATCTATGTAAAGTTTTCTCATATCTTACATTGTTTCAGTTTGTTCACTTCCAGTCTGTTTTGCCTGCATTTCTTCCTTAATCTCTACTATCACTTCATAACTATCAGAAGTTATGCAGGGTAGAATTTCATTCCTGAATATCTGTTTTACCTTGATATAATCTAACTGATATCTACCTGTATCACCTGGACGTTCCCAGGTGTATATCCTTCGTCAATGATTTTAGTTAGATTATTCGCTACGATGAGTTCACATTTTTCAAAAAAATACAACAAACTTTTTCCTTGCCCGTTTCCCTCCTTTAGGCCAAAACCCTCTACAGTATTCCCCTTTCCTTTCTCCCTCTTCCGTACTCCAGTCACAAAAGATTATTTAATTTTCTTTCCCCTTCACATTACGGATTAATTCTTCAATTTCAACGTATATTTTCTCTATTTCTTCAACATCTTCCTGCGACGTAGACATGTACACTTGTGGTAAAGTGGTTGGAGCAGGTTTAGTTTCTATCCTTATCAAAATAATCCTACCATTAAACTGTTCATAATAACTCACCCGTTTCAGTAATCTCTTGTTCATTATAAATCCTGCACCAGTAACTCCCCTGACAGATTTTGTGATCCCCAGACCAGAATGCCGGTGCATCCTTTCGCATAATCTCACTAATCTCAACGACTCAACTTATATCGTTCAATCTCTCTTTTCAAGTTTTCTGTCTTATTCAGACTTCTAACATTATACGCTCTGAATCGTAGAATGTTTTTATCCATTCTGATGTTTCTTCCCTTAGCGGTTCCCACCAAGGGATCCAATTGGGGGACTATTTTACTGAGGAAGAAGCCTTCATGATACATGTAATTTGAGAGGACCCTTTGGGTCTTTGATGCAGTTGCTTCCCGTTGTCCTCTGCATCTCGATGTCGTTGACGTTCTGTGTTGGGCTTAGGTTGGTTGATATCATTCCTTATAATTGCCGTCTCGAAGACATGCTTGTAGGGTATCGTCACAGGCACAGTTCCTGGACCAGAACATCTGGTACTGACGGAATATTCACACAGTCTCTGAATCCAACAGATGCGATGATATCAACAACTGCGGTGACTTCAACTTGTTTAGCAGCGCAGCAGCGTGCGACTGCCGCCTGTGGGCTTGGCTTGGCGGGCGGACGCGTGACCCACTTGGCGTGGCCTGTGCTAATGAAGCAGGAATCCTGCCGGCCCACGTCGCTCGTCTTATTTGTACTGCGTCCGTCCGCTGCGCCGACAAAGCATACAGAGTGATTGTGCAAACATACTTTCCATTAGGCGCACCGCCAGAGATAAAACTAATAACCGAGCAGGAAGAGGGCTCGCCTGTTTGCTCGCACCGCGCCGAGCCGCTCCGGCCCGGATTTTTCAGCAGCGGCTAAACGAGTTAATTATTGTGGTCTTTGTCCCGGCCGACAGGTAGAAGGCACTCGTCTCAGTGTCCACTGTTAAGTGCTCGCCCAGTCTGCGCTCTACCTGTCGCTTCTAGCTTCCGTAAATGCAAAAATCATCTACATGCTTCGTACTAGGCATGTAACGGATCTCCGCATCCGCAAGTGCGGAACTTTCGCGTGAAATCATACATCCGCTTTCACAACCGCAATATTTATTACGAATGTATATCGGATGTTTTATTTACATTGCAATATAAATTATTATTTTCTCTTTATAACAGATTCTGCCCATCGTCGCTTAGCTAACAACAACGTGGTTGTTTTCTTCTGACGATCTTGCAATGAAAATAGCGATGAACTAAACATTGTTATTACCTAAGCGACGAATTCACAAGTTTAAACTTCGTGGTAAAGTAAAGCAACTTCTTCACTGTCCAACTTACAGGACACCCATGTGGAACTACAATAGGATGCGCTCCCCCATTCACGCTATTAAAAGGGGTCAAACAAAATGATCCAAGCAATCCTTTCCACTCGTACCTTTCCACTCGCAGGATGTTTTCTCCAATCATGATCCAACGCCATTGCTTGTTGGACAGCAAGGACTTGTGTTGGTTGTTTGGGAGTCCCAACATCCAACACGTCTTGGATGTAGTACTGTAACCCCTTTCACGGCCCATCAAGAGTTCTTTATCGAAAATGGGATGAACGTAGGTCCTACAACATCTACTGTGAATGGGCCGCTAGAGCGATAGAAAGGGGGCATCTATAAATTACGTGAGGTGTTTTTGCGGATTTCCGCCCCCCCTTTTTCAGGTGAGATCTGGTCCGTGAGAACCCCCTCCCCCCCTATAAATCGCCCTCGAAACTTTTGGAGATTTTTTTTTTTAGGTCCCACCCCTTAAAATCCGGTTTCACCCCCACTTTTCGACGAAGTATCCCCCTAAAATCGACTTTCACGCAATTTGTGGACCTTTTTTTAGCTCTACAGTCCAAAATTAGACCCTCCTCTTGGTGAGATTTCGCTGGACCACCCCTCCCCCCCACCTATTTCACCTCACGTAATTTATGGACACCCCCAAAGGCGGGTGGTTGGCACGGAGATGGCGGTGGCGTGGCCTTCACGTTTGAATTAGTCGAGCCGCCAACTCCGAAAAGTTCACATGACAAAGATTGTTTTTTAGACGCATGCGTAGTTAAGTAAATATTTAATTCAGTTGTGAAATCATCTTATGTTTTTTGTTGTTGACAGATAAGGCAAAAAACAAATCAGTGTGAGAGTATTATATGGAAATAGACGTTACTTCTGAAAAAATGTAAAATTTGGCATAAAAAATATACTGATTTTTATTTTAAGTTTATTTATAAAATTTTGAAATATAAAAATTATAAATTTATCTGACCACTTCCGCAAATCTTCCGCAAACATCCGCTAAGCATCCGCATCCGCGGATGTCAAGCATTGAACATCCGCATCCGCAAAGATGACTTCCGTTACAACCCTACTTCGTACACACTGTTCAACGCTAACTTTTGAGATAGCTATCCTGAGAATCTCATCTGCAATCAAGATATTTCAAACCAAACTATTTTCTTAAATATTCTACTCCGTAGCTGAGATGGTTGCGGCACCATGATGGTGTGACATGGGGTTAACTGGTTCTAGTCCTGGAGGTGGAAGAAATTTCCATCTTAAGTACTTGGTCGACAGGGTTAGAAAGGTGCTGATGACAAATTCCATTTCACCAGTTCTGGGTTCAGTCCCCGGATGGTAGTTCGGCCGCCGGTTAGTGTTTCGATTTGCGACTCATGCGCCTGTGGCATACATTATCACCACAAGTAAGCAAGTGAAGGTAGCAGTGAAACACTTCCTGACACCACTTACTACACCTGATTCCTCCGGTAAGACGATTATACATGGATTTCGTAAACAAACTCACTTAGTCCATAACTCGAAAGTTGGTTGGATCCTCCCGAAGGAGGCATACTAAGCCATTGTGTCAGAGGTAGGACGGCGAGCTCCTTTCCTCTGTAACTACAGTTTAACGTGGAATCCGAGCCACCATACGACCTGGCGTAGCTCACTTATTTAGTCAAACACAATTCTCAAAATTTCCTGCCCACACCGGGACCGGAGCAGCGAACTGTTGAAAGTAAGCCCCTTAGCCACTCAGCCACCAGACCACTCGTGAATTTCCTAAGATTTGATTATTTCGGTTATACGGTCGTCGCAACAACGAAAACGATACCATCATGTTTGCTGGAAGAACCAATAATACTTGTCACCACCGTGAAACGGTAAAAGGAACGAAGGCAAGTAGAAATTCAATTTCAGGAAATAATATAGAAGTTCACAGCCAATATACATTGAACCGTACTGTTGTAGAAGGTAAACAAGGTAGCAAATATGGCTAGCAGTCGCTACTCAATATAAAATTTGTTAGTTGCGAAACGCTTAGAAATTCTCGCACTGCAACTTGTGAGTAAAGAAGGCACCACGTGAACTGTATTCGGTGTTCTCAAACTTGTTCGGCGCTCCTCAGAGAATCTTATTGTTCCTCAGCTACTTGGAGTCTTGTTCTGAGTTGGATGAGCTTAAATGTATTTCTGTGACTGACATCTAGTACGCTCGCGTGTCTTTAGCCGATACAACTAAGCGGGACACGGTTGAATCGGCTCGACGTCGAATCAGGCCAGGCTCTACAATCTGCAGGGCTGATGAGATTCCTTTCCTAAAATATGATGTGATCGAAGTGGAGACCTTAAGCTTTAGAATGATACCTCATTCACACATTTCGATTAGTTTATGAATGGAGATACTGGTTTGTGACAATAAAACACCTTATAGAAATAATATATATGATTTGGCAGAGTGTTTCCTCCATTTTCTCATTGTTGCATTACACACCAACTAAGAAAAAAGCTAGACACAGCCTATCCTTTCCCGTAATGTCATATTTAAATTTTTAATTATCATCATTAGATGCCTGTTTGAATGTAATATGCTTTGTCAGATAATCCTGAATATTATTTCTGGTGTGGTATCCTTTTTCCACAGCATATACAAAACCTCGTATGCCAGTGTATCTGATGTTTCACCGACTACTCGCATAGCGCCTTAATTTACGCTAACCCGCATAGTTTGTTAGTGACCACGCGTGACGGAGCGCCGCGCCTGGGCAGCAGCAGCTTAGGGGTTACAAGCAGCCAGGAAGGTTTAATTAATGTGTGTTTTTGTATCATTTACCCAAAATGACAAACAGAAAACCGTAAGTGATTGTGTTCTGACGACAAATATTCAGCACAGGGAGGTACTGGGTACTGTAAATGTAAATACGTTCACCTTAATAAACTCTCTCCCTCCGTCATTTTGTGTATTTACTTCGCTGAAGGGTTTTTTTTTTTTTTTTTTTTTTTTGGGTGTGTAGGAGAAGGCTGAAGTTGCACACGACTTTAACAGTTATATACTTATTTCTTTTTAAGGCGTGCAGCTTCGACAGTTGCTGTTCTGTACATTTTTTATGTGCCTGTTCAAATACCTGGCGTCGAGCAGATAGTATCTTGTTCCGTGGAGTGGCGGCCATCAATCACCCGCCGTGCCGGCGCAGTAAACGTCTTGCGCTCCATAATGGATTGGCCGCCGATCATTTTATAGCCAAACACGCACTCCGTGTAATTACCAATTTAGTTATGGCTTTCTGTGTACCCACAATACACCTAACATAAGAATAGCAGCGATTAATTTGTCGGAGTACTTGCACCGAGGTCAGGTATGCACTGCGCTTCCATTTGATCACTCTAAAGGCTACAATCCACCAAGCCAAATTCAGTAATAACTGTATTTTCATTTCCGTTGATAACTGACTGAGTGTTACTCAATTCGGTGAACATGGAAACGATTTTTGGGAGGATGATGACCTGAAGTCGGCTAAGGAGCTCGAAATAAGCGTGTCGGATTGCTGTCCAGGACACTCTGAAGGATTGTTGAACCGTTGAGCGACAGAGCTTCGATGTGTAGAGCATTCCTCGTCTGTCGTAGGATCAGAATCACGGACCAAATGAAGAAAAGAATACCCAAAACAAATTTATCACCTCAACGGCTTCTAATTAACCGCCGCGACCGCTGTATTACAAGAACGCGCTAGATTAGTCCTGACACAACATCGTTCCAGCTTTTTAAACCAAGATAAGACTGTGCACTCAATTAAGCGGAAGAACAGTAGAAATCTATTTAACGGATGGGAAACATAGCTGTGGCGATAATTTTGTGGGGAAAAGAAAAGGATCCATTTAACATCAAGGCAACATAAGTGCTGAAGTAAATATTGTTTTGATTAAAACTTTTCAAATTAATATTTATTATACTCTGCTGTCTGAATTGCATTTCCTTAACCTTCTGCTTCCTCCCCAAACTTATGATTACATTTCTGCCTAATTTTGTCTGCAAATGCTTCTTTTTCCATTAAGAGTTAGTTCACTGGCGGCGAATATACTCTTCAGTGGATCGTTCACAACGCCTTTACAATTTCTTTCTTTAACGATTCTTGTTTTATTTATTTCTGAAAGTTTTTTCCAAGGCACGATGAAAGAGCTTAAAACCACATTTAATTAATGATTAATTATTGGTATGATTACTAGAACGAAAAGTATTTTTTTTACGATATTGTTTACAACTGACCTGTTAAGAGTACGACGTTAAACTTCTGGGTGGAGTATCTTCCACAGAAAAGTTCATTGGGCACATTGATCTGCTAAGTGATATTCAGGTTGAATATCGCTTGAATAATCAGAACTGTAGCCCTGAAAAATAGACATGAAAGTAATTTTTTAAGCATAGCAAAACGTTTTAGCGTCGTTTTACTACTTGGTCTCATTGTAATGAAGAGGTGTTAATGAAACTAAAGATCCGATTGAAGTTGATTTGCGTCATCAGTTGCTTCGTATCGATCGCTTCTCGGATTTTTCTGTATACTTCTTAGGGACAACACTTATTAATTAACACAGTTTAATAAATTTACATGTACGGCATTATTAAGAAGAATTAGGAGAAATGTTGGTTTTTATTAATGGTCTTACCGCTTTTTTGTGACGTATTGTTGATAAACCAAAAGAGGTGATGAATCGACGAAGGATATTCCTTACTCGACTCAAATTATTCATTATACCACAGATAATTTAATTTTATTGTTTTATTTTATTTCCTTGTGTACATCTTAGCACAGCACCTAGAAAATTATAAGGCTGTTACGTGAAATTATTTTACATGCATATTACCTCGTGTGTAGGGGACTAAAAGAAATTAATAAAATTGGAAAGCAGGGAGAATAATTGTATAACCAAAAAAACTATTTCTACTGTTAGCACTACCACTAATGTTACGATTACAATTCAATAATTCACCAGCGTCCGATCTTCCGTGATATGAGTCTCGCAGGCTGTCAACAGTTGACCTCCTGGAATACCCAGCCACAAGATGACGAGGCTGGTACACTCTCTCGGATTTCCCGGGAACTTCCGTATCTCAGCCATTTTTTCTTAAGCCCTTCCGACTCCCTTAGCGAGGAAACTATTCTTCCGTAATCAATTTAAATTTACGCAAGGGGATTTAATTTGACTAGCTACGAAACGGTACAGACTTCCACACCAGAAATGAGTCGATACTGCTATTGTTTAGTCAATGATCGATATCGATTCATAGTAATTGCCGTTTCCCTATTCCATGCGTCTTTCATTGCTGTTGTGTTCAATTGCGGGTTCATTTTGTGAGTAATTTCCAGGTGACGAATGTGAAAGTGAATATTTCAAAAATGCATCTGGTAACGTTATGGATAATTATAGTAACGCTGTAGAAACTCCACGAAAGAGGGAACAATATTATTGTGTTTATTCAAGCCAGAGGGAAAAACATTATTCCTGGTTGACATCAGCGCCATCCAACTGCGAAACTTACGACGTTCTCTAAAAACGTTAGTTTGGCATTGCTCATGGGGGATATTACGATCTAAAGAACATTTCTTCACTGAAAGTCGTAAACAGAAAGGTTGGATGTGGAAACATCTGGAAACTGAGAGCAGCTCAGTTTACTGGTATTTCTAGCTCAGGCGTTGTAGATATTAACCTAATTAAAAAATAATGTAGAGCTGACATTTCTTAGTACCTAAGAAACAAAACCTGAAATGTCGCCACCTCTGGGGTGTCCACGTCTTAGTTTTCGTGAGGGAAGACACTGAACTGATAGGTTAGCTCTTGTGCCAGTGATTACCTGACTTCCACAAACTCCGAATCATCTCCTTAATTTTTATTAATTGGTTCTGAGTAATTTTTGTTGTATTTAATTGGTTTCTAATGTTAGCTACATTATTTAGTGTTCTAGCCACTTCTGTCGGCACCTTTGAGGACGCCCAGAACTTCCGATGCTGTATTTGTAAGGTTATGATAATCGTAGCTGAGCGGTTTAGCTCGGGTTATACTCACCAGAATCTATTTCAGTACTGCGTCTAAATAAATCTTCTGAAGAAATCCGATTGTGTAAGCTTCAATAAGAAACTGAATTTAGTCTGCGAACGACAGTATTATTAATTATAGTTGCCTGTCGTTTGTTTTGAGAGCATAATCAAGTAAAATTCTAGTGAGTAGTGGAAGTCACGTGATGAGCAGACTAATTTACATTTTTCAAATATTAACTAGTCTAGAGCAGAATCATTCAGAGAGCACTACAACGTCTTGATTGTTTAATTACCATTGCACTGCACTTCGCATACACAGAACTCTACTGAAGACATGTGTTTTAAGTAGCTTCACTGAAATGACATGCTTGACGGGAGCCTTTCTCTTTCTCATTATATTTATGACTGTGATTATTGTTACAACAGTACATCTGCCACACGTTTCTGCTTGTTTTTACACACTCCTGTCATTGTGTTGTTATATTGCAGTCTGTTCTCTTGATTGTGCACATTTGGGGAGCAGGGTCTGATTTTTATTGAAAATGTTATTATTATTATTAATTTAATTGCATTGGCGATGGAGTTAACACTCTGGTGGCAATTCCCCCACTCATCCATTTACCCATTTTATATACTTTTTTAAAATTCTTTTATAATTGGAATGTTAAATTCCTTCCCCATTTACTATTATCATTTACAAATTTTAATTCCAAATTCCTTAAGCGTTTTTGGAAAGTTATTCATCACTACACTTGGTAATTTGTTCCAATCCCTGACACCCTTCCCACTCTCTTATGCATGCATTTCCCCTTCCATGCACTATTCCTAATTCTTTGACCAATATCCCCCCAAGTTACATCACCAACATATGCCCTGTACATTCCCAGCACTCTCCTCCCCTCCTCCTTTCCTTCAGTGAGTCCCAATCCACCTCCGTTATCATATGAGTTTCTGACTGGGTTCTGCGATAATTTCCACAAACAAATCTAGCTGCTCTTCTTTGCACACCTTCCAACTCCTGTATTTGATAAACAAAATGTGAGTCCCAAGCTGCACCACCATATTCAACCAATGATGTAACCCAACTCCGTAATTTCTCTGGTACATCCTCTACAAATATATAATTTCCCAATATCCGCTTCTACTGTCAATAACATCAGAAATGGGTAGTTCTTTCCTTAGCCTCCACGTTCTGTTGAAACGCTCTCGTCAAGTTTACACTGTTTTTTTTTTTTTAAGTTGTACGGTTATATTCACCATCTTCTTCAGTAGTTTACACTGTTCCACAGACCCTTGTAATGTCTACATAGAGACGGACGTCTGGCAGCTCAGGTGTAATGCGCACTTCCCAGACATTTTTGATGCATCTCTGCTTACTTTGTATATAAGTTTAATATTTTCACTGGCAAGCGGTCTGGTGGCTCAGTGGCTGAGGTGTCTGCTGAAGATCAAAACGTTCCCGGTTCGGATCCCTGTCTCGGCGGGGATTTTCAAAGTCCTTTAATCCTACCATCACCTCTGGCACATGAAGTATCTTAGAACGTTTCCATTGTTCGGAATCCACGTTAAGTTGCAGGATCACATTCATCCGATAGGATTACCGGTTTAGGTGCAGTTACAATTCCGCCAATAGAAAGCTGTTCGGATGTGGTGCGCAAATGGCAACCAATAGCAAATTAGTTATAAATAAATATTAATAATGTGAATATTTAATTTTTATGTATACGACGAATCCAAGGCGATGGGAGGCCAGCCTTCTCAGGGATTGGCTGATGTATATAGAGATACGCCAGTGAGCAGAATGATCAGCAGGAGAGGCCATCTTACTCCGTTGCAACGTCTCTGATCGTTAATCTGGAAGAACCACTTCTTCTTGGGGAGCGTCGGTGAATGACCTGCCACATGCAAAGATCTTCAAGTAACTGTATTTCAGCCAGTAAATTCACCTGGTTAAGCTATATCTCGAACCACAATGGCAGGGATATTCGTTATGCTGTTGTAAAGCGCATATTTGTCGCTTTATGGTAGTGATTGTAGTCGTCGGTTCGAACTGGGGTCATTGTTTTAAACGAAAGATTTGCATCATTTTCGCCACAACCTTATAGCTGCCCTGAGATATCATATTTTCGGATGAGTTAACCATTCAGAATTGATAATCAGTGGCGCCAAAAATATTGAACTGTAACTTTCATTTACTGCGAATTCTGTTGCCTCACATCCAATTTTATACCGTATGTTTTAATTTGTCACGGTTTAATCTGTATATTATATTCGATGAAATTATATGTGACGCTAGCAAAGCGTGTGAGCATTTAAATGTTCCCAATTTTGCAGTAAATTAAAATAAATACAATTCTTTTTAATTCCATTAATGAAACAGCCAGCACTTCATTTTAAAATAAATAAAATCTGCAGCTTATTATTATTAAAAGCAAATCATGAGGTTAAGTTACCAATGATGAAATTCCTCGTGCTCACTACGATAAAAGTAAGCAATCTTATTTCATTTTATTACAGCCTTCTTCTTTCCTGGACTTTGTGAACTACAGCCAGGAGTTACGGCGGATCTGTTTGAAGATTTGGTGACGTCAGTTTCATCCTTTGCTTTGTCAGATGCCGAAGAACAGGTTTAAGAATACGCACTTCTTCGCGTCTAGTTAGCTTCAAAATCCGCACCGAGCGGCAACGCTCTGGCCTCGTATTTGGGAGGACACGGGTTCTAATCCCCGTCCGGCCGTCCAGATGTGGCATTTCCATGACTTCCCAATATCTCTCCACTATAATTCCGCAATGGTTCTTTAACGAAACGAAATCAAACTCCGCGTTGAACAATAGTAGGCTTTGGTTTAAATGAATAGAGTTTCAGGTCATTTGATGGGCTTTGGTCCTGTTTGTATACATTACGTAGGCCCGTTTACACGTAAGCGCCAAACTGCCGGTTTGGAACGGCGCTCCGGACTGCCGCGCCGGAGCGTGAGGTTGGAGCGTCGCTCCTGGAGCGTGTGATGAATAATGGCCAACACTCCAGTCGCGCGCGCCAGGACTGCGGGTTGGAGCGTACGCGCCAAAAGTGACCGTTATCGCGTGGCGCGTGGACTTTCCGCCTGGTTGGAAAGTTTTTTAGAAAGTCCAGCTTGTATCATTCGGTTTTCAGGTCGTCGTTGTTATTGTTAGTTGTACTTGAGTTTATAAGTGTATTTAAAATGTCCTCCAAAATAAATAAGAGAAACAGAGCAATAAGGCCCGTTTACACGTACGCGCCAAACTGCCGGTCTGGAACGGCGCTCCGGACTGCCGCGCCGGAGCGTGAGGTTGGACCGTCGCTCCTGGAGCGTGCGACGAAAAATGGTCAACACTCCAGTCGCGCGCGCCAGGACTGCGGGTTGGAGCGTAAGCGCCAAAAATGACCGTTATCCCGTGGCGCGTGGACTTTCCGCCGGGTTGGAAAGTTTTGTAGACGGTCCAGCTTGCAACATTCGATTTTCAGGTCGTTTTTGTTTTTGTTAGTTGTGCTTATAAGTGTATTTAAAATATCCTCCAAAAGAAATGACATAAACTGAGCAATATGAGCTGCTTTACATTTATTTCTTAATTTTTTTGGGTACAGAAAGAATTAAATAAACAAAGTTTATATGGGCGGAAAGATGGCACGAAACTAGAGATCTAAATGGACACATGCCTCTTCAGTGAGAGCAACGGGAAAATGACCCAGATGATTTAAAAAATTGTCTACGAAACGACAGTTCCATATATAACTACATTTTAATAATAATATTTCATTAAATTGCAATGGAGCGCACGCTCCTGTTTCAATTTCCCTACACACATATCATCCCCCTTTCCTTCACCCACCTACATTTGTCCTCTACAAATTTTAACTTTAAATTCTTTCAACGTTTTTGGTAAATTGTTCATTTCCCTTTGTAGCTTATTCCAATCCCTGACACCCTGCCTAAAAAGGTGAAGTTAAAGTTAGTATCTCCACAAGTATCAAAACAAGACACAGTCACGAGGAAGAGCATAACTTCAGAGTAATGTTTGCCTCCTACTCTTCGTTTTTTGGCAACTGGAATATCCCTCCAAGATTTGAAATTGCTTGCATATATTTTTCTCAGTTCTTTTCGAATTACCGCCGAGTTTCTTGAATCTTTTCAGTGACGAAATGTTTGTTTTCACTTTCACATACATTTACCCTGCTGAATTCTACTAACTAATCATATTTACGATTTTTTAAATTTTTATTTTTGTAGTCATTTGATTTAACCTTCCACAAACATACAAAATTCTTATAAAGTTCTATAAATACTTCCAAATTATCTCTTGACCACATTTTTAAAGATTTAGATTTTTATGTGTTAAAGCAGGGTAAAGTTAAATAAAGTCACCCAGAAATTCGAACCAACAAGGAACTTGTACTGACGCATCAAGACTGCAGACCGACAATGCACGTGTAAACACAAGGCCCCGTTAGACCTGCGCGCCAGATGTGCGCATTCGGAGCGCGCTCCAGGCCTCTCTGACCACCGAGCATTTACACGTAAAGGATTGATGCGCGCGCCTGGAGCGTACGCTCCAAAACCGTCGGAAAAACCGTGCGTGTAAACGGGCCTATTGTATGTGCTGCTTTACATATTATTTTCGCTACAGAAAGAATTTAAAAAAAGACAACGAAAAAACTAAGCGTATATGGGTGAAAAGATGGCGCCAAAACAAAGATCCGTATGGACACATGCCTCTTTTGAGAGAGCTACGGGAAAATGACCCAGATGATTTCAAAAATTATCTACGAATGGAAAATTCTACATTTGAATACATTTTAAAGTTAGTATCTCCACAGATATCAAAACAAGGCACAGTCATGAGGAACATTTGGCTACTACTCTTCGTTTTTTGGCAACTGGAAGATCCCTACAAGATTTGAATTTTTCTACTAGTATTTCTACACCATCTCTGAGTAAAATCATACGTGAAACATGCCAGGCGATTTATACTGCACTGAAAAATGATGGAAATACCACAGATTAGGCGTACATGTGTCTTGTTCTGGAGATCCATCCTGTTGTTTGCATATATTTTTCTCAGTTCTTTCCCCCCGAATTCCTTTAATGAAGAAATCTTTGTTTTCACTTTCACCCAGCAGAATTCTACCAAATTATCACATGAACGATTACTTTAATTTTTTGTTTTTTTAGTAATCAGATTTTACCTTCCACAAACATGGAAAATTATTATAAAGTTCTATAAATCCTTCCAAATTATCTCTTGACCACATTCTTCAAGATCTAAATTTTTAACTGTTAAAGTATGTTAGAGTTAAATAAAATCACCCAGAAGTTCGAACCAACAACGAACAAGTACTGACGAATCAAGACTGCAGACCGACAATGCACATGTAGACACTAGGCCCTGTTAGACCTGCGCGCCAGGCCTCTCTGACCACCGTAAAGGATTGATGCGCGCGTCTGGAGCGTACGCTCCAATACCGTCGGAAAAAAACGTGCGTGTAAACGGGCCTAGTATCCTAGACGGCTATTTTTAACAAAATATCTACAATATGTTAAATCAGAGTTTTAGAATATTTCACCTTTTTGTGCATGTTTCATTTGCATTCAAACTGTTTGCGTGTTCACACTATCATTTTTTGTGTCATCGTCATCATCATCATTATCGTTGGGGACCATCTCCACTTTCCCGGGTGTGGTTTACGAGCCTTGGTTGAAATATATGATCGCTTTCCACTGTCTCCTATCCAGAAACGTTTCTCTGTCTGTGATGTATTCCCAATTCCAGCCAATTCTCTCTACGTCCTCCTTCAGTTGGTCTGTCCATCTTCTTCTTGGTCTTCCCACTGGTCTTTTCCCCACTATCCTTTTTTTCAAATACGTTTTTGGTAGTCTTTTACTAGTCATTCTCTTGACATGCCCAAACCACCGAATTCTTGATGACCTAAGTCTCTCTTCCATGGATTCCCTTAGCTCTAGGTTTGATCTAATCTCATGATTCTTTATGTGGTCAAGTCTAGTTTTCTGGAGGGCCGTTCTAAGAAATTTCATTTCACATGCTTGGATCTTGCTAAGGTCCCTTGATGTTAGTGTGCATGTTTCCAAAGCATATGTGAGAATAGAAATGAGATATGATTTGTACAAGACAATTTTTGTTCTTCTGGGAACCTTCATGTCCCATAGTAAGCCCCGCACGCTACTGTAGAAGTTGGCTCCTGTGGTTACTCTATTCATTATTTCTAACTCACTTCTACCGTTATTAGCAATTATGCTCCCCAGGTAGCTGAATTGGTCAACAACTTCAACTTGGTGGTCTTGGAATTTTATATGACAGTCTGTATTCTTTCGGCTTATTTTTAGTGCTACAGTTTTGTTTTGAATCAGTTTCATTCCATATTCTTCAAACTTATCATCCCACATTTACAGTTTCTTTTGTATTCCTTCTTCGGTTTCATCCCATACTGCCACATCATCCGCAAACACCAATGCCTGTAGATCTTTACTGAATGCTCTCTTTAGTTCTTTTAAGATGTTATCCATCACCGCTATGAACAGAAGAGGTGAAAGGGCACTTCCTTGTTGTACTCTTTTGGTTGTACTAAACCATTCAGAGTAACCATCCCCAACATTGACACAGCTCTTACAGTTATTGTACAGTATTTGTCACATTTTTCTTTCTAAACGTTTCGGCTCTGATCGCAATCTTTTATCATGAAATGGGAATTGCCTTTCCTATTACAAATGTTCCTATCCACTAACCCAAGATCCATGGTCATTGATTTATAAGCGGCATCGTCTATATCTTTATGTATCCCAGAGCTGGGTTGCAACATGCATATTGTTGGGCAGTCATTGAAAAGCCAATAGTGTATGAGGCAATCTTTTTACATGCATTTTTTTCCTTTCTTTTTGAAGGGGATACAGATTTGAGATAATTTATACAGAAATCGTCCCAATTGTAACCATTATCTCCCCAGTGTTTGGTTATGTGGCCACAAACACAACATTTCATAGATGTTGTTTTGAATTTATTCTGCTTTACGTGAGGTCGTACCAGGGGAGCCCTGGTGGCAGGAAGAGAGAAGCGGATACACTATTGTGTATTAGTACGCGTCTCGATGCGTTTATTGCAGTTTCATATTTTTTTAATGTGACACCCATCTGTCAGGCTTTCAGTAAATTATTATTTTATTTCTTAAAAATGAGGATTGCTTTCAAGTATTATTTGTATAATTTTAGTATTATGTAAGGTATATTGTAAAGGTACAAATATTATTATGTGTATGAGAATAAATGTTGTAAGATTGATTCGTGAACATTCGAGAGAGCTGCTCCACTTAGCGCACAGCCGTAGGCTTCATGTGCTGAGTCGCCAATTCCATACACATGCCGCGGAGCAATGCCCTGGCTAGCGTCAGTAACTTGATAGTATTTAAAGGGAGACGCCATCTTGTCTCGCTGTCTGCAGTTCAGTTGACCAACGGACTGACACGATGTAGCAAGGTAATAGTTGCGAGTCGGTATGCTGCCGCATGGCAGTTAGACATAGTCTGTTCTAGTCTTCTTGTAAGTAATTAGTATTTCATTCTGTTATATAGCTCGTCTGTCTTAAGTTCCAGTATCATCACGCATTCCTAATTCATAATTTAACTTATAACTTGAGCCTTGCATCAATGTTTTATAGTGTTCGCGTTGGGGTTTAATTGGTCATTCATAATCTTAACAGTTATCATTGGTTCCAAAACATCCAATACTTAAATCATTATCACACGTCTGAAGGAGACTTAGTTCCTTTACTGTTGATACCATATTGGTAAATCTGGGAGCTACTGCGCGTGTTATTCCTCCCGGAATAACATAGTTGGAAATGTGGACGCATGTATTATGTTTCGGTATTGTAACGAGCCGCGCTGTCGCCACGTTACAAGGTGCATTTTTATTATATATGTAATAATATAAGGGTAATTTACATAAATCTTGGGCGACCACGTGAATAGATTTTTGTTGTAATTTTATAAAGTACGCAAGATTCCAAGTGAGGACTGTAATGAAATGGTGAACTTATACAGTGTATCGTAGCAAAGCGAATATTAAAGAGTTATTGAGCTATGTAGGCTTGAAGCTAATCTTGGTCTTTCCGAGCCATGGCGACAGGACGTCGCAGATTTGGGATTTGCCAGACCACACACACTGCTCCCTGGGGATGGGTCACTCACCGAGCGGGAAAAGCCTGCCGTCCGAAACCCGAATGTTCTCTCTCCCCGGCGAACTTAGCCGAATATGTCCGACCTCTGTTGGATTCTTTGGCCAAATCACATATCGAGGATATCACGTGACATTAGGTGCCGACCTGAAGGTCCAATCAAAATGAGCGTATAACTCAAAATCCTGGGAATTTTTGTTGTATGTGAGCTTTGAGACTACAAATGGGCGGAGCAAGAAGTTTCCTCGTGGACCGAAGAGCGAGGAGCTGACATTCTAACTTCGATCGCACCAGTCTGAGGTTGACTTGGAAAGTTGACTTCTTTTCGCTAACTGCAGCTTGCCTAGCTGGAGCGAGCGTATCACCGCAACACAGCCGGTAATGCGATGATGCGCATTGCCAGACCAGAGATGCCTATAGCCGACTTGTGAGATAATCTCACATATCGTGGGTCCGCTACACTCATCACAGACATCAGACGCAGAACTACATTGGTAATTGATTACGACCAGGCCATGTGATTGTGCATTCCGTGAAACAGAACCCGTAAGCGACTTTGAGAGGATAGGTCCATGTTCTCACTTTGTAATTGTAAAAAACCCCTGAGCTAGCGGCATAATTTGCCAGAACTAGTTATTTTCGAATGATATATTGTTCATTCTGGCGCCCATGATTTTCTTTTTAACTGTAAAGTCACAGTATTATGATGCCTTTGTCTGAGGTAGTCATAACTTGTATTTTTCATTGTTTCCAATTGTCATTATTTCTTGCATTTTGATTCTGTGATATATTTAAAAGTAAATATAATTGTTTGCTTGCTCATGACGGCTAATTGTAACTCTGAGCGTTGCTTTTATGACTTTGCCAATTTGTGTTAATGTTAACGGTAAATTCGCTCGGACTTGTAATCGCCAGTGATAAGAAAATAAATGTCATATTGTGACAATTTTCCTGAATTCCAACTAACGTCGAGATTCTTGCAAAAGTAATAAATTCCCACTCCTTCATAAAAATTAAAATTAAAAATCCACAATTATTAATCATAAAGGTATGAAATATAATTGTAATGTGGTTTGCCCACCAAGGCACCCACCACATAATGTCGCCCAACGCTGGTGCCAGATGAGACATTACTTCTTAATGTCTGCGAACTTGGTGGCACTAATTCAAATTAATACTATTTGGAACCCAAATTCAGAAAGTTTCATGGAATGTTGCACATGGTTTTTTGGCTGTTTTATCATTCTTGTAGTCAATAGAAATTCATACAAGATTTTATTTTGATGTTTCACTTATATTTTAATGCATAAAGTTCATTTTGTTTCAATGCATAAAATTTATTTTGTTTCAACGCATTAAAAAGAAGTTCATTTGTGTATTTCAATTGAGATGCAATACACTTTGTATTGTAACAATTTTGTGATCATTTTTCAAATTTTTAAATGAGTAACTTCAGTGTTGATTTCTTAAAGCATGGTAACTTCTAAGAAAATTAAAGACACGCATGTTTTGCCTATGTGTTTGAAAGTAAGTCTGCTTTCATGGTGTTGTGTTGCATGATTCATCGTTGCTTTTCTCGTGCTGTATTTTGGAGGGGTATATGTATTTGTGTGTATTGAAATTCGCGGTATTTTTGTTGTTGTGAGTCTAGATTTCGTCATTGCACAATTGCGGTGTAAATTCATTAGTTGTGTGTTCTTATGAAGCTGCGATCCCGTACAATAAAAGGTTTTGATATGGATGATCAGTCTGATAAGCAAAACTCTCTCGAAATCATGAACGATTCGATTCAGTTAGCGGAACAACGCGAAATATCGGATGCAGGGGAGGGGAACGTAAGTTCTGAAGTTCCGACCCACTCATATAGTTCGCAGTCTACTTTGTCGCCACAGGAAGATATGGAAAATTTTCCGTCTCCTGTCGGTGAAATGACGCAGAATACGCCCACACATTCAGAACAGACACAACAAATGGCCCAAATTCCTGTAGTGTCACCACCCCCATCATCACAAGTGCTAAACATGTTGACTGCATTAGGGCAGCAATTTGATTCACAAAGGGAACAATTGAATACACTATTTGATTCACAAAGGGAAGACTTTAATGAGGAATTTAATTCACCATTTGATTCCTGTATCAAGCAGAGTATTGATGCACGATTTAATTCCCAAGAGAAGTTGATGAACAATATGCTTAATAACTTAAGCGGGCCAGTTGATCCACAAAAGGAGGGATTAAAGAAAAATTCTGAATCACAAAAACACACAGAGGTACCAACTGCTGCGATTACCAATGAATGGATCGAAATTGCACAAGTAGAACAAACCCAGAATACAGACCAACAGCTGGTAAACTCTGAGGAATGCGAGCTTTCCAACATTACGTTTGTCGATGGCATGGTCGAAGCGGTTCCACAAATGCAAATTTGCAATCGGACACTGCTCGGAGACGTAGTAGTAACGCGGCAGATTACCGAGCATAGTGTCTGCAAAAGCGTTGGTACAGTGCAAAAATCACTGCAGAACGCAAGTGAGTCGGTTGTTAAAGTCACCACTCAACTCTTAGTTAGTGAAATTGTCAGTTTGTACGCAAAAATATCTGAAATCAAGAAACACAACAATTTCAGTTGTCTTGGATCCACAGTTAAGTGCAAGCTTTCGGTAAAGAACAAGACATTTGTGGGGCAGGAGAGGAAAGATGTACAGTACATGTCGTTCTTAAAAGCCAGACAAGCGTCGGCAAGTTTTTCAATCCTAGGAGAAATGCGAAATCAGTCTCAGAATTCACAGCCTATCAACATCGCGTGGAGTTTTTCTGTCCGTAACTTTGTGTGGAACACTACGCAATTCGTTCATTCCTTGCGGTCAGAAAAGACGCAATTGTCAGCTGCACCAGTTAGTAAGTGTTGTCGGTCGGCGGACACTATACCTGTTCCAGGAATGTCATTAGCTGTCGGGCACAAACCGCCGAACGTCTGTGACCTTGTAAGCCCAAGCTTCTACGTCCTTCGAAATCTTGTTGTTGAAAGCAGTAAAGACGAATATTCACGACGCAGAATTATTTTCCAGAGGAAGATCCATGGACGTCTCAAATTTGTCTTGTAGGCATTGTTCAACAAGTTGGGTAGCATGGCAAATACGATGACGAAAAAGGCTGACTATGAATTGACCGATTTGAATCATAAAAAAAGGGAAATTAAATGTACAGTACACATTCTTTTAGGTTAGACGCCTTACCGAAATTAATCATGCTTGAAAAACGCCGATGCCGGTTTCGCTAGTCTAAACCGTCTGTTTTGCTGGAAAGATTAGATAAACGGAAAATTAAAATTCCAGTTTCCAAATTTGCACTTACAGTTAAAGCTATTTAGGATATTTCCATATTCGGAATTTGTAATGCTTATTTCGCTATTCCGAACTTTATATTTTGTCCACGTGAAATATTAATAGTCACTTTTGACTTTCACGCTGTTAATTGGACTTGATTTGATAAAAATCCTGAAATATTAAATGTTTTCCTGAGCCAGATAAATTAATACGCACCCGCGGAAGAATGAAGCGCCATTAGCAGCACAATTTCTTGTCTTCGCAATCACAATGGATCGGACAGCGATACAAATATTGTGATATGCTTTCTAAGATGTATTTTGTGACATAAACGAAAAGGGTTTCAACATTTTGTGATGCATGAGTTCGATGTAACGTTTTACCTTAGGTAGTTGCATTATATCTTTTCTGAGCAGAAGTGTACAGCGAGCGTAATATCGCTTTGTCTGTGTTGATCGAAGATCGCAAGTTATCTCGTCAACGAAATTTACTTCTTGGTTTTCGTGTATCTGTAAAGGGTGGCAAACGTGCCATAGATAATGCCCTATAGAACACGAAACCTTGCCAGAAAGATTTGTTTAAATTGTGTTGGTCATCACAGAAATTAGGAATCTTAAGTTGAACGATTACAGATATACAGGAGAGTTTTCACAATACCTTGCTGTTATTTGCTGACGATAGCGCGTGGTCGAAGAGCAAAAAGTTAAAGGCGACTGCATTTATAAAGGCTAAAGGGAAAAACTTTATTTACGGGATATATTCAATAATTCAGCTAACTTTGCAAGTTAAGGTAATTATATTTGATGCTAACTTCAATTGAAAAGGAATTTTGTATATGATAAATGCACAGATGGTGAAGACGTGAACAATAAGATTATTGGTGATATCGACGTTTTCCTGCTATATTTCTGGCCTTATTCGGTTGCCAGAGTGACAAAGTAACGGTTTCGAAAGAGTGGGGAAACAGCTACCATCGAACAGCTGAGGTCATTAACGCAGGTAGGCAGCAGAACTCAACCGGCAGGTTCCTAGAATTCTGGCAGGTAGCGCATACCCAAGAATGAATGGGAAAGAAAACAAAAGTTTCACGCCTCGTTCTAGCGGTATTTCGCGTACCCTTACTGTAAATTGTATAGTATTCTGTAAATTAGATTAAAACTATTGTTGGACAGCATACATTTAGCTCAGGATTGTGTGCACTCAACGCAAATAATTTCAAAGTTTATATTTTTGCTTTATATAGATTCATAGTATTCTGCTAGCGTGAAATCTCAAAATTGCTTTGTATTGGCAAACGGAAAACCTGAGATCGGACCGTTCAATGCACAAAGCTTACAACCTTTTTCATACAAGCTAAAGAAGCATGTGTGCACGGGCACATCTTCTCTGAAATGCTTATTGAATTAACCGTCGGTCATGACGAAAATCACGTCACCGAATCCGACTAAATTATTCCGTTGTTTTGAGATTAAAACCGCGCAATGTAATGAGATATTTGACGCTCACCTCTAGCATCTTTATGGATGTTTGTTGAAGGCAGAATTATTTTTATGCACATGAGTAAAACATCACGCTAAATTGTAAATACAATGTATAGTTCAACCACTTTCTGCATAAGTGTTCTGACAATGTTTTGTTTTATTAATGTGTTTCATTTTATTAATTTAATGATAAGATTTGATACAAGTTATTTTCAAGATTATTATTTAAACATGTATGTAAATAATTTATTTTCATGTATATTTTAGTATTGTGTTTAATTTAACTTTGTATTTGGGAAGGCTACCTGAATTCACGTGCTTCTGTTTGTAAAGAATTGTAAGACGGCCAAAAGGACATATGCTCCCGTTATAAATTCACCTTACAAGGCAGGAATACCGATGGTTTTTGGAATCACATTTAAAATTTATGTGATTGTAAAAAAAATGCTTCAGTTGTGAGTCACAATGGAGGTAGAATTAGGTAGTTAAAAATAAAATTATTGTACCATAATTTTATTTTCACCAACGGCCGGCCATATTGTAACGAGCCGCGCTGTCGCCACGTTACAAGGTGCATTTTTATTATATATGTAATAATATAAGGGTAATTTACATAAATCTTGGGCGACCACGTGAATAGATTTTTGTTGTAATTTTATAAAGTACGCAAGATTCCAAGTGAGGACTGTAATGAAATGGTGAACTTATACAGTGTATCGTAGCAAAGCGAATATTAAAGAGTTATTGAGCTATGTAGGCTTGAAGCTAATCTTGGTCTTTCCGAGCCATGGCGACAGGACGTCGCAGATTTGGGATTTGCCAGACCACACACACTGCTCCCTGGGGATGGGTCACTCACCGAGCGGGAAAAGCCTGCCGTCCGAAACCCGAATGTTCTCTCTCCCCGGCGAACTTAGCCGAATATGTCCGACCTCTGTTGGATTCTTTGGCCAAATCACATATCGAGGATATCACGTGACATTAGGTGCCGACCTGAAGGTCCAATCAAAATGAGCGTATAACTCAAAATCCTGGGAATTTTTGTTGTATGTGAGCTTCGAGACTACAAATGGGCGGAGCAAGAAGTTTCCTCGTGGACCGAAGAGCGAGGAGCTGACATTTCTAACTTCGATCGCACCAGTCTGAGGTTGACTTGGAAAGTTGACTTCTTTCGCTAACTGCAGCTTGCCTGCTGGAGCGAGCGTATCACCGCAACACAGCCGGTAATGCGATGATGCGCATTGCCAGACCAGAGATGCCTATAGCCGACTTGTGAGATAATCTCACATATCGTGGGTCCGCTACACTCATCACAGACATCAGACGCAGAACTACAATGGTAATTGATTACGACCAGGCCATGTGATTGTGCATTCCGTGAAACAGAACCCGTAAGCGACTTTGAGAGGATAGGTCCATGTTCTCACTTTGTAATTGTAAAAACCCCTGAGCTAGCGGCATAATTTGCCAGAACTAGTTATTTTCGAATGATATATTGTTCATTCTGGCGCCCATGATTTTCTTTTTAACTGTAAAGTCACAGTATTATGATGCCTTTGTCTGAGGTAGTCATAACTTGTATTTTTCATTGTTTCCAATTGTCATTATTTCTTGCATTTTGATTCTGTGATATATTTAAAAGTAAATATAATTGTTTGCTTGCTCATGACGGCTAATTGTAACTCTGAGCGTTGCTTTTATGACTTTGCCAATTTGTGTTAATGTTAACGGTAAATTCGCTCGGACTTGTAATCGCCAGTGATAAGAAAATAAATGTCATATTGTGACAATTTTCCTGAATTCCAACTAACGTCGAGATTCTTGCAAAAGTAATAAATTCCCACTCCTTCATAAAAAATTAAAATTAAAAATCCACAATTATTAATCATAAAGGTATGAAATATAATTGTAATGTGGTTTGCCCACCAAGGCACCCACCGCAGTATCTAAAGAATAAATACTCTCATTCAATCCACTCTTCTGGTGTTCCCAAATCATTTATCAGTCGTTAGAGTAAGATACCCCGTTGTTTCACATATAATATATGTGATGTGAGTAATATGTCCACAAGGTAAGAAGTGCATGTCTATCTATTGCTAAGAGTAATGTTAGCCTTCATTGACTACTAATTAACGCAGTTGGCGAATCTGCTACACTAAACTCGCCTGGTGTCAGACTGGGAATTCCATGTAGTTCTATATTAATCCGCCCACTTGATAGTTGCTCAATGTAATAATATCATAAAACGCCCACAAAGTGAAAGACCACTACAACCACGGCTAATCCTCTACATTCTACAATATTGAATACCGGCAGCCAGCAGCCCGCAGTGGAAACCTGGCGACGCCTGGTTTGTCAAGTTCACTCATCACTGACCAGCTCGCGTGTGTATCGAGTTTAGCTGGCGGCCGAGCCCGTCATACACTCGATGTACTATCGGCGCCTCGGCGTGTCCTGACATAATTCAGTCATGTTCTGCAGACACAGTGCCCAGCAGTGGAGAGATCATTAAATTTAGAACAAGTGTAATTCATACATGTTTGTCGGGGAATAAATAGAAACTTTAAGTTGGTGCAATTTTCTGATTTTACGCGTTACTTTACACCATGTCAGTCAACCTACTAGATTAAAAGTATCCACAGAGACCAGAATCCATAGATTCCGTACCTAATCGGCGATGGTGAAGGATCGTGATTAACTCAGAATACGATGACTCAAGAGCTGCAGCGAGCCAGAGCAGGAGCTAGCAGTCAGAAGCGGCCATCACAAGTAGCAGACCATCCGCCTCCACAGTACCTTATATATTTGTATTTCTTCAGGGGATAAACCACGGAATTTTGCTGTCAAAAAACTATACTTCGCCAATACACAACTAAAGAGACTAAAAATATAAATTTTTAGTAAACATTATTTCAGTAGAACAAGGGACAGTCATCACTTCAGCAGATCTTTTAATTTGATTTAAACGTGAATTAGTCGATAAAGTAATCTCTTGAAGCAAACGTTGATGGTGACATTTTACCTCTGGAGAATTAAATTGTTGTTCGATGCTGCGATGATGTCGATGAGGCAAAAAAATACAGAAGCAGAGATAAATTTCACCAGATTCGTGTCTCTATGATCCAATAAATTAATCCTACGAGATGTCGATGTATATCCCATTTCAGTGTTGAGTTCTTTTGTCCTTGGAGCATTGCATTTAAACTATCGGTTGTTGGATTTATTTTTACGCTGTCAGAAAGTAACTCAACTGGAAGAACCATTGGGATAGGGGCTACATGCACACCACTGACCCCCGTCCTACGTTGACAGAGTTTCGTGTCGCGGGCAGACAAGAAGTAGCTGCGCTGTCGGCTGCCGGCTCTCTGCGGGTTATTTATCGCTCAGCTGCCACAGGCGGCAGCCGCGATATTTACACACGCCAAAGGATAAACAAAACGACCCGATTTTTACAAAATTAGTTTATTTTATTTTATTTGGGCTAAAAGCAACGGCGCTGCCCTCAGAGTGTACCGACCCCCTTTCATTTCGCAGGTAAATAACGCAGAAAACATTATGACTGGGCGCGCTCTCCGCCCAGGGCGTATTTTTCCGCCTCCGGTAAAGAGGGCGTAAAAAACGGGCGAATTAAACAAAAACAAAACACGACGAGCCGTGTGCGGCCGGATTAGGTCGTCGCTGTAATGTTTCCCCGTCGGCCGCTAGGTGTCGCCCGGCCCGGGCTCGCCGCGCTCATTGCGTAATTAATGCGGCCCCCGGAGGCGGCGGGGGGGGGGGCATTTCAATTGGCGAGGGCCACAGCAGCGGCCGGGTAATTGCGATCGGCAGCCTAAAGGTACACACCGCCTCGCTACAGTCAACAATCCATTCAACACCTGCATTTCTCTATGCATGGCAAATTGGTGTTTGATGTGTGATTGGCCGGTCCCGTGATGAATCGGGTTTATTGTTTGATCGCGCGGTCGCCGGCGGGGCTCGAAGCCCGGGCCGCACGCTGTGTGCCCGGGCAACCACCAGGCACGCTGCTAATGCAGGATAGCATATCCCGACGCGTTTAACCGCAGCTCCAAGTTTCAGTTGGAGGATTTTTCGCTACCCTGACCGAAATAGAAAGAACAGCAACAAAACTTTTCTCACTGATGCCGATTTCTGTAGAATTACATAAAGGGTTAGCATCTTTTCGCAAAAGAAGTATTTTTTACTTTTTTCTTTTTTTCTTTGAGGCATTAACGCGCGTCGATGTCGGGTTCACTGGAGCTGTGAGAGGATTGTGGATAAAGAATGCAAAAAATTCTGCCATGGCCTTTTGAAGGAACCATACCGGCATTCACTTGGTGCGATTTCCGGTAAGCACGGCAAATAGAAATCTGGACTGTCGGAACGGGATTCGAACCCGCGTCCCCCCGAATGCCAGGCCCAACTATTCATCCAGGAAACTCTGCCTTGAAATCTACAGCTTTCAGCGATCTTTCATAGTGGAAACTGTAACTAGATTTCTTTAATTTCTCTGGTGAATAGGCGATTCGGCGTGTTGATATAATTATCACTGAGGAAACGTGATCAGATATTCAGATTTCCGTTTGAAAGTGTAACACTAGCCACATTTCACTTTATAAGCCGCATTCTGACCTCGGCTGTCATTTACACGTGGCAGCGCACTTGGAAGCCAGGCGAAGCATGTTTTCATTTGAGCACTGGCGTTATGCCACAGCACTGTCATCTACTACGTACATCGGTCAATGTTTGCTTACTCTGTTCGTTGCACACTTGTGGAAAACCAAACAAAAACATTCACAAACAAATTGGCTTACTATTTTGGTGCTATCACACTTCTGAGCGCTGCAAGCAGCGCCATTACACAACTCTGCACATTGTCTAGTACACCTTTCTTCCTGCACAACCGACTTTCAGAACACAAATGCAACGGTGGCATCAGGAATGTCATCAATAGCAACGCGTCTATGCTACACATCAAATGTACTTCTTATTCTTTTTTCTATCAACCGCTAAGTTGGTGGGTATTATTTATTTGAATTCAAGTTGGAGTGGTTTCCCCGTCATGGAGGTGTATTTACGTGTTTTGTGGTTTTGTGTGGACGACTCTATTAGCAGTGTGTTCCGTTGTGATTGAAATAAGCCTGCCCACTCAGGCCAATTCTTCCGAAGGATACGTATGGGCGTCAGGCTTAACGTCCCCAACCGATGGACCAATCACCGTCGACATATGCCGTACTAGTAGCCATCAGGGGTTTACCGAGGACACTGGTGCACAATCTGTTCTTCAGGAACTGTGTACCTCCGTCTCCCCTACCCCGCCAATCAATCCCTGATAGTAAAACTTTCTCCCACCACCAGCACTCGGATTGCAATGCCGCAGTGTTTTCAATCCCGCAGGATTTTTGCGGGATATGCACCGGGATCCAGCGAGATTGGCGCCAACAGTTTTTTAAAGCATATATTTATAACATACTTATTTAAAGCGTTCATAAATTAAATAATAAACGTTTGTTAATTAAATTAATAAATCAATTTTAATGTTAAATGATAAAAATTAACAGTTAATAATATTTTAATTGGCAAAATGACATTACATTTTTTTGTCACGTCTTGAGTATATTTCGAGGGTTTACATTTTTTTTTTTTAAATCTAAACCAATTTTTGAATAAATAATCAAAAAATGGAAAATATTCAGTGTTAGGTCATATTATGTGCCTTCCAGTACGTCACTGCAGTTTAAAAACATGGTTTGCTTAGTGGCCAAGTTACCGGAGTTTTTTTTCATTCTAAATAAACGTACCATAACACCGAGAGAAAGCATTCTATTATACACAGTAAAATGTAGAATTGGCTCAGAACAATATCTCTTAAGTTTTTGTCACTGCAAAAACACGAGACTTCGTATGGTGATTTTACAACAAAATTGGGCGATACAGCCACGAAGACTTCATTATAACTTTGTTTTGCCTTTAGTCGAAATAATAACAAGAATTTGAATGGACACATGCTATTCACTCAAAAATAATGTATTGTGGTGATTGACCAAATCATCCCAAGAGGGATTACTGTAAAGCCGGAGCGGCAAATGTAAGTAGGCGGCTTTCGTCAAAGAACATGTGTTTCGAAAGCATTGAGGCGCCGGACGAAACAACAGTAAGTCAAAGGATATACAACTGCTAAATAAATAGGTATGCGATCGTTAAAATTACGATAACATTATTTTCGTATCAAAAATAATAAATTTTTCAACCGCAAATACAGGAAGTTGACACAACTACTTTATCTGCAAAAACAGAAAATGGGAACAATGAAACTGTGAATAAAAAACTTTAACTGTGTAGTTCAGATGACGTGTGGGACACATCAAAAATACTTATAACATGGTTATAAAATCGTACTAAATACCCAGCATACCTCAAATTAAAGAAATGTGTGCTGAAAACAAACGTAAGTTTTGATAAATACGTAAAAGCGTATCTATTTACTTACGAATGCAGAAGGTCGAGCAAAAGAAAAATTTGGTCAGACGAGTCAAATGTCAACTGCAAGGGTACAGGCAAACAGTACAACACATCCGATAAATACCGAATGGGCCAGCGAGTCACGCTGAGGGACACACGTTTTCGCCCCATTTTGCGCATTGCGGATCCGCTTAATTTTGTGCTGAATCCGCCAGACTGTCTGATGATGCGGGATCCCGCTTTGCTGGTTTGCAGTCCCTCGCCGCAACCAACTGAGTCGACTGGGCGGGAAAATAAATGTTATTATTATCCTCATCAATAGCCCTGTTATAATTGAACCATTTAATGTACGATTGACATCCTATAAGCAAAACTGTCACTGGAGTGGATGAAAATGTTTGGTGTATTTAGGCATATGTAAAGGTATACCATTGCACAGTAAAGTTTCCCATTTTTGGTTACTGATTTGATTTTGTTTTGGGTTTTGCACCTTCAGAGTCGAAGGATTTCTATTCTCGACGGCACTATCACTCACGATGCACGAAAAAGTTAATTTTACTTGCAGATCGTTGAGCTAATGTTGAGTGTACCGTTGTAAGGTACCCTGAAGATTGTTACTGCAGCCACCGTTGAGTTCTATCGTGTACAGCAAGTAACAAACCTCCTCAAATCGTTGGCTTAGTTCTTCAGCAATGACCAAATGGTACAATGCCTGACGTTAGTCGTAGGACACCAATACCACGTTGAGTCTCATCTTCTTGAGGAATGGTCACTAGTAGCGGCCTCCACTATTGTCGAGGGCTGTACCTTGGGGCAGCAAGCGTTGGGTACTGTCTACAGCAAAGGCAGAGGCTGTTCTTCTTAACCACTGCCGTTAACTATTGGAGATCAAAGCTTCATTAATGGCAATCAACTATAACGACCAACGCTATTCCTTGAACATTGCACGGAGCGTAGTGGGTGAGCGGAAACGCTCTGGCGTCGCATTCGGGAGGACGCGGGTTTGAATATCCGTCCCGCCATCAGATTCCAGTTTTCCTAGAAATTTTATATTGCTCCCAATACTATAGCTTTTTCTAAAGCTTTCTTCCAGTGTTAATGTGTGTGATTGCTCCTCTTTGATATTTTGTATAACATTGTGTTGCTATCACCCACAATATAAGAATATCTATAGCCATGTACCACCAAATTTTCCGCCTCGATTCAACGCAGTTATAATACTGTATCGCGTAGAGTGGTCGTTAGTATCTACGGCAGTCTAACTGGATGTAACATTAAGATGTTATCAGCTCAAGGAAAGAGGAAGTGTAACAACGCGTGTAACCGACAGTATTTACAGTATGTAACACGTGTTAGTGAGGCAGCCTGCAGCAGTGGAGATCAGTGACAACGTTTACTCTGACACTTGTCTCGCCTCGAGGCAGCAGGTATACACTGGTAGTGGGAACCTCTCATATCACTGCTTACATGTGTACAACACAGCGGAACAACAACAAAACTGAGAACACTCGACGTGGTGGTACATGAAAGGATCTAGATCGCACATGGGATACTGCTGCCAACAAGCTATTCTGACAGAAAGTTGTTTTAACACAGGCTGCCTGAAGAATTGGCATTTCTGAGTGCTTGTCTTAAAATGATTAACACATCACATCGTCCGCATATAAAATTGTTTCTGAAACAAGGTTTAACATAAAATAAACTTCTCACAATTTAGAAGGTACTGCTCCGCCATTTTCGAAGTTGAATAAAATGAGCTATCCTCGAAAATGATCAACTCGAATGACACAGAAAAGAGTGCAACAACCGCAGAATTCATTAAACAAACACGTGAATTAGTGCAGGTTTAAAAAAATTTTGCGCAAGAAAGCTCCGGCGCCAAGAAACTGAAGGTTTTCAGAGTTTTAATACAAATAAAACTGATTTTCAATTACAATCTTAGGAAGTTCGATATCAGATATCGCATGTTCTGAAACGCGAATTTCTAAAAACCAGTTCTTATTTCTTTAGAAAAATCTTTCGTGTAATGTACTCGTTTTGTGAAAAATGCACGTGAAGGGAATAAAATGAAAATTCGAACAGGCTGACAGAGAAACCATTAAATTTTCGGACTGGTGCCACAACCCTGCACACAAGCTCACGACGAGGCTATGCAGCAGAAAGAAAGCGACAGGACTTGGAGACGAGCGCATAGCAGTCGGCACTTTGAACAGACATTCCTCAGGAAGCGCTCATGACGGCCTGTTATCAGCTGTGCCGACTCACTAGCATCACACGGCAGACGAGCGACGGGCTGCTATGCTAACTCATGGTAACACACCAGATGCTTACTAGTCCACGTAGTACAGCTGTCATTGCGTTTCTGATGAATGAAGATGACATGAATTCTCGTTTAAAATAAATATATATTTATCTTCGTGTCATTGGGTGGATGGAATCTGTGTTATGGATACTTGTATTTCAAATACAACCTCTATAACACTCAGATGGATATCTTGTTGGTCGTATTTAAATTGACACGAAGTAGTTCATAATGTATTTTGAATATCTAATAGATTCTAGTTGCAAATCACATTCATCGTAGGCCGATAAGAATGATGCTGTTAAAGAATACACACGACGGAGATGGGCAGAAGATGTATTAATTCAATTAAAAATATGGTGTCTTAGTGATCAGCCGAAATCAACTGTAGTAAATGAGATATGTACGGTCATTCGTAGGGCAATAGAATCCGTACTGCTGCTGTCTACAAGAATGTGGTGGGTGAGTGAAAACGCTCTGGCCTTGTATTCCGGAAGACGCGGATTCCAATCCACGTCCGGGTATCTAGATTTGCGTTTTCCGTGGTTTCTCCTAATCACTTGAGGCGAATGCCGGAGTGCATTCTTTAAAAGGTCATTGTGGAATTCCTTTCCGTTCCTTGCTCTCACCCTTTGCCGCCTCTAATCACTTCGACATCGACGAGGCTTAAACCCATAAGCAAAAAAAGAAAAACTAATGACAAGTCATCCAAGCTGAGTACGCACCTTAAGGTAGTTTTACTTTGCTGTTTCCTCGGGCGAATGGTAACAAACGATAAGGAAACGGAAAGATCAGATAAAGCAACGACAGAATCTGATCCCTGTTTCAAATATTTAACTATCCTTTCTGAAACAAACATACTCACACAAGGTCATTAGAGGCAGGAAAAGAAGGGGGCAAGGAAAGGGTAGGAATTCGGACATGGCCTTTTAAAGGAAGCGTCCCTGCATTCACCTGGAGTGATTCGGGGTAACCATGGAAAACCCAAATCTAGAAGCACGCACGGGGATTCGAACCCACGTCTTCCCGATGCGAGGCCAGAGCGTTAGCTGCTCGCGCTCCACGCTCGGTCTTTTCTTTCAAATTTTCCTGTTCGGGCATTTAGATTTTTGTTTTCCGTAATTTTCTAAAATCATGGCTGGTCAATGCCGGAATAGTTCCTTCAGAATGCCAAGGCAAAATTCCTCAGAGCTTTCTCGCCTGTAATGATCTCGACGTCCAGAAAAAAAAGTCTCAAAAGTTCAAGTTTACATCAAGTGGGCAGCTTTATCTTCGATCGATTTGCCTCAGTTGGTTGAACGACTGGTTTTCTCACAGAATCTTGAAGTCATATTATGTCTTCATGGCTCACAGCAGACTCGGACATACATTACATGATTTATAAAACTACAAAGTTACGAGAAGAAATGCTTTTGTATGGAATAGGTACAGCACAAAATATTTTTCTGAGTTTGTAGCTAAGGTCCATTTCACTTATTTTATTCTTCATTTTTAGGCTTGACATCGATTGAGTTTAATTATTTATTACTAGTAAATAATTGCGTTGTAGATTTTCCCAGGATGCAGTTTCCATCTTCATAACTTGTACCGAGCGTGGGAGGACAAGGGTTCAAATCCCCATCCGGACATCCATAATTCGGTTTTCCGTAGTTTTCAGAAATCGTTCAAGGATAATGTCGAGATGGTTCGTTCAACAAGTCATGGCCCTTGCGCAACTCCCTTACCCTCAGCACAAATCCTGTCTTTGTTCTAATGATGTCGACGTTGACGAGTCTTTAATATGGAATTTAGAAAAACGTGATGTGATAAGTAAATCGATGGTTTTCAGCTATCAGTGTATTCCATGCGTGAATGAAGTGGCTGAAAGTACCAACTGGGTAACTCCAACGCGACGTTCTGGATATTTTGGAATAAGTACGTCACTACTTCTGTCCGGAGAGTAATAACTTAGGACTGTACTTTTTCAATCCTGCTACCGGTCATTCTTGTTATGACATTTAGTTGATATCTTGTGTCTTCGCATCATGAACTCAAAGTAGAACCTTCCGACCTCGAGATACTAAGGGTATTAGAGTGCATATCATGACATAGTAAATTATCTGATACATATTAGTTTTCACCAGATAGTGATCAACCTTCTTAAAAATCACTGACGTATTCTTACTATTATTAAATTAGGACTGGAGTAAGTGAATGTGATTTTCTTAACACATCTGTTCTGTTTATTTTATTTTTTTCCCAAGTATTACGCGGAATTGACGTCAAGACTATTAGTGTCACGAGACGTCTGAGAAAAAGGAATGAGAAGGAATTCAGGCACAGCCTTTTGAAGGGACCATCACGACATCGAGCCTAAGTGGTTTTAGTAAATCGTAAAAACAGAAAACTGTATGTCAGGACGGGGATTGGAACGCACGTCCTCCCGCGTTACGCTCACCTAGCACGTTGTGTCAGGTGATGCAGGGACTACGTGGTGGTTGGTGTAGACACCCTGGCTCTTTGCGGGGCTGATGTCGCGGGTGTCCGGTACAGGTGTAGCCCGAGATCTCGGCAAACACTCGGCGCAGCGAGCAAACAGCGCAGATTGCGTGCGGCCACACTCGCGCGCTGTCTTCCTGCCGGTCACTTCAGCCGCTCCATTCATTGCTTCCTGGTCTTCCTGGACGCTGCACACATTGTTGTAGCCACACAACAGCTGGGTCCTGGTTCGAGTCCCGCACGCGCTGCAGTGCCCTTCTGATTGAGGTTTTCCGGCAGTTTTCGGTAATACCCTGGCTGGTACCGTTCGCAAAGTTTATAGATTTACACATTTCACAAACAAAATGTGTACTATATTTCCTCCACTCACAGCAGAGATGGTAAATTAAAGGTGGGACCTTAACTAAGATTGTTATACAGCTGATTGGCCTAGTAATCAGTTTGTAGTATCTGCTTGGAACGAATGTATTGCCTTCAGAATTAAACAAGATGCAAACGGGATCTCGATAAATCTAGAGCAGAGTGTTAACTTTTATTAAAAGATTATTAAATTCGGAGTGGTGTCTGCTAATAAGTCCTGTCCAATGAAGTATTCAGGTGGCTCTGAGATTCCCAGATCGAACCCCATTCTAGACACGGTTTTGATTTAGCTTCACGTCTAACAGAGTTTGTGTAGAATGCCTCGTAATTCGATATCTCCGTAATAGTGCGGGTTCTTTCTATCACGTACGTTAAAAGGCAGATTGCGTGAAAAGTTAATCTCTGCCACTCAGGGGCCGAACATACAAGGTGATTCAGGAGCAATGGTAAATATTGAAGGAGGTGGGAGTATAACAAAGTTTATATAAACATTCGTTTTGGAGATACAGGTGGTGGAATGTTTTGCATAAAATAAACATCGGAAAAAGATCGAGAGGACACGAAAAGATTATTGAAGTACTTTATTCATGCAAAAACACGCGCATATTTTACGAAAGTTTAAATTAAATGTGTCAAAATCCCTCCATCGCCATTCAATATACTTTACAGCTCTCTTCGAAACAGCACGTGTAGCTCTTCTGAGTACGTCTTCGTGTACTTTTATGAGAGTAGCAGTGTTTACAACGCAAGCGGGTAATTTGTCTTTTGTGTTCACTTTTTCTTTGTGCACTTCGTTTTTCAACCATCCATAAACACAAAAATCTAATGGGGTAAGGTCTGGCGACCTTGGTGGTCAATGATCTCGATAGTGAAAAACTTCAAAAACGTCAGTGAAGTAAAAGAGCAGAGAAATAATTTTGAAGGAAATGTGATTCGGCAATTTTTTTGTTAAAGAATTTGTCCTTTGATTATGTTAGATATACAGCCAGCATAGTGTTTTTGTGTTTCTGTATACGTTTCACAGCAAGGTGATTATTCTTCTGTCCCTTGTAAGGGCTGAAATACACGAACGCAACTTATTTACAACCATGGCGGGATTCGAACAACTGGTACCCGGAACCCAAAGCACTCTAGCCTGACACGGCCTGGATCGGGGCTTAGCAGGCTGTATGGGCGGCATTGTGTTTCACGTATTATCTGAAGACATCAGACAATTTAAATGCACAATAATCATCAGCCGTGAACCCTTTGAATGTGTCGCGGTCGCCGATTTCAGGTTCCATGAAAGACTAAAAAACATCACCGGTCTCTGATCTACCTCTTGAGCCGAGGAAGTAAACGAAAATTTAGAAATTAGAAACGGCAAATGTGAAATTAAATTGTAAATCTAAAACTATGTCTTAAACAGTTCGCGTGCAGAAACAGTCCAATGATGTTCATGTTGCTCCATTTGGTTTACTAGAGTTCATGGTCCGGTGTTTATTACGTGCAGAATATTTTTTCAATCGCTAGTTCATTTCTGCAATAAAGTGTTGTGTATCAGATCAGCCCCAACAGACAGTGCATAACAGAAACGCGATTAATTATTAGAAGGTGTGTGTGGCCGTAGCTATTTAGGAACGCTGTGACAAGCGTCCAGACGAACATGTCGGCGTTCGCCGTCAAAGTTTAGCGGTGCTGACAGAAGTTAGTTCTCACTTCCCTCACAAGTTGTCGCCTCTTCTCTAATGAGCTGCGGAGACCGACTAAGTAATTCCTTCTCAAGTGAGTCGAACGTTCCATTCGCAAAGTAGCGTCTATGACATACCTCTCAGTTTTCAAAAGCCTGACTGCAAAGTTTTGTATTAGAAACATTCTAACTGTAATACTTTCCATTCCCACGAGCTATAAATATCGTCACTATAGTAGATGGACAAGGAGCGTGCGCTAAGGGAAGGCAGGCACATGTGTAGATCCGCTCGCATTATTTCTAAGTCCATCCATTATTTGATTTAAATGCAATTTTTGTGTATGATTATTAGTAGCGCAATAAAATACTGAAGGAAGATTTTGGACTAAATATAAACTATAGCAAGACAAAAGTGATGAAACAATACTAGTAGATTAAATATAAAAATAGGGTCATATGCGATATCAGAAGTTAGTGAATTTTGCTACTTAGGAAGTAAAATTACAACCAATGGCCGAAGCAGGAATGATGTTAAAATCAGAATAGCAGTAACGAAAAGAGCCTTCATGAAAAATAGAAATCTTTTAGTTTCAAAAATTGATCTAGAATATGGAAAGAGAACTCTTTAAAACTATATGTTTGGAACACCGCACTTTATGGCAGTGAAATTTGGACTTTAGGAAAACCATACAGAAGGAAAATTGAAGCATTTGAAATGTGGTGCTATAGAAGGATACTTAAAATTAAGTGGACAGATAAAGTACGAAATGAACAAGTTTTGGAAATGATGGGTGAGGAAAGAAGTTTGTGGAAGAGTCTTACAGATAGAAGAGACAGGATGGTGGTTCATATTTTGAGACATGCTGGATTGGTTAATTTGTTAGTGGAGGGAACAGTCGAAGGTAAGAACTGCAGAGGAAGACAGAGATTAGGATATATGAAGCAGATAATTGAGGACGTGGGTTGTAAATGAAAAGGTTAGCACAAGACAGGAAGGGATGGAGGATTGCATCAAGCCAGTCGAGAGACTGGTGACAGCAAAAAAAAGTGTAGTTGGGTCATTACGCTTATTAGAGTTGTCAGCAAAACTAGAGCTCGTGGTCCAGGTCGCATGTATCGTGATAAATGTTGAGCTATACTAGACCCGTCACCGTAGTATTCTATAATCTAGCTCAGGTGTCACGACGCACCAGCTGGGCGTGTGGCAGATCTATACTCTGCAATTCACAATTCACAAAATTGAGGTTGCCAGAAGGCTCTCTGCTCTGTGCATTTCAGTTCCGAATGACACGAGGGAAGAAAGAAGTTTTATAAACATCAGTGCGGCATCTTATTTCCCTGATCATATCTCTCCACTCATTGCGGCCCAAATAAATTGGTAGACGAAGTATTTCATCGCACTCGTAAATGAAAGTCCGTGTGCGCATATTTACCAGCAAGTTCAAACGAAACGTGCGTCGTCTGTCTACCACAGTATCCGAGCCCAATTTACGAATCAGTTCTGTGACGCTTTCATAAGGACTGTAGCAAGCAGTGACGAATGGAGCGGCTCTTCTCAGTACTTTCCCTATATTGTCAGTCAATCCCTTGCGATACGGATCTCAAACTGCACAACAGTAGTCCAATATGTGGATGCACAAGAGTTTTTTACGCTATCTCCTTCACTTGTATGTTAAAAGTTTTCAAAATTCGACCTATGAATCGCAGTCTAAAATTAGCTCTACCTACGAGTGAAGTTATGTGCAGGTCCATTTCATGTTTCTTTGCACTGTTACTCCAAAATATTTAACAGAATCGACCATCAATAACTAAACTGTTTATTTTGTAGTTCTGTGCGAACAGATTATTTTTGTTAGTTACGCACATTGCCTTGCACTTTATACAATTTAGAGTAAGTTGTTATTCGTCGCACCATGCAGAAATAACATTTAAATCGAAGTCCTTGCCTCGCTACGGATGAGCGCATCGTCAGCGAACAGTCTCAAACTGCTATTCACGTTGTCTCAGAGACCGCGTAAATTAAAAGAAATAGCTCCATTGCATTTCCTCGATGTATCATGCAGATTAGAAGAGACTTTTCCGTCAACGACGACATACTGCGACCAACCAGTTAGAAAATCTATTATGCATTCACAAAGCTGGTCCGATATACCGTACGCTCGCATCTTCGCTAAAAGACGCTTTTGTGGCACTGAGTCGAAGGCTTTCTGAAAGTCCCCCCTCCCCCCCCCCCCAAAAAAAATGTATTATCTCGTGATCGTTCATCAGTAACATTAATTACATCGTGCGTAAATAGGGCCAGTTATGTTGCACATAATCTTTTCTTTTAAACCAATGCTGATTCGGTGTAAGCAAATTTTTGTTTTTTACAAAAAATTCATAATATTGGAGCATATAAAATGCTCTAGATCTCTACTACAAACAGATGTTACACATATGGGTCGTTAGTTTATAGTATCTTTTCGATGTCATTTGCTGAAAATCTGCGTTATTTGTGTGATTTTCCAGTCAGGAGGTTCTTTTTTCTCTTCCAAATATTTACAATATATATATATATATATGTGTGTGTGTATGAGACATAAATAGTCCGATGTCTGCCGCGTACTCTGGAAATTCCATTAGTACCCCGTGCTTTCCTCCACTTCAGGAGCTCAAATTGCTTTGCTATACCCATAATTCCTAACGAATCCATCTCTAACTCAACACGACGTGGTAAAATGGGTATATTGTTATTATTTCTATCTGTGAATGCATTTTTGAATTGTTTGTTAAGCACATTAACTTTGACGCGGCTTTCATTTACCGACAGGGAAGGAGATTTAGTGTTGTAAAATTCCTTGTCACGAGACTGTGCACCAAAGTACTAGTTGAGCCTCCAAACCTCTCGGCAGTGCGTATGGAGCGAGGCCATCCGACATCGTCGATGGTGATTCGTTCGTAGGATGGAGAGGTTAAGCTAGGCTGCCGCGTGGGTCTCTGTCAGAAGAGCGCCGGCACCGGGGGTCTCTTCCATCACGGAACACTCCCGTCACCAGAGAAGCCAGCCCAGTTCAGGGTAACTCCCTGCTTGGAGGTGCCGACCGTCATATTGTATTCTCTATCTTCCTCTTTATGGTTCTCTCTAAGAGATTAGCCACCCCAGCTGTCGTCAAACAAATCCGCTGTTAGACACTTAATTCATAACCTCCGCGGAATACATCAGAGAAATCTGTGAACATTCTCCATGAAGTCCCAAAAGCTGATGCTGCTATTTGCTCTATAGTAATTTTTCTATTATACATTCTGTTACTCGCATGCGGTATTGCGAATTTAATTAGGGTTAAGACTAGTGGATACGTAATTAGACAATCAAATATCCGATATCTTTGGCAATAGGAATAAAGTTTGTTTACCCTCAAGTAAAGAAAAATCGTTGATTGGTGTTAAATAAAGGTTGCTTACTTACGAGAACATTACCTGATGCGTATTAATTATGTTCTTCAGCGGAAATGGGCTAACCAAGGATTTTTTTTTCATTCATTGTGTTAATAATCCTTTTTTCTACCTAAGGCTTTACGCCTCATCGACGTCATTAGAGGTTGGAAGGATTGCAGTCATGGAATGGGAAGTAATTCCGCCATAGCCTTTTGAAGGAAGCTTCCTAAGTTCGCCTGGAGTGATTTGAGGAAACCATGCAAAATCCAAATCTGGATGGCCGGACGGGGATTCGAACCTGCATCCTCCCGAATGCGAAGTTTAATTATCTTCGCTGTCTGATTAAGGCCGTCCAGATCAAATGTTCTTCCTACACAACGCGTACAATATGTTCTTATGAGGTCCCTACTCGTATACGTGTGGCTTTTGGCCATTTCGGCTATGAAGCCATTTACAGTTTGAAATTTTTTTTTCAACTTCGCTTATAATTTGTTAGGATTGGAAAGAGTGTCAATTTGTTTGGCAATTAATATTCATGTTCCATAGATCGTTGCTGAGGAATGACTTCTGGTATTTGAAATAAGTCATATTTAATATCCATACTATACACAAAAAATGAACAATAATCACAGTGAAAAACTATTACTCGTTTATAAAACAAATAAAAAACGGAAACACTGAGTTTTGTAAAAGTCTTATCAGTTAAGTCAACTAAACCAAGACTAGCCTGAGATCAACAGACAGGGTATTTTATTGCAATCTGTATCGTGTGTGGTGAACGTTCGCGCCTGTCTGGAGTACCTGGGCTCGATCCGCGGTACGTTCGTAATCACTTCAGTCCAAACAGTAAAGGTTTCTTCAAAACTTCAGGGCCAAATTATTTTCATATTCTTGCAAAAAAATTCTCCCCTGATTCTGATGACTTCGACGTCGACGAATCGCTAAGCACTGGACGTATTGGACCGCAAATAGTGTCTACTGACACATGGAAAGAGCAAAATATGTATAGATGTGAATAGGTGTGAGACGCACTATTGTGGGTGCAGTATGTAGGGCGCCGTTATCGCTGGCTGATAAGATAACATGGCCTTGCTGGGACGCACCTTCACTGCACCAAACCACACACAAACTATGCTTCTCCTAGAGAGGGAATCTGTGCTACAATTTCGTATAATGCTCACATATACTTAAAGCCATGTAGTATCTGTGAAGATATCACAGGCGAATAACAGGATGATCTGCAATTTCCGTCTCATAAACTATACATTTCACAAATGATTTTTTTTTCTTTAGCCATGGCCTAATTTAGCCAGTTGAATAATAGTAATACTGCTACTCCTTTATGTAAATGTATAATCAGAGGGAATGTATGAGGGATTGGGTGTCTGTTATGTCTAATAGTTCTATATATCTTCCGTCTCTTTACAGGACAAACACATTGGGATGTCAGATTTCCTCGTGATGAATTTTTTGTCACTAAGCCATATCCGGCTCTCAATCTGGTTATGCGTGGAATCTCCTTTCTGCTCAGGTCCACGCGGTTGTACCAAGGATTAACACTCATTCGTTACCATTCGGTACCATCTGCCCATCTCCTGTCTGTCCTCCCGCCACAATTTTGTCCATTCTGTCTTAAGACAGTCAGGAATTATGCGCTTATAATGAGTAAATGGGACGACGGAGTGTTTCTTGTCACGGGTATTTATTTGATTTCTTGTCGTTGTATCCGCCATTTCATTGCCCATTATGCCCACGTGGCTAGGCACCCATTGCAGATTAATCTTTATCCCGTTGGCTTCACAATTCCTCAACTCCTTAGCGACTTCATACGTTAGGTAGTTCTTCCATTTTCCTTTTGGTATTCCCAAGGATGCTTACAGAGCGCTTTAGAGTCTGTTCATATTACTGCGTTGTTTTGTCCAGATTGTTTTAAGTACTCCATTGCTATTAGGATCGCAAATGTCTCAGTGGTTGAAAATTGGTCAGGTACCTTAAAGTCCTGGTTCATTTTACATTTCATATCCACATACGCTGCAGAGCTGGAATGCTCTCTTGTCTTTGATCCGTCCGCACAAATTTTTCGCCAGCCATCCCACCTTTTATTCAGAGTTATTAAAGTATTCGGCTTGAGTTGAGACAGTGATTTTTCTTTCCCATGAGTTATTCGTAAGGTTAATATATATGTATATGGAGAAATTTGTCCTTTACCATATTTTACGTTCTTGATACATGTAACTGATCTCTAGGTTGTGTATGTTCCAAGCTCCATGAATTTTACTTAAGTTAGGTGTTTGCTTCTGTCGTTTTGTGCCAAACTCGTGGGCTAGGCTCTGCACTTCAGGGGATGCTGTTTAATGGAGCGCACTTTGGTAAAATATTGGAATCCGATCTTCTCTCTTCTTAGCTGAAATGGCGGCGTTAACGTCTCCACCTCCATCACCTGGGTGGGGGTTATTTTGAGGAAACCTCAAATCATACTCAGGGCCGCCGACTGGATGGGTCCAGCTTAATCAATTCCGACTTAGGTGCAGATTGATATAGGAAGCCCCCATACGCTTAAGACATTCCGATAGATGTTGCCGAGTATCCTGGGATCTGCACCCCATTTTGGAGCTGCCACAGCCTTTATAGAAATTAGGCGTTTTGGTGACGTTTGCCTTAGCTCCTCAAAGTGTTTCTTCCACGAAAGCTTGGTGTACAGCCACATGCCAAAAAGAGATGACTTCCTTCACCAGCTTCATTTTGCTTCCATTCATATTTATTTTAAATTCACTATCTTGATAACGTCTTTGAGTAAAGATACATATTTTACTTTTCAGCGTGAAAATTTCCAGACCACTATCTACAAACTGGTTGTATGGGTCATTCAGCTGTTCTTCGATGCGTTTCCTTGCTCTTTCCTTATTTGGATTGGATATATATATATAAAACGAAGTCGTCAGCATATTGTAGATAAGTGAGGAGACCTCTTATTTTCTTGCATGTTCCTGATGTGTGCAAGTTAAATGAAGCAGGGCTCATTGGGCCACCTTGCAGAAGACCCTGGAAGACATGTATGCTGATTTTTTATCCTGCACTGGTAAACACATAGTTACCGGTAACTCTAAATGTCAAGTATTTATCGAACCAGGATGTTGGGAAGCCCATAACTGTTCATGATATCTCGTAATATATTGATTTGTACGTTTTTGTAGACATACTTAATATCCAGGAGGGCAGCCAGCAGATTGAGAGAACCTCCACGTAGTCGTTGGGTGGTATAACTCGTTAAATGAACATTTTTTTTTCTTCTTTACCACGATGGCGACACCACCATACCCATCACCCCTGTCTTGCATGAAGATATTGAAATACTTGTCGTTTACGGTGGAAGAGCTGCGCAACCATGTGTCAGTAATTAACAATACATCAGCCTTGTGTTCTGAGATTAGTCTTTGGAAGTCTACCCATTTCGGCAGGAGGCTGCGGGCATTTCACTGTAGGATTATTAATTGAGAGTGTCTATCTATTTTTTATTAATGAATTTACAGCATCTGTTCTGTCTCCACTTAGGCCTATTCAATTTCCTTCCTGTGTCAGAATTATGTTAACTTCCTCCTGAATTTTTTGTAGGGACGTGGCAGGTAACTTGCCTTTTATGTGTTGGGCGAAAATTTTAACGATTATATTTATTATTATGCGAACCAAGTCTCCTCCTGACTTTGAGGTGATTATCTCTTTGTTAGTTGGCTCATCGGTTTATATGGCACTTGATTGTTTCGTCATGGGTTTTGTGCTTTGAGGAGGCCCACTGGCTTGCTTTGTTGTTGGTTGCGCTGTGGCTGTACTGAAGGTCTTGCTTCCAATGGGTGGAAAATCAGCTGGTTTGTACTGGTACCCTTTAGCTGTATTTATAATGTTCCCGTTCACCACTTTTTTTTTATCTCCTCCTGTCTCCTACGTTCAGGACAGCTCCTGCCGTTGGCATTATGCTCTCCACCAAAATTTGCACACTTCTTCATTTCGTTTGAACAGCTGGACACATCGTGTCCCTCCCCACACCTTAGACTCCTCTCCATTCCTTTACAACAATTAGATAAGTGTCCATATCTTTGAAATTTATAGCATTGTATCACTGGAGAAACATAGGGAGACATTTTAAAAGTTAGGAAGTAGATTTCTGTTTATTCTGTTTGACTGACTGTCAAATGGTATTAGTACCGTCTGCAAGGGTTGCAATTTTAAAGAATTTGAAGATATTCTTACTAAATCTTCGAACTTCGATGATTTGTGCAGGTGATGTTATGTTGGATTTTAATTCTTCTTTTGATAAATCCATAGAAACAGACTTAATAACCCCTTTTCTTTCTACTGTGTTGGCCAGGATATAGGTTTTCAATTCCAGCGACTGTAAAAAAGCTATGTTTTCTACAAAGATGTTAGCTGAATGTGGGTTTAGGAAGTCCATGGACATTCGGTTCTTCCCTTGCTGGCTTAGGCGTCTGAGACCACTAACCCTGTTGTGAAAAAAATTCACCAGCTGGATAGGGTGCAAGGTAGAGCCATCAGAGATGGGTTAAACTAATACAACATAAGGCCCTTCCACCTGGTTGTTGTAGAGCCACTTCCACTGCACGATAGGGCTGTACTTCTCCTTGAATTCTACATCTTTATCACTACTTATACGATTTGCTGTTTCCACTTTTAGCGTGATGTTTCTAGGACGGTCATCCTCTTCTTCGTGAGAGATATAATATGTTTGTGTGGTTGGAGCCAGACTGTTGGCTGCATCCTTGTTTCCGTTGGGTATGACGTCTATTATCATAGCTTTTCCCCTTATTCTTTTGTGATGTTTTTCTTGGCGACTGCACTGCGTTTTCTCCTCAAATAGTACTTCTCCTCTTCCTCAATGTTATTTCGGGTTATCTCTAGTTTCTTCTTGTTGGTATCCAACAAATTCAGACCACTGTAGAAAACACTTATTTGGGTGTTGACATCTTCTTTTCCCCAGGTTCGATTCATCGCTTGCTTCCGCCATTTCTCCTCGCCTTCTTGAGTCGCAGGGCGTGACAAGATGCACCAAGCTTGCGATGTGTTTCAGGAGGAACATTGACTTTCCTTGACGTAAGATAAAATAACTGTTCACTTAGGTCACTCAAGTTTTCGTTGGTTTCGCACGCCCGTATTTGACACTGTAATTGAGTGTTCGGAAGCGTTGGGTCCGTTTAGCTGATACTCGTAACGGTAAATATCACTTACTTCCTTGCTCGGCCACTGGTAAGCGTAAACACTACCGCTGCTAACAGAGAACTCATAAAAGAAATTTCGCCTATCACAGGAACATAAGTTAAGAGAATCGCAGATATAAGTTCCTACCCATTAGAATAGATTCCTTGCGCAGGGCCACCAGTCCGCCACTGAAGCAGGCGTGGTGACTACGCTTCGTATACTTAGAGGTCCATCAATATCAGCACTCAACAGGCTAAGTTCGCCATTAAACATGTCTGACAAATAATGACAACATGCTAACATAGAAAACTGTTAAATTTTACTCCTGAAAATTATGATTTTAGCAAAAAGAAAGCATTCTTCTTTGGCTCAGGTCTTGTGCGGCACCGTGATGAAATCAGACATCTCTAACAGAGCTTAATTTAATTTAATTACGATGGAGCGCACGATCCAGTAACAATTTCCCTAAGCCCCTACTTTTCCCCTTTCCTAAACTTACTTCACCGGAAGATGGCAACGGAGTTTCAGATCGCTGAAATATCATGTGGAAACACCTTAATTACTCGGCTAATCTCCCGAGAACACTACATCAACTCTCAACGCCGAGAAAAACTTCGTTCTTTTGTAACACCTACTTTTAATCTCTACAAATTTCAATTTTAAATTTTTTTGGTAAATTATTCATCATTTCGCCTGGTAACTTATTCTAAACCTTGACCTTCTTACCAACGTAACAATATCTCCCCAGACCCTTGTGCCAGCAATCGAGTGCCAGCTTGTGGTCACGGCCATCTTTTCCGTTTCATGCACTACTCCTAATTTTTACACCAATATCTTTCCTCACCTCATTACCAATATACGCCTTGTACACTCCCGTGACTCTCTTCACCCTCCTCCTGTCTTTCAGTGAATCTCATTCCAGTTGTTTTATCACACAGGTTACCGTCTGTGTTCTGCGGCAACTTCCAGAAACAAAACAGCCCTTCTTTGCACCCCCTCCAAATTCCGAACTGATACCCCGTCCCATGCTACTCCACCATATTCAAGCAATGGTCTGACCAAAGTTTTGTATCTTAACTCCTTTACTTCCCTGTCCATCCTCATATCAAATGTTATGCTAAGATATTTGTATTTTAATATTCAACAAGCAATTCTTTTCGCAGCTTATGATCAACATTTAGTTTTTTGTCTGTGTTCCTAATAAGCTGACTCTTCTTTGCATTTATCTTCAACCCATGTTTACCAATCCAGCTATATATCCTGTATAGATCACCCTGCAACTGTTCAGTCTTCTATCGTATTGATTCTTTTATATAGCAACAACTTAAATTCTTTTATTAAACGATCAACACTATCGTTCATTGGAATAATGAATAGCAATGATCACAATACATTGCACTGTGGCACCCCCATTTTCACTTCAACTTCTTTTGATACTGAGTTTCGTACCCTTACTTTTTACTTTCTACCTTTTAAGAGTTCTTAAGTCCAGAAAATCAGTTTCTCATCCACTCCAATAGTTTTTACCTTATTTGGCGACATTTATGGCTCACTTTATCTAAAGCATTTGAAAGATCTAGTGCTATACTATCAATTTGATCTCCCTTTGTAAAACAACAAGGTTTTACTGGGTTATTAATTAACAGTTAGTGATGTTATTACGACACTATATTTCGACCAACATCGAGACTTCGCAAATTATTATTTTCTTTTGGTCACCACCAGTTGTGTGATGAACGTACTAAAATGAACTTACAATTCTCTGTGATTTTAAGTATTCACAAGTTCACAGGAATAAGCAATAAGCAGAACACACACACCTCGGAAGTATGTAGTTGAACACCTTTTATTCCAATAATTTATTTCTTACATTAGTACGCCGACCACCAACTGGAATTAGATTTCACTTGTCCGAAGATCACAAGTTTGATCCGAAACAACTTTCATACAATTAGCAATACCTTAAATACCTGTATAACAATTACTAGTCCACAATAGCACATTATCAGCTCTCCAGAAACGTCTCTGTGTATTTTCCCATCGTCTGGCTCGCCTTACGTTAGCGACGTTAAGCCAATAGATGTTTCCAGTCGCGGATGCCCGTATTACGTATCCACATACCCGGATAAGTCTTCAAAACACATCACTTCACTTCTGAGCAACTACGACTTTCCCGCGCTGCTGCTACGAGAGCTGATACGTGACTGACTGCGAGTCTAGCATAAAGTGGTGCTTCTCGCTCTGTGTCGATTATCGATACATGCACAGATACTCTTTAATTGTGGATCGCTAGGTTATTGTAGTGTCACACCTTGTGCGAGTTACCCGGTTCAAGCCCCGATCTGAACGAACCTGAGGAGAATGCTGTATGCGACACCTAATCGCCAGATTCAGTAGCAAAGTGGTCGGCTGTGAGCACTGCTGCGGCGACTCTCCTGACGCACGCGGACTTTAGACTTGGTGGCTCTCATCAGGAAGAATGGACCCGCGATGTTTCTCTCCTCCATTTTATTAATCCACAACGTAAGTGAAACACTCCACTAAATTCATACACATCAAAGTCATCTACCAAGCAGTAACACTTGAGTACGCAGGACATACGGCAAATCGCACCAATCAAATATCCAAAGACAGTTGCCACGCAAGGTAACTTCCTGCATGGCAACATCATCACTAGATTGAAGGTGTTAAGGGAAGAAATATCAGCTAGGATACTGCGCAACTTACGGAATATGTTAATTTGATAACGGAGGACTCAAGTGAAAGGAAGAGTACATTTGTTCTAGCCGAGATAAAGAGTGGCTAACACAGCGAAGCTGGTTTCCTCTCCTCTGGGTACAGTACGCAGCTCGGTTAAGGGCCCACTCCGCTCGCGTTTATCTCATCAGCATTCCAGTCACTGCAGTACCTTCCTACGTCGCAGCATTTACTATGTGTTACTGTGTTATGTACATAATTATTTGTTTAGTTCAACGGATGTTAAATTAATTAATTAAATTCGCAGTTGGTTTTATAGGCAGGTGTTAGTAGTAAGGTTATAAATTAACGAAAAATAAGAAATGGGAGTATGTGAATATTACAGTGTGTGAAGATAAGCGCAACGAGCTGAAGACGCGGTGCGTGCTGCAGCGGGCAGCGGAACTGAGATGTGCGCAAGTGACGCGTTGGGTTTGTGGCTGCAGTGTACACACAACATGCAACTTGTTTGGTCAGCGTTTCATAGTTGCGGCTGGCCGCCGAATAAAGCGACTCAATTTCCGCTTGTTTTAATGCATCGATTGTGGTGCGGCTAGGCTCCGAGCGGACCAGCCACCAGCTGTCCACACAGTGTCGCCAACCAAGAAACACGAACTAATAGAATACCACAAACTAAAAACAATCTCTCCTGTCATCGCTTAATGTTCTTCTCGTGACAGATAATTTAGTTTCGGTTTTATGAGATTTATAGTTGTAAATAAAATATAACCGAAATATTTACCTTTTAAAAGCACATTTCTTTAAGAGCACATTCATTGCCTCCATATCTGTAGTAGGTTACCGGTTGTAATCCAAATTAGGTTTCGTATAACCAGATATAGAAAACTTATTCTTCCGCGACTTTTTATTTTTGCCTACTTTGTCTCTCTATATTGATTTAACCTGCATATCACAATATGACAGTAAACAGCATGTTTATTCTTCCGCTGTAGACAACCTCAATACACAACTCATAAACATTTATACAACACACTTTACAATATTAGTTATTATTTTTCCAAAGCCAACTCATCATCTGTGGTATCTTATTGTGTTCTTCATACTTAGTTCATGACATGATAACTTCTATCCTCCGTCCTTTTACTCCTTTTATTCGTTTGATTTGGTCAGTATGTAATTTTCTCGGTATTCCACAGAGTAGTACCTTATCTCAAAAATATATTTATATTAATTATTATTCATGTTGTTACATTATATTAAATATATTACCAGAATAGTCTTATTGTATCCATCATGAATAACAGCAGTGTTGAAGTGTTTTTATCTACCAGCGTGGTAATGCTCCCAAGAAATAAACACCGTTTAAAATATCCTTAATCGGTTTTGTTGTATATGTTCAAATGGTTACACAACGTGTAAATTGTTTGTTAACAGGTTTAACGTTTTTGTTTTCTCGTCTCTTCCAATGGAAAACTTGGAGACGGTCCAAGCATTGAACATCAGCTGATGCATCGAAACATGCCTTCCGCCAACTGACTAACATCTGTCATGAACGCTGACAGTCAGAGTAATGTATCCTCTGTCCAGCAGCTCTAGTACTCTTTACTGTCGTCTCTGCTGTACACAGTCATTTTTTCTTCTGTTTATTTATTTGAATGACTGTTACAAATATTACAGTTACGCCTGTTAGTGATTTTTCTACCTGTAATCTACAGAAATGAATGTCTGCATGGTAATCGTGAACCAGCGCGGTGTTCGTGACATGGTACTGACAGTGGAAGCCTAGAGCCCCTGCTGGCCGTTGATGTTGACGCCGACAGTGATTAGGCAGTGTTGCACGACTTGATGCTCCCTCAGCTGCCCAGGACATCGCTGCATTTACCGTGTAACCTTCATATTAGTGATAATTACAGTATAATTAAATCGCATATTATTACCAAAAATTTGTTAGGATTTAATTGTAGACATTTTCACAAAAAATCTACTGCGTAGACCCTAACTGCGGCCATCAAGATTTTATCTTTTGTTCGGACCACACGGCTCACCGACATTGTGATGAGCAGAGCTCGGAGGGTTTTTTGAGGCAAGGAACGGGAAGGAATTCGGCAATGTCCTTTTGGACGAACCATCCCGGCGTTTGCCTCTAGTGATTTCGGTAAACAAGTCTAAGCGTACTCTTTTCATCCAGGCGCCGACACTCAACACCTGTGAACATACAGTACATCCGACTCATCTCCGTGCACACGCTCACGTGTTTTATCTTTGGTTTTACCTTTTTGTTTTTCACTTAGCAGACATCATCCATTTATCTGAATTCCTTCTTAATGGCTTGTAATTTCTGGTTCACTTTCAACGCTATAACATATTAAATCATTTCCCTAAATACTTCCTCCAATAATTCATTCAGGGTATTCTTGGAATATTAAACAATGCAATTTATTTTCAGTCTTACAACTCTATTACAATATACAAACGTATCTCATTTTAGTTTGATAATATGTAATTTTCTATTGAAACATAATATTCACAGATCATTTACAAACTACTTTTCTGTGCTCTCAGGCTGTTTACATTTTATTTACAGTCATTCCCAAACGTTATCAACTACAAAGAGAGATTCATTTTCTGTTTAAGCCTCTTCTTTCTAAAAAAAAAACAAAAAAAAAAATATTATATTTAAAGCTCTTTCAATAGTTTTTTTTCTCTTTTTTACATACTCTTTCGTCTGTCCGCCAAAGATACTCCGACACTCCACTATTGATGTCTTTGAACCTATTAACTAAAGTTTCCAAAGTTAATAATATACTCTATGACTCTATTTTTACACAAGTATTTTTACAATGATGGACTTTTAAGTAAGGACTGTGTACCTTGCACATGTAAAACGGAGGTCTGTAAGACCGGACGGGAATCTGAATGCACGTCCTCCCGGTTTCGAGGCCAGAGCGTTGTCGCTCACCCGCTGCGCTCAGTCCAGTGATTCCCCTGTTGCATAATGACCAGACAATCGAAAAGAAGAGAGCAGATCCATCGCGTCTCGCTCCATGATATTGACTGTAGTACCAAGCCTCGTCTCTGATAATCGAGTGGACTTAGATGACTGGCAAGGGTTAGCGCTGTTGCAAATAGAAGAAAAAAAAAAAGATTATTTAACAGCGACTGATGATTCCGAAAGTAATGAGATTTAAGCAAGTGGGTGTGTTTCGTTTTACTCGAAACAGTGGTGAAAGTAGAAGCAACTGTCCATTTCTTGGCGGTGACTTGACAGTTTCGCGGAAGTGCAGCGGAATTTGGCAAGGGGTCAGATTGTGTTGAGTACCGTTGCATTATTTATCGTCATTACGATCGATGTTTCTCCTTTCATTGATGCGAGCCTCAGAGCTCGTTAGATACTGTCAAAGGTCATGGTTGCCATCTTTGTGTTCAATTTCGTAGCACGCTACAGTCGTAGTAATAACTTGCTTTTGATGACAATGATTTGAAATTATTATTAGAGCTGTGCAAAGAGAAATCGACAGATTTGCTGTAAGCAGCAGTACGTCTCGCATTCGAGTTCTAGACATGGTGAGTGGGAACACCAGTTGGATGCTGCTGCTTTTATGATCTTTATACTTATGTTTCCTAGTGGGGACGCCAACTTATGAATGGAGAATACTAAGCCGGTGACAGTGTTTTGGTGCAGCCACCGGTGCAGAACGTTACCCGGTTGGCATAAAGGTTCAGTTGGGTACCTGGCTCTCTGTTGAGGGCTGCTTGTTAACTGTCGTCGCATAAGCCATGATGACGAGTAACTGCTTGCTCTACATTTGGAAAGGAGTATCACCAGCTCTTTCGGCAGAACCACTTAACCCTTTCGAACTAGTCAAACCGGGACGTTTAAAGTCTTTATGATTACGGCTCATTAGTGTATGACCTTATGACACCGAGATACAAAACTGACCTTGATTCGACCCCGAGGGTTCACTCTGCAAAACATGAAAACTTTCTGTTGAGTTTTAAGCGACTTGGAAATATTAAAGCGGGGCAGAAATGATCTCGCTATAAAGTTAACATAACACAAGGGAAATAGAGATAGAGAAGATACAAAAACCGTACAGTTTCTTCCTGTTTTTGTAGTTACACACAGAAGTACAACCTAATATTCTGAATTCACTCTGCGCGGCTAGCACGTGTGATCAATAACGATTGCGTGCGCTCTGTAACTATCATTGCCCTTCTCTTCCTGCGTAGCCGCCAGCCGACAGCAAACAGTGTGTCATTTAACAAAACTATTCTCTGGTCTTCAGCGGTTAAGTTCAGCCATGCACGGCGTTTCGACAGCTCCTGCGCTGTCTTTATCAGATGAAGTGGTAGGTGGAAGTGGCTACTGTGACAACACGACAACGACTGTGCTAGCTATAACATAATCCGTTTTGCAGTGTAAGTAAACGTAATTGCGGGAAGCCCAGTCGGTGTCGTGTTGTCGCAGTAACCACTTCACCTGATGAAGACAACGAGAGATCTGTCGAAACGCCGTGCATGGCTGAATTTATCCTGCTGAACACCAGAGAAGAAATCTTAGAAGCTGTTCTCCGGAAAGACTCAATTCTCGTCAGTTGTTTGCGGACAATGTTATTAGAGCCTAAACAGCCGGAGATGACAGCAACCTGCCTCTTTTCCTCTAATTGTCCTGAAAATCGGTATTGTATTTGCTAAATCATAGACTAATTCGTAACTTCTTGCATATTTCACACTAATAAATCAAAAATGCTTCTTTTTTTTAACTGAGCAATACATAGAACTTCTTTTATTCAACGCAAATTAATCTAAAAGTACCTATGGTAAGTGCCGTACCTTGTAGCGGAGGGGGTGGGGGGGGGGGCAAACCGAGGCGCTTGCCCCGGGCGGCAATTTCAGGAGGGCGGCAGCAAATTTATTTGCCGAGATTTTTTTAAGCCGAAACGCCGTGCTTATTGCCCCAGGAGGAGACAACAAAGAGGGCGAAAAAATCTTCGAAGGGGCGGCAATCTCAAACTTTCTTCCCCGCCTCTCATAATTCGTAGATCCGTCACTGCTTGTGGCTCACGTCATCATGACGAATAGAGTTGACTGTGGAACAGCGCCGTGAATGGCCGAAATTCTATCTTACGGTTGTGTTTTTAAAAATTGTCTTGTTTCATCTCAGTCACACGAATGGTATATTAATTATGTATCCTAATCGCTGTACAAGCATAGTTCAGATAAAGTTTTATACATCTTGTGAAGCTTTTTAAGTATCCTCCAATACAATATTCACGGTTGTTTCCGTTTTTGCAGCTTCCAGTGTCGTTGGGCGTGGACAACGAAGGTCGCGTTATGAGCCTGTTGGACAGTCACGCTTTATTGTTTCTGCGTTCAACAGTCATTAATTTTCTATCCCAACGCAGAACTTACGCTCAATGCACGCTTCGAAACTTATAACACTGCTAAAACCTATTGAGTTGTTTCTAAGTGATGTCAGATTACAGTGGAAACAACTTTTATATAGAGATTACTTTGCCTCTTGGGTGTCAGGTGACATAGATTTTATCTTATAACCGAAGCTTTCAAACTATGAGAAACTCATCAAAACGTGTAATGTAGATTTTGCGTGATGCCGGAACAAGCACACACAGACAGGTTAGAGACTTATTATTATTTTTTATATTAGACTAGACGACCCGTGCGAAAATTTCGCGAATAAAATACGATGAATACTGAGCTTGAATGCTTGTAATATAATGAAAAGTAAAACCGTTCTTTGGTAGAAAATATTTTTTTTTTTTTTTTTTTTTTTTTTTGTAATAGGTACGCATCAAAATACTTACAACATATTACGAACAGTTTGAAAAATTTAAAACACTCTGTATTTACGACAAACTGTCACTGACCTTAACAGAATACAACCAACCTGAACCAAATGAACACAACATATCAACATCTCTGTGATATTTGTTGCTGTGCGAATAAAATGTTTACATTGGTATTGTATAGAAAAACGAAAGTGTTTCCATAACAGAAATTTTTTTCCGAAAAGTTACATATTGAATAAAAAAAGTTCATTGACATCTCTGTGATATCTGCTGCTGCAATCTAGGGACTTGGGTCTGAACTTTCTCATACGCGCTACTATTTTAAGCACCAAATTCCGAAAAAAAATTCTTAATTTATGATTTTACCTAACTGGAGACCTTAATCTTTAAAGCGATATGATATTTATCGATTTCGGCTGGGTATCGAAGAAGATAAATGGCTTATAATTAAACAAAAACACGCTGTAGAAATAATATTAATACTTTTGCCCTTTAAGGGTCGAATTCCAAAAAAAATATTTTATCATATATGGTGTGACCAAAACAGTCACCGTGGTATTTAAAATGATATCCAACCGAAATCGATAAATGAGGTATCAAGGGAGGTTAGTTATCAAGCGAGGTTAAAAAAAAGTTCTAGAAATGATGATACTTTTCCTCCTTAACGGTTGAATTTGCAGAAAGTTTTTTTTAAAAATATGATGTGATCAAAGCGGATAATTTAATATTTAAAACGATACCTCATTTATTAATTTCAGTTAGGTATCAAGGGAAATAAATAGCTCGTGACAGAAAAATGCGTTGTAGGAATATCAATACTTTTGCCCTCTTAGGTTAGAATTTTGAAAAATTTCTTTCTTAAAATTTGGTATAACGGAACCTAAGACCTTATGAAGACCTCAATCTTTCAAATAATACCTCGTTTACCAATTTTGTTTAATTATCAAGGGATATAAATGAATCGAGACACAAAAACGCATACTGATATTTATGCCCATTAAGAGTTCTTCTCAGAAAAATTCATTTCTTAAAATGTGATGTTACCACAGCGGAAACCTTAATTTTTAGAATGATACCACATTTATCTATTTCGGTTAGATATTAATGGAGATAAATCGTTCGTGACACAAAAATGCGTTGTACTTTTTTCCCATTAAGGGTTAAATTCCCACCAAAAATTTTTTTTCTTAATATATGATGTCACCAAAGCTGAGTCATTACTCTTCATGTACTTCATTAATCGATTTTGGTTAGATATCCAGGGAGATAAATGGCTCGAAACCAAAAAAAACGCATTTTAGAAATATTGATGATTTTGTCCTTTAAGGGTCGAATAGCGAAAAAATCCTTTCTTAAAATATAATATTACCACGGTGGAGACCTTGGTCTTTAAAATGATACCTCATTTATCTACATCGATTACATAACAAGGGAAACACAAAACACAAAAATGCGTTGTAGAAAAATTTACACTTTTTCCCTTTAAGGGTTGAATTCCAAAAACATTATTTCTTAAAATATGATGTCACAAAGCTGAGACATTACTCCTCATAATCCTACTTCATTTATCGATTTTGGTTAGATATCGATGGAGATAAATGGTTTGAGACACAAAAAACGCATATTAGAAAAATTGACATGTTTGCCCTATAAGGGTCGAATTACGAAAAATTCCTTTCTTAAAATATAATGTGCCGACCCTGGCAGCGCAACGGCTAGCGTGTAGGCCTCTAGTTGCTGGGGTCGCCGGTACGAGTCCGGCCTCGGGCATGGGTGGTTTTAATTAAATGTTGTGTCCGTCTTGTGTTGTCCATACTATTGTGAATAAAAACATTTGGGAGATAATACATGTTCAGTTAGAAAAATGACGTATACTTGAAGAATCATTGTACATTAGTAGATTTAATAATGAAATGTTGTGAAGCTGGCTAAATGGCAATAAAAGCCGAAGGTCATATATTTAAACATATATATATATATAATGTTACCACGGCGGAGACCTTAGTCTTTAATATGATACCTCATTTATCTGTATCGGTTAGATATGAAGTGAGATAAGTGGCTCGTGACACAACAACGCATTGAAAAAATATTGATACTATTGCCCTTTAAGGGTCGAATTCTGAAATTTTTTTGTCTTTGTATATGACGTCACTAAATAGGAGATCTTAATTATTAAAATGATACTTCTTTAAACGATTTCAGATAGGTGTCCAGGGAGAAAATGACTCGTAACACAGAAAACAGCATTTTAGACATATTGACATTTTTGCCCTTTAAGGGTCGAATTCCGAAAACCCTCTGTCTTAAAACATGATGTGATCAAAGTGGAGACCATAAGCTTTAAAATGACACCTCATTCATTGATTTCGGTTAAGTATCAAGGAAGATACAGACTTGTGACAAAAAAATACCTTATAGAAATAATATATATCATTTTAAGATTTTGTCGTTCAGTACAAGGTATGGTTGAAATTGAGAAAAAATATCAGGTTTCTAGGTAATTGCGTTTTCAAATAGACTAGGTATCAAAAACAGTCCAAAGATGGTATTTCATGGACACTCACTTGTTTATATTTCAGTGAAAAAGCTTGAAAACAAATATATTAGTCCTTTACTTCACCAACTCTAAACGTCTTTACTTTGCATTCTGGGTTTGAGATGGCTTTATAGACATCTTTTACTTTTATGGCTCTTAACTACTTTCGAAATTTTAAACTCGCTATTCGGTTTCAGAACAATGAATATGTCGAAATTTGAAGTCTGAATTTATAGGGCTGTGACAGACAGCGGAGTCGTTTCCCTTTCGGTACAGAACCCAAAAGTGTTCACACTGCACTGTGTCCACCCAGCAAGGACCATGCGGCTTAAGGCACAGTGGTTAAGGCGTCTGACTGGCGACCGAAAGGTTCCCGGTTCGAATTCCTGTCTCGCTGGACCCTTAACCCGACCTTCACCTCTGGCACAGATTACTGCGTAACGTGAGGTACGCCAGAACGCTTCCGTGGTTCAGATTCCGCGTTAAACTGTAGGTCCCCCGTACCCGGTAGGACTACCGGATTGGGTTAAGCCGGCTATGACAGGGGCGGAATGTGCAGCCAGTAGAAGAAACCCTGTCATCAGGTCATTACGACCACACGGAATTAATACCGCTTCAGATGCTAATTTCTCTTTAGCCCAAACTATTAATTCAAATTCGTCGTAATGTACAAAAAATATTTTTTGAACACCATCTAAAAGTGGATCCCAAAGTAGAGGCGCCCCTCCCCCCGTAAGGGGGGGGTTGGACACGAATACATTTTGGGGGGCGGGAGGGGGGTCGTGGTGGGAGGTAGCTTCTCTACTCGAGCTCTACACCGGCTCTTAGAGCTGAAAACTTTTATTCTTACATATACGTAGTGAGTTCCCTCTGACATGTCGTTGTTAATACTGAGAAGTAGACGTTTTGGTGCGGGGGAGAGGGGAAGAAGTGGGAAGTTTTCTTTTGATGGAAGGTTAGCATGGTACGAACAACTTTGACAGCCCCTTATCTAAAGTGTACATTCGGTGAGAAGATATGTTTCGTGGTTATCTTAAATAACGACTAAAACAAAAACAAAACAAAAAATCTTGAGTAAGAACAAAATAGTTTTCTAGGTGCTTTGACGGTAAATATAAAAGTTATCTCCCATTGTTAGTAAAAGAAGGAATGAAATTTCCACCATTTATTTCGCTGTGGGAAATTTTGAGACGAAAAACTTATCATAATTAAAGGTTTTGTGTATTCGTTATAATTTGCTAGTTAGCAGACGAAATACAATTGCATTGATATGACAGAAGTTATGTCTGAGTGAATACCGGATACGGTACGGAGTGTTGTGTGGTACCACGACGACCCTGCGCACCATGCAACTCGATGATCGACCACAGAGCCACAAGGGCAAGTCTTTCCTCGGAGCCTACAACTTATTTTCAAATATCGAAATCAAGCGATGCTGGAGGTTAAGGTCGGATTAAAACACTGCAAAATTTCAGCAGGGTGCGACGTGTACGGGTCTCCAAGTCCTATGGAGAACACAAGAAGTAACGCACAGTGGAACACCGATTTTGATGATACTTAGAATGTCGGCACAAATACCACAGATTTAATTCGGAACGAAAATAAGATGTTAGATGGCCGAATGTCGGATTACTCAAATTATTGACAAGTTTTTCGAGTTTTTTACTGCTTTGCAGTTACCAGCTGGCTTATGGCTGTTAAAGTGCTTGGGTGGAGTTGTTTACGTATCAGATAGCGAGACAGGTTGGTCATTAAAATGTTTAGTCACACGCTGACTGCTGCCGGGTCAGGCGTAAATAACAGTCACGTAAGCAGGCGCTCAATTATTCAGGCGCTCGCACTATCGCCATCTGTCGCTCCACCCCGCAACCAGTCTCAACCCACCACTCTCCAAATTTACTCTACAAATTAGTTCTAGTTCATACGATAAAATAGCGGCCTCGTGCCGATAACAAGACGTCGCATTCCAAAGCAAAGAACGCTCCAAACATACATGTCTCATACACTATCCATCCATTTCATTGTTGTGTAGAAGTAAAATGAGCAAAGAATAGAAATTGGAAACTTAGTAGAGATATACTAGTAAGGGTAAATGAAGGAGTACTAGAAGGTTTTCCTCGATGGTTACAGAGTGTACCACACAGATGAAGAGCAGTTCGTATTGATGTTGGATAGCAACGATTACTACAATACTCTGGTGTTTATAGATCAGGACCATAAGTTACTAGGAACGGATTTCTGGGGTGATAAAAAAAAAAAAAAAAAAAAAAAACCCGGAATGTTGGCTACTTACTATAGTAGAAGGATGAACGTTAATGATGAGGCTCTTGGGTGAAAACTAAATTTATATTCGGTTCATAAATGAGCATAGAATGGTCATTATTGCTGGGAATTTAAAGTTACCAGGGGGCAACTAGGAAGTAAGATTAATAACACAAGGCAACAGAGATTTCCAAAAACTTTAGTAAGGGAAGAAATAAAGCAGAATACAAGAGGACCAAACATGTTTTATTTAGATGGTATGAATGAAAACATAATGGGGTCTAGGGTAACTGAAGGACCAAATTTCAGTTCTACTACGTATTAGAGAGTTTATTAAACTAGTGGCCAAAACTGAAATGGGAAATAGGTTCAATTATAAAAAGGCCCAAATTTCATGACTGAAAAATATTTCTGGGGAAGGTTCGGCAAATGGAAGGACGGCACTAGTACAGTGGGGGTGAAGTGGAAATAATTCAAGGAGATAGTAAGAAAAGTGGAGGCAATATTGATTCCAAGTATAAAATAAATAAAAATACAGAATCCATATACTACAATATGGAAGTGAGGCGGTTAAAGAGGTTAGTGAAAAGAAAACACAACAGAGGAAAAAGATAGAAAGGCAGTAGGAAATACTTAAAACAACTAAACAAGCAGTTAATAACAACAAACAGAGAAGGTAAGCATAGTTTATGTAGAATATTATTGGTGCAGGGGAATCACTGAACAATGCATCTAGAAATTGTATGGCTATGTTAGAAAAATTGAGTATAACGGAAGGTATTCAAACAATTCTAATTAGGAGTGGAGAAAAATTACTGAGAATCTGAAAAAAAGCAGAGATATTGAGTGATCAAAACATTCTAAATATGAGTGGAGAAAAATTACTGAGAATCTGAAAAAAGCAGAGATATTGAGTGATTGGTTTAATGAGACCATTAGGTATTATCGTCCTGGGATGGGAGGAAATAAATCAGAGGAGAGTCTCCATGTAAGTAGAAATCAGGAAATTACAAAATTTGAAATACAGTAGATCTTCAGGAAATTATGAATGAACTAAGAAAGCAAAAAAAGCTGCAAAGGGTCGGTACAAATAATATTACTACAGATGTATTAAATATAGTGGCATACGGTATTGTACCTTACCTTGAAATATTATTTAAAATATGTCCTTACCAGACGACTGGAGAAGACTGATAGTAGTACCGGTTCACAAAGAGGAAGTGGCAAATAGTCTGTGAGGAAAGAAACTGGTTTGCAAATCGACAACATGGCTTCAGACCAGGATATTCATGTGAATCTCAGATGATGGGCTCTGAAGATCTGGACTAGGGAGGCCAGGTTAATAAACTTTCTAAGGTATTTGGCAGAGTGAACCATAATATGGTTTTAAATAAGATGAAAACTATTGGAGTGGGTAGAGTAGGAAATGCAGGTCTAAAGAGGTGGAAGTGAATATGGCATAGTGCGTTGGAACCATTCCTATTGGTTATTGTAATTAGGATTTTGTTGATGGTTTAAGGTCAGAATCTAGGTTGTTTGCAAAGACATAATGGTATATCAAAGGATCAAAACGGGATAAGACTGTAAACTGCTGTAGGGTTATCTCGATAGAATATCTAAATGGGAAGCTCAATACGGGATGAACATAAATGCCAGGAAGAGTCAGTTTGTTAACTGCACACATAAAAATAACTATAAGATTGTTTATGATTATAGTGTGGGGTCAGAATCGCATGTTGAAGGCTTGAATTTGTAAATACCTTGGCATAACATTTGATGATAAACTCAACTGGGCAGAGCACATTGGGCAGGTGGTAGGAAAAGGTTACAAAATCCTTCATTTACTGGAGAGGGTGATGAGAGGATGTAGCAGAGAAATGAGGGAACTGAGTCACTAAACGTTTGTTACACCATTGCTTGAATTTGGTGGTGTAGTTTTGGGACTCACGTTTTAGTTATCAAATGCAAGAGGCGGGAGGCGTACAAAGCGGAGCAGCTAGATTTGGTTGTGGAAATTACCGCAGGACCCAGTCGGTAACTGATATTTTAAAGCAGATGGGTTGGAGTCATTGTAGCACAGTAGGAGGGTGAAGAGGGTGCTTGGAAGGTATAAGGAACGTTCATAAATAAAGGAAGCCGGAGTCTGGAATGTACAAACCGGTGGCAGAATGGTTGCGTCAGTTACGAAGAGGGTTTCCGACAAGGGCGCGGAAGTCCACATGCCCTCCGCTAGAGGGTCACGAGTGCAAGTCACGTGACTACAAAGTTAGCAGAAGCATGCGTCAGACATTCAGCGCTCATTTGCGATGTAAGCGTAAAAAAGAAGAGCAAAGAAGTGTTGTTCTTTTTCTCACAGCGAAAGGAGTAAGGGGAACGGACATTCTTCGAAGACTGGCACAAGTTTACGGTGAACACCGCAGGTCCCTTACAAGGGTCGAGGCGTGGCACAAGCGCTTCAGGGAAGGACGGGTGTCGTTAGCCTATAATGCACGGTCTGGAACATCACACCGCATTACCGATGAAATCTTCCAGCTGGTTGATGGACTCGACACCCAGGACCGCCGAGTCACAGTGAAAGCCGAGGCCGCCGTGGTCGGATTGAGCGTCGGAATTGTTCACACCAGCGTAACAAAAGACAGAACTGGCGCAAAGTGCGCGCCCAATGATTGCCCCAGTATTCAACCACAACAGGAAGCATGTCGAGTGACCCACTGTCTTGATCATCTGCAGCGCTATGCCAGGGAAGGGAATAAGTTCCTGGCACGAGTGGTACCTGGAGATGAGTCTTGGCGTCATCAACTTCAAAGTCTCCAATGGAAGGATCGAGGGTCATCACTACCAACAAAATCCAAGGCCATCCACACAAATGCAGGAAATGTTATGCTGACGTCCTTCTTTGACCAAGATGGCTCCCTTCTGATAGACTTCCTGCAGCACGGGACAACAGTGAATGCCCGGCGTTACTCGCAATCCTTGACCACCCTTCGCCAAGCGATCAAATTCAAGTGGGAGGTTCTCGGCCACCCTCCATACAGCCCAGACCTCTCTCCCTGCGACTACACCATTTTTGGTACTCTAAACGATTCGCCTCGGACGACGGTGTCAAGCAGTACGTGTGGAACTGGTTCACATCGCAGCCACAGGAATTTTACGAGACAGCCATTCACCGCCTTGTGTCGCAGTGGGACAAGTGCCTCAACAGCCAGGGCCAATACTTGTGAAATACAGGTACTGGTTTCTGTTCCTAGGCCTCTGGCTCGTTACTTTTTGAACCAGCCTTGTACAATACAAGGCTTATGTTGATGATGGGTATTGGAAGGATATTGGTCAAAGAATTAATACTAGTGCATGTTGACCATGATCACAAGCTGGCACTCGATTTCATGCATAAGAGAGTAGAAAAAGTTTCTTTTTTGGTTCAGGTAGTCTGGTTTGGAATAAATTGCCAAGGGAAATGAATTATTTACCAAAACCGTTGAAAGAATTCAAGGTTGAAATTCGTAATTGGCTAGATGGGTGGAGGAATTGATCACTTGGTGTATAAGATAATAATAATAAAAAATAAGAATGCTATAGTTAGATGACTGGGGAAATAGCCACCGGAGTGTGCACTTAGTTCAATTCAATAACGATTAAGACACTGACAGAACGCAGATGGTTCAGAAACAATCTGAAGGTGGCAATGGAAAATGATAAATAAGTTTCGATGATTTCACTTTCCAATTTTTACTTTCTTGAGGAGATAACGTTTGTAGAATCCAAAAGCAGCTACCAGGCAGACGTGGTACAAGCGCAATCAACAAAATTCATAGCACACCCGATAATCTTAGGACGCGAGTGTCGGAATGATGTTTATGGTTCTGTTTTGATCTACACCGTCAAATGGGACTTCAGTCAAAAACGCTGTTGGATGATCAGTTTATAGGATTAACGACAGGTCATTTCTAATACGGACGAAATAAGCTCGGAAATGGTTGATAGATGGATGAGCATTAAGATCAATGTTCTTCTGTTATTAACAATCGGTACAGAAGAACGTGTTCCTCCCATCCACACCAATTCAGCAACACTCTGTTATACAAACTGAGCAATCTACATTTCTGTCAGGCCCAAAATCGCATACGCAGCAAATATATAAAGTTCATCTTTTATGTTCTTCGGACGATGTTACAATGGTGCATCTTACTATTTGACATCAGGTACGTATTTGTGGTTGGTTAATCACTAAACACCGTTTTGAGTATGTGCGATTATCATTTAAATGCACTACTGTATTAACCCGTAACAACAGCAGATCACGTCGCTTTCAACGACCCATACCGCTAATAATGCTCTTCGCAAACAAACTTTGTTAATGAGATCGAGCAACGTAAAGAAAACGTAGAAACACGACGTATTGTTTCTAGATATTTTCCGAGTAAGCTCCTGTTACAGTTCTTGAATGTGAAGTTTGCTTGATACTTTCGTATTTTTTATTTTTATTTCATATGTACGATGGTGGGATCTACATATAACAATCAGACACGAAATTGCTGGAAAAAAACCAAGCTACATAAAAGTTGAAGTTATGCGATTAGTGAAATACACTTTTCTGTAAAGGAAGCGCATACTCCTTGATTACCTTAAAGGCGTCCTACATCCGTGCTGGCACAGGATAGGAGGCGTCCTTGGAAATGCTTTGAATTTTAGGTGTAACAGTTTGTTGGCTAGTTGAAGTGTTTACCTCATTTTAACAGATTTGTTGTTTCTATATGGAATGTGTCGCGTGCCATGAGTTTGTACTATGTTTCCGCCAGCAGCAGCCTTTGTCACGCTCGTATCGATTCCAACTTCAGGCTGAACTGCGTCTCTGAATCCTGTATAGGACTCGCATAGTAACAAAGCCACACAATTTACTTGCAGGTAATTCGTGGAAAACGAGTTGTGACGGAAGAATTGTTTCGCAAAAGCCGACGCTTTAGTGTTGTATTCCTAACCTGACTCCTTCAAACAAATGGGAACCAAAAACACTAAACTCTGTAAATTAAAAAGGGTAGTATTTATCAGTTGTTGAAAGCCTTTGTGAAAGCTACAAGTAACCTACTAGTTACTTACTGTCTACTCGTTGGAGGAGTTGTCACGGCTCTACGGATCACGGAATAATTACCTGGACTTCATAGCTCAAATGGAACAACAACGTATCTAAACTCTCAGCTCTGTTCTCGAAATAGGAAACTTTGTTTTATGGTTACTGTTGATCGTTAGAAGAATGCAGTGTGTTATTAAAATGTAAACCCGAAATGCTATCTTCTGCATGAACATTCATACCAACAAAAGCAACGCCATTAAGTTTTCCGTTTGAAAAATATTGCATAAATTTTCATTAATCTACAGTTCATAGCAGAAGCCTCTATTCGAAACTTAGTCAGAGTTTGCCACGTTTTCGCTCTCTGAAGTAAAATGCATAGATAATGGAAAATTCCTCAGTCGCCTCTGTGAACGGCCTTCTTCAATTACGAAAGCTAACTGTATTGAGAAGTTACGCGGCGGCAGGGGACATCACACGGCATCTGAATCAAACCGCCGCAACATGCTATCCTTCTGCAAACAATTAAATTAAGAAAACCTTCGCCGCTTGTTGGAAAGCACGGAGAGACCGTAGACGCTGCTTCTTTTGGAGTCGTTGCAGACTGACTCAGATGTATTGTTCTGACATCGCACCAGCTGCTTCTAGCTTCACATTTGTTCCAACTATATTGACTAAGTTGCCATTTTAACCAGTCTCGTTTTCTATTGTATAATCACTGTACTTACAACTGTCAGTGACGCATACCAAACATTTACGAAGAGGTTTTTAGGATTTTATTCTATTAATATCCTTCCCGCCTACTTCGTTATCAATGATTTACACATGCTCACAAACCATTCGTGGAAATGCAGAAATGTTTGCCAAACTAATATCAGAAAGTGTGTTCAGCGTTCAGAAATCGCTTTGTTACGTTGCTTCATATGATAATAAATTTACTGAATGCTGTAGCATCGACAGCCGGTATTCATTTTAATATTGATAATAATTTTTAAAAATTAAAAAAGAACGAAGATTTTCATACATACACACATTAGAAGTGGTAGTAACAGTCTCCTAATTTACTGTTTCACATCACTTCTATATCCACAATTAATGATCTACGTAAAACATGAATGTCGTCTCCCACTCTAAAAAATATTTGCTGTTCAAAGATAACACCCAAGAGGGGTGAAACGATGAACACATTCAATTATTTCTACCAGCTAACAGGATAAGCCTGACAGTCCTGTCTCTCGAAGAGATTCCTCCACGGCATTTAGGGAATGTCTGGTCCACGGTTATAAGGAACCCCTTACCTGTAATATGTGCACTTCAATAGAGTCAAATTCACTACCATATTTAAGTTTTGCTTTTGTTCATTTAACAATAGAACATTGTTGGTCGGGAGGCCCCGAATGTGTGTGGTCTGTGTTGGATGGCGGACACCACGCCTCGTGTTTAGAGACGTCGCTGTGGCTGACACAGCGGTCGTAAGTAAACGCGACAACTACAAACATTTGGCCGGTGCGCAAAATTGTCGTCGCCAACGTCAATTGAAATACATAATTTATCAGTTGCAATGTTTTTAAAAGGTCCCGCAGGGCACATGGCAACGCTAATTGGTAAATAATTAAATATTAATAAGGCTATTTCATCGCCACGGACTCGCACTGACAAAGGACTTGGCCGGCGTTCGACGCGTAATTTAATGAACGTACAAATATTTTGCCACAGGTGTCGCTCTTAGTGCGATTTAAATCCGGAATGTTGTATTACTTTGCATCAGACGGCGAAAAAACCTGATTGGTGGCACATGAAAAGAATATATTATTTGAAACACAGCGATGGTTTACTCACTGCCTTTGTCGTATCCGCGCATTTGCGAGTATAAATTCGCCACCAGCGCCGCAAAAACAATCAGAGTTCAACCAACATGCATTAGCAGTCACTAAAATGATACACAAAGAACAGCAAACCGCAACAGAACGCTCTATCGGCAGAAGGGAGCAAATGATTTTTCTGAACTCTGAAATGGAAGCCCTGTGCGTAGAAACACATCACGAGCAACGAAACAGCTGAACCGTTAATATTGACAAGCAGCATTCGAGTTGGGCGCCAGAGCAGGTATAAGTGAGACACGGGACGGATCGGAGGCGTCGGATTTTATTATAGCACTCATTGCTTACTGAGGGGAGCATTCCAACCGATACGGCCGTATCCAGCGGATGACGTCATCGGAATTTACTTACCTCTCACGTCAGCTCTCGATTGAGCAACTTAACTACTGCTAAGTACTGCAAAAACTTAATCATAGATTTAGCCATTTCTCCCCTGAGCACAGCATATAAACTGCTCGAGAGGATGGTGTTGGCTTGGATTCACAACGCCCACATTGTGACTGGATTCCAAAAGAAACTTAAAACAGCAGCTGTGTACTTCGACCTGTCAGCAGCCAATGATACCGTCCGGCGTGAGGGTCTCCTTCTCAAACCCCTAAATGCTGTACCGTGTAAAAATAATGCTGAACTCTTGAACAACATGCTGTGTACTTCGACCTGTCAGCAGCCAATGATACCGTCCGGCGTGAGGGTCTCCTTCTCAAACCCCTAAATGCTGTACCGTGTAAAAATAATGCTGAACTCTTGAACAACATGCTGTGTACTTCGACCTGTCAGCAGCCAATGATACCGTCCGGCGTGAGGGTCTCCTTCTCAAACCCCTAAATGCTGTACCGTGTAAAAATAATGCTGAACTCTTGAACAACATGCTGTGTACTTCGACCTGTCAGCAGCCAATGATACCGTCCGGCGTGAGGGTCTCCTTCTCAAACCCCTAAATGCTGTACCGTGTAAAAATAATGCTGAACTCTTGAACAACATGCTGTGTACTTCGACCTGTCAGCAGCCAATGATACCGTCCGGCGTGAGGGTCTCCTTCTCAAACCCCTAAATGCTGTACCGTGTAAAAATAATGCTGAACTCTTGAACAACATGGTGAGTAATAGCAAATTCCAGGTCCACTGTGAAGCCCAGAAGAGTTGCTGGCGTGTTCTCGACAAATGGACTGCCTCAGTGTTCGGTGCTGGCACCTATGCTTTTTAATTTATATATTGTGGACATACCTCATACTAAATTGCAGGAAATTTCAGTATGCTGATTATCTGGCAATTACTTTCCAGCATAGAAACTTCCAGATTTGTGAATATGAACTCTCTGAGAGTCTTAACCAGCTCCACACATTCTACTCTAAGTGAAGAATAAAACCTAATTTGACAAAGAAAGAGTCAGAATAAGACCCTTGGAAGAGTGAAACACAAAGATCACCCCAAATATCTAGGAGTTACTTTGGATCGAGCCCTCACTTTTCATCAGCATTTATCTAACACTGTAGATAAAGTGAAGACCCGTGTGAACCTTGTAAGGAAACTGGCTGGTACGTCATGTGGTTCAGGTGCACACGTCCTTCGAGGAGCAGCCCTTGGCATGGAATTCTCTGCAGCTGAATACTGTTGCTCTACATGGCTTGGTAGTGCTCATGCTGCCCAAGTAGTCATCTAGCTAAATGTCGCTATGAGAACAGTGAGTGGTGTCATTAGGTCTACCCCAGTATCCTGGCTGCCTGCACTTTCCAACATTCCTCCACCACATTTGAGGAGAAAAGCAATACCGCTTAGAGAACTGAAGGATGGAGGAAAACAACATGATTCCTCTGCATGGTGACATTCTTCACCTGCCTCGCACACGATTAAAATCAAGGAGGTCTGCCAACATGGAAGCAGCCAAGCTTAGAAATAACAACTTTGACTTGTATGAAGAGTGGAGAAAGGAGTGGGAAGCCAACAACCCACACAATTGTCAAAAGATTCGACAACCTGTGTTAGTTAACTACATATAACTGCTCATGGGACTTTGTGTCTGACCCTAGGATTTATAAATAGTGATCGCAAAGGCTACACAAACTGACTGCGAGAGAAACAAGCTTAAGTGACCGATTTGACATTACCTCACCGTTCTGTTAGTTTTATTAATTTCGTGACAAAATATGATATTTACACCGAAAAAAGTATCCTGTGTCCTTCCTAATGACATATTATTTATCAGATTTGGTTTACCCGTTTGTCTATTTGTTAAGTTTTTACGACTAGATAGACGGAGTTACTTTCGCATTTATAATATTAGTGTAAATTCTAAACTCGCTCCTAGGCTATCCATCAGCCAATAGGATAATTTCTTCACCGCGCCATTTGACCATACTTTAAAAGTATTTATTTATTCTACAACCAATTACCATCGAACTCAGGTGAAATAGTATTAATGAATCAACCCATCTAACATCAAAATGAAATTATGTACCTAAAATAAAATAATAGTTAAATAAATTGGAGCTGTGGGATAAAAACTAATAGATAGTGCCTCAACCTCTTCTAGTTTATTATAATATATTCGGATTCAAAGGGCTAAATAGAAATGACAAACCATCCAAAACTAACCTCTTTAAAAACACACTAAAAACTCACAAAGCAACACAAAAGCTATTTCACAATACACCAAAAAAAATCACATCAAATAATCCTTAATAGTATTTGCGTTTACATATCATAATATTAATAACGAAAACACACATTTTTTACATCGCCATAACACATCAATGGGACAAAAAATTATAAAAGTCGAAAGTTTTGAATTACATTTAAAATACGTCACGTATAACACACAAATATAAATGTCTATATTTCAAAGGAGATTGTTCATTGTAAAAGTCCTCTAAAAGAATTTAAACACAAAATTATATCAAGTGTCTGTATAAATGACAAATACACTTTGGCAATAAATGAAACTACTTTTAAAGGAAATAGTTCATTATTAAAGTCCACTGAAAACAAATTAAAACATAATGTTCAAGGCAAATAGTAATTACATACACAAAACAACAGTCTGTTTATAGGCAAAATCAGCTTCTTAATGTCCATGACTGTATCTATTTATCATTTCAATTATGCTAAAACTCAAAAAACTTTTTCACTTCTCACTTTCATTTACCATGAAACATGTTCATCAACATAAGAACAAATTATATTGATAATCCCAAAGAATGAGCAAAACTCAGAGAAATATTGTTAAAAACACAGGTACCTATTGACATAGATGTCAAAAAATGTTTCATAAGTAACATTTTAGGAAAAGAGAAAAAAATATCTAGAATAAACGCCACTGTTGAAGAATAAAACAGTTTAAATGTTATCCTGAGGCAAAGTTATCTTATGAAAGAGAAGTAGACACCAGAGGTACCAAGATGCCCGTGAGCCTCCAGAACCATATGACAGTTTCTTCCTCCTCTTCCAGTTTTTTTTAATGAAAATGAATCAAAATCAACCGTATCTTCAAAATCAGACGCTCCACAATACCATAATAATTGCTCTAATCTGCAAACAAATTGTGACTTTACCTTAAAAATGCACCTTTGTATCTATGTATTGTGGACATATATGTTACAAGATGTTACTGATCAATGTTGAAAAATACTACCATCAATCCTTTCTTCACTTTCATTCCGGGGTATTAAATCCCTCATTACACTCAAATCAAACAAACTCTGTTCCATTTTGATTACACTCATTCAAAACTCTGAATTCAATCTCACTCAAACAACTTTCATGGTGACCTTCCACATCCATTCAATAATGCCAACATCATTGTATTTATGTTGTTTGCCTTACATGCAAATGAAAAATCTTTTCAGAATTGACACCTCTAATATTGTCAAAATCAGTTTAATTAAGACATCATTCACCAAACATCCTTTTAGTTGACTGAATTAACCATTTTTTACAATGTAAACACACTCATCACTACTTCCTTTAATATTAACATTCTCGATAACAGTTACAATATTATCTGCTATCACCAACATTCAATTTATTAACACCATTTCCACACTTCAGCTCAGGATTGTTTACAATGACCACAGTTTTAGGAATGCCATTAATTTTATTACATTTAATATCACTTGGAAGGACAGTGTCGATCATGAGAGGAGGGGGAGGGGGAGGGGGAGGGCATGTCTAACCAGGCCTGATATGTCCGCGCGCTTGATGTAGTAGAGGATACATGTAACTTTGTGTATTTTTTGTTTGTTAGATGTGTAATTTATGAGTCGAGGTTGGGACCGTCCCAGAGTCCGTCTAGTTGACTACGGGAAACAGCAACCAGAACTGCCTGTGCCCGTGCCCCGTCCCGTTGTGCGTGAGCCACACAGGCGGGTCCAGCAAGGCGTTCATTATAGCCCAGTCAATAAAGGGCCAAAAACAGCGAATGTCGGAACTTTCTCTGGTAAAGCTGAAATTTTCTCCCAGTAGTAGATCACTATTAGAGAGACATTTTTTCAAAAGTCCCCGAAAATTCCAATGGAGCTTCCCCCCTACCCCCCCCTTTAAGTTTAAAATGTAGAGTTTTACGCAATCACATATAACTTTTTAACCAAAAGTTTATTAAGGTTATATTACTTACAGTTTTATTTCCTGATAAATATTCTACAACTTTTATAATAACATAATTTATGATATGTGCAGCAGTTTTCCCGTAAATTAACGAAATGTTGTAAAAAAAAAAAAAATATTTTTTGCCACCTATCTACGTTTTTGCGAAACCATATTTTTATTCGTTACCAAATGAAAAAATGCTTCGAATGAAAGTTGTAGCTCATATATTCCTGAGTACATCGGTGTATAAACATATACAGTTATGTGTATTACTCTACTAGTAACATAGAAAACAGTAGCTAGGTTTTGAGCGCCCGGGAGTCGGCGGGCAGCGTGAGCCGTCCGCGCCCGTTGTGTAAGAGGAAGAATAAAGGTGCTATAATTTCCAGAAATAATTTTTAATGCATTTAACAGCGTTTGTTTGATCTAACGTGTCAGGGATAGTTGCTAATGTAGGAAAATCTTTATTACCCCCTATATTTCATTACTCGCAGATCCAACTGTAAAGGCAGCATTGAATCAATTTAATGAGTGTTTAAATAATGTGAAAACGCTCAGCAGAACAACTAAGCTTTGGATAAATCTTCTTAAATGCATTGACCTCATAATGATGTTTATTTACGCAGAAAGATCCGGTAATTGGGACCTCCATTTAAGTACTACAATTGAAATGCTCACATACTTTCACGCTGCAGGCCATCTGCCATATGCTAAATCCGCACATCTTTATGCACAAGAAATGACTAAACTTGGCTCTAAACTATCTCCACTAGAATTTGGTCTCTTTAAAGAACATTTCACTGTAAGAAGAACGGGGAAATACTGGTCTGGGACGTGGACTGACATGTGCATCGAACAGGGTTTGATGCGTCCCATGAAATCTGTTGGGGGCCTAACTCATGGACGAGGCATAACCGACAGCACTCTATCGAAATGGGTGCCCGGAACACAATTTTTTTTTAAAAATTCATGATGCTGTGGAAGCTTATTTTGGGACATCAATTCAGTACAATGAGCAGCATGTTGAACTTCGCGTATCTAGACGGGAAAGAGATTTGTCGGACCTGCAAACATTTAAAACATGGTTCCAAACACACAATCGTTTTACAAAACTATCAGGTGAATTAGTTTAATTGACATCTGGATTCGTGTGTGATGACTCAATAAACTGCGATGAAGCTTATGATGTCGGTCTCTCAGCCATAGCCAAAATGAAGGGAACTAACTTCCATGATATTAAACTTCACAGGAAAGATATGGTTAAGACTCAAGCAGTGCAGAAGTCAGCATTGGTACGATCAAAAGAAGTTCGTGTGAACTCCAAACAACTTTTTAACCGTATTTTGTGTGAGTGCGACAGTCCCGGAAAATTAAAGACTTACTTGGAATTTGAACTGGCTCCTCGACCACCTGCTTTGTTTGATGATGTATCCTTACGAAAAGGAACAAAATCGTCACTGATGAAGGTATTTGAAGAAAGTGTCATCAACGTAACGAACCAAAATGGTGCAACTTATGTTTTGGACAGGGGATTTCTTCTACACAAAGTAGCGTGGCCAAGAAATTGTTCCTATGGCGTCATCTTAGAAACTTACTGTACATATGTTGTAAATAAATATGGATCTAATTCAATTGTAGTATTTGATGGTTATCCAGACGAGCCAACAACGAAAAATGAAGAGCAAAACAGAAGAGCAGCCAAAAGATCTTCACCTGACATAGTATTTGATGAAAACACAATTTGTGTTACTGGAAAAGAGGAGTTTTTAGGAAATACTAGTAACATGACAAAACTGGTACTAGCTTTGGCATCTGAATTCAGAAAACGAGGACTACAAGTTGTTACAGCGGAAGACGATGCTGATGTGCACATTGTTATGACAGCAATTCAACAGCAGAGAAGTGACTGTAAGGTATTTGTCGTTGGAACCGATACCGACTTAATAGTATTACTTACGGCGCTGGCTCCTGAAAGTACTTGTATATACTTCTGTAAAGAGATAGGGGGTGCAGTTCCATTAACAGTGTACTACAGAATCGCCACTCTCATAGAAAAGTTTGGAGATCAACGTCAGTTACTTCTGTTTTGTCACGCTATGACCGGATGTGATACCACATCCAGCATGTATGGAATGGGCAAATTAAAAGCGATAGAATTGCTCAGATCGAAACCTGATATGCAGAATACAGCGAGGAAGTTTTTGGATGATTTGTTTTATGTTTTTATGGGTTAGAGAAATATTCAAATCTGAATGAAGCCCGTTACTACAAGTTCTTGACAGTAACAAAGAAAAGTTCCCTTAGATCAAATTTTCATCTAGCAACATTACCTCCAACGTCTGAGGCATGTCGTGAACATTCGCTGAGAGTATTTTTGCAAGTTCAAAAATGGTTAGATGATACTCTTGATGCTACAAACTGGGGTTGGAAAATTGAAAACGTGAAAGAAATGAGAGGTACCAAAAGAACATTGAAACCAATTCCTACCTCGAAGCCATTTGCTCCAAACGAACTGCTGTACTTAGTGTCATGTTCTTGTAAACAAGGATGCGGACAATACTGTGGATGTAGAAAAGTGAACCTGAGTTGCACTGCAATGTGTGAACACTGTAGTGGCTTATCTTGCCTAAATTCACACCTGTATTCAGAAGAAGAAGATGAATTTCCTCATACAGACTAATATGTAACCGTTATCAAAGAGACATGCTTCTAAACATAAAATAAGTTTTATGAGTTACAATAATCATGACTTGTAAATATTAAATCGGTGTATATAATATCTGTGGTGGGTGGGAGGTCAATGATGCTGTTTTAAAACACAAGTAATTTAAAACAGCTGCCGGTTTAGCCAGTCCGGGACACGGCGGGTCCATAGGTGGTGGATAATGAAATGGCCTGATATAACAAGGCTAGGTTAAATCTCCCGAACCAAAAATGGCATACAAATGTGTACAATAATTAATTATGAATAAAATTAAAATCTTTAATTCAAATATGTTACAATCAGAAAAACAAATTTTATTTCTCATATCACTCTAATGTTATTTTGATTATACACAAATATTTACTAAATTACAAATTAAAGGTCGACACACTATGGGCTAGTACGAGTATAAGTGTTAAAAATAGATGTTATAATTACAGTATTAACTAATTGAATAGGCATATGAGGATAAGGCGCCTTACGCCTACGCCCGCCGACTCCTGAGCGCTCTCGCGCTCAAAACCTAGCTACTGTTTTCTATGTTACTAGTAGAGTAATACACATAACTGTATATGTTTATACACCGATGTACTCAGGAATATATATGCTACAACTTTTATTGGAAGCATATTTTCATTTGGCGAAGAATAAAAGTATGGTTTTGCAAAAACGTAGATAGGTGGCAAAAAAATATTGTTTTTTTACAACATTTCGTTAATTTACGGGAAAACTGCTGCACTTATCATAAATTATGTTATTATAAAAGTTGTAGAATATTTATCAGGGAATAAAACTGTAAGTAATATAACCTTAACAAACGTTTGGTTAAAAAGTTGTATGCGATTGCATAAAACTCTACATTTTTAAACTTAAAGGGGGGTTAGGGAGGGAAGCTCCATTGGAATTTTCGGGGACTTTTCAGAAAATAATCCTCTCATCAAGGTCTATCACCCATGAAAAAATCAGCTTTACCAGAAAGAGTTCCGACACAAAACCTTTATTGACTGGGCTATTAATTGCTTGGTTTGTTTCAGGAAGATCTTTTACTACACTTGGTCTTCATCTTCCATAGGTATGTAATGATCATACGATGCAGTACAGCGAATTCCGTGATACTGGTTATTGCTCATAATACTGCTTTGTTTATCTCCAACCAGTACACCTTTAGCGAGTACATTTTCATTGATTTCATCATTATAAGTCTCGTTACTTGCTTTGATAAAGCTTTTCTTTTATCCTCTTCAGCTTCATTTGACGTTCTTAAACATACCTCTCCATCTTTTACTATCGTAAGGATAGCCTCGAGTGCTAAGCTGATGACATCAGGATTGTGGTGGGCCTATAAATCCTTTTAGTAAGCCCCAGACTTGACAGGAATATTTTATTTTCTAGATCTAATTTCTGACACCTAAAAGACTTGTGTCGAATAATTTTCTTGAGAGGGCTAACTTGTATTCTTATGATTTAAGATCACACTAGACACGAATTAGGAGATACGAAACATATGGTACACCAACTCGCTTTTATTCCAAAGTGAAATTAATTCGTTTTACGATCATTAAACGGAAAAGAGGTGCAATCGGATTTTCTGGAAGACAGGAGGAGGGAGAAAAGAGTCATGGGAGAGAACAAAGGGTATATTGATGATGAGGCGTGGAAACATATTGAGGGAAGAGTGAGGAGAGGTACTGTACATGGAAGGGAAAAAATGACTATGACCACAAGCAGGCAGGCGATTTCAGGCGTAAGGGTGTGGTGAGTTATTCCTTCGTAGGTAAGGTGGTCAGAGATCGGAATACATTACCAAGAGGAATGTTGAGTATTTTACCAAAAACGCTTAAAAAATTTAAAGTTGAAATTTGTAGAGGGCAAAATAGACGAGTACAGAATGGGAAAAATAGGTGTGTAAGAGATTTTCCACGTGATTGTGCTCTCCACCGCAATTGTATGAAACTTAAGGAACATGTGTAACGTGTGGTGTTGGTGGTAGCTGAGCTGACAGTGCACTGCTACTCGCCCGAGCTCAGTGCTCCAGAGACAACGTGAAAAATATACGGCATTAGCCAACACAACAATATTAAAAATGTAATAATAATATGTATTTGTATAAAAAATACTCGAATAATACGAATAGCTGCATTATTAGTAGTTCATAAGCAATGCTTTGAACTCGCATTCGGGAGGACGCTGGTTCGAATCTCCATCTCGCCATCCTGGTTCGGGTTTTCCATGTTTTACCAAAATCACTTCAGGCGAATGCCGGGATGGTTCCTTCAAGATGCCATGGACGAACTCCTTCCATGCCTTGCGCACAGTCCTGTTCCGCCTCGTCGTCGGCGAAACTGTAAGAAAAAAAAACAGTTAAAAAATTGATCAAGCTAGTGATATAGAATTAGTTATCGAATGAGGCAGACGTATAATAGATGGATTAGTCGTGGACAATACACATGTGTGGAAAATGAAACAGGAACATGAAGGAATACGTTCTTCTCACTGATGACCTCATGGAGGTTTTTATTTTTATTTTGTTTTTAATTGTAAGAAATCCAAAGAACTCTTCCGGGTGCATGAATCACAACCTGGCCCATGACCTTATTCTGTACGGGTTTCTTTACATTGCAGAAACGCTTTATCATTAATTAAAATCCTTAAAAGACGGCCAGGTGCTACTGTGTCGAATATCTTCTGAATGACCGTGAAAAAGAAATCAGTGTATCGAGGATTACCGACACTCTCACAAACTATTAGACACAAAGAGTTTGTTTTGACATTAACTGATTTCCCTTAAATCTGCTGATTACAACAAACTGTATTTCTTGTTCTATGATATCGTGATAATAAAATCGTTAAATAAGTGGAGCTTTGGTTTCTTGGAAAGCTGAAATGGATTATGTTCGATGTGGTGACCGACTAAAAGCGCACAGGTGAGATAAGCGCACAATCCTCTTCCTTCCCGGAAGGTCGGTGTAACCAGAAAAAAATGCACATTGGAGCCCTGACGGCTCTAGAACTAGAAGCGCACTTGGGATTTATAGGTACGTGATTTTATTATCTAGTCATGCAAATTGAACACCCTGTTTTCATTTACAATCAGCGTACAAGTGACAAAAAATTTCAGCACAGCAACGTTCTGGCCTCGCATTAAGGAGGACGCGGTTTGAAATCTCCGTCTGGGCATCCAGATTTGAGTTTTCCATGGTTTCCCCAAATCACTCCAGGCGAATGCCGGGATGCTTCCTTCAGAAGGCAATGGCCGAATTCATTCCTGTTTCTTGTTCCCATTCGTTTTTCCGCTTCTAATGACCTCGACGTCGACGAGGCGTAAAGATATAAGAAAAAAATATCAGCAACTAAAGATATACAAAAAGATTGAAAAATGTCCATGCTGCCACGTAAACATGGAAGAACTTGTGTTTGTTTACAATTTGTAGTAGTTCCTCGTATTGCAACACCGACCCATCAGTACTACTGTATCACCACCTTCGCAAGCCAGTAATTAAGATAACTGAAAAAGATTTGCCTTGGCGATTGACGAAACCATTACCCAAGCAATCTACGAATGAAAGATTCTAAATAATTAAAATAAGAAACCAAGGAAATACACGTACAAATGTTGTTGTTGTTGTTGTTTTTTAGTTGGTTACGTCTCTTTAACAGCGAGGTCTTTAGAGACGGGGAAGGATGGGGGGCAAGGAATGGGAAGGAATTTGGTCATGGCCTTTTGAAGGAAGCATCCCGGAATTTGCCTGGAGTGATTTGGGAAACCATGGAAAACCCAAATCTGGATGCCCGGACAGGGATTCGAACCGCCGTCCTCCCGAATGCGAGGCGTACGTATGTCTTTCAAGAAGCATTTAGCATTCCATATGACAACTCTCGCATCTAACAAAGACTAACAAATATAGTCGCAAATATGTAGATACTCTTAATAGTTATTTGCCAAACAAGTGCACGGGTATCGTGCAGAAATCTGTTTAGAAATCTAAGTGTACTTACAATGCATATTTTCCCTACTGTCTTCTGTAGTTAAAATCCTGAATACTTTAGTCTCAATGCTAGCATACATAAATATAATAGTTTGAATAAATATAATATTCTCAAAGTCATTTTAAATTGTACAGAAAGGGAAAATTTCGTTGGAGCTTCTTTATTCTGTTTCATCACAGTAAATAAAATATTATTTTCGAAAACCTAACATACTGAAATCCAGACGAAAAGAGGTTTTACTTAAGTGTCAATTTCACTACGTGAAAGAATTATCTTCTTAGTATTTCGTAACTAAAGTTGAATGACAAAATATTATACGTCTTTGAGGTGCAGAAGGCAGGGGCGGATACAGGGGGGGAGGACTAGAGGGCTCAAGCCCCCCCCCCAAAAGTATTTGGGTCCACCCCCCGAGAGGCCCAAAACCAAAATCCACTGAACGCAAGCTCCTCTGAACCAAAATTCATTCAAGCCAAGCCCCCCCCCAAATCAAAGTCCACACAAGCCCCCCCCCCCCCAAACCAAAATTCTGGATCCACCCCTGGCAGAAGGAAATAGTGAATGATTTTCCTTTTGTAGAAACTGTTTAGAAATGCAGCAATTAGATTACATGGAAAGCGCATTCATATACAGTAATCAACATTGGATATGATATATTAGCAGTTAACATTGGAAATTCAATATACAGTAGTAACGGTATGTTAAGTACCTAATCGGTAATCAGTAGCCGGAAAGTAAAATTGAAAGAGGCTTTTCTTATGCGACACGCATTTTGTGTTAATCCAGCCTGGAAGGTGAGAGTGGGCGTGACATCTTTGACACGTCAGCTGCGAAGGAAGCACCGGGTGTACCTGGTTGCTACTGCGGTGTTGTGCTTATACTCTGTCCAGTGAAACAAATGCTGCACTCTCACTATTCCGAAGCGGCGTGTACAGGTAGCCTGTACTACTTGTTCCCAGGCTGTCCCCCTCGACTGACGTGATCGATAGCGACAACTGACCACAATCGGGTCGAACGAATCGATCGTGCAGCCGCTGTTAATCTCATATCCGGGCCGGGCCGGGCGGGCGCACATTGTGGCTTGAGATGTCTTGTGTTGTGATAGCCGGGCGTTCCCTTTGTGCCGCCCACCTGCTACTAGGAATTCATACGCGGAGCCTCCCATTGTGGTCGATAATCCCGTGGCTCAGCCCTCCATCCCTCCCGGACAACACATTCATCGCACACGTTTTACCAACCTCAATACCGGCAGACGGCATCAAAAGAAGCTACGGCACAGCTGTGTGTAATAGTAACGAATCCAAAGAAAGAAACAATAATACCACTATCATGTTTGCACTGCTAACAAATAAGACACTACAGTAAAATGGTCTCGTATTCTAATTTATAAAATGTTTAACCATCACGATAAATGCAAAAATTAAGACTCGGGTTCATTTGTGGATTTTGTCATAGATAATGGTCACGCGAATATATCTGATTGCCTTCATTAACTATATGGCACACAGCGTCAAAATCAGCTTATGAAAGAGTTGAAAATGCTTCTTTGAGACGTACTTCCAACTGCCTGGATAATCTAATATTGTAATAAGCAACTTTTGGTCATCTATGACGTCATTTGTCACGCCATGACGTCACTCTATGACGTCGCCCTATGACGTCACGCTTTTCGTAAATATTTTTTCCCCTCAACTTAGGATCAGATATGTTGTTCTAGGTTATAGACATTATTTAATAACAGTTCTATTTAGCTAAGCATCAATAATTAAATTAACTGTCAAAATACAAAGAAAATTATGTATATCGTTTAAATTGACATAGTAATTATTAGTTGCTTATATTTATTTAATATTTGTTTGATGTGAAAGTATTCGTTAATATCTTTGGCCATAGATATGTAAGATAAAGCCTTTAATTTTGGTGCAGTAATGATTAGATTGTTATAATAACTGGAATTTGACTTTAAAGAAGGCATAAGTAAATTATTTCTAAAAAAAATCATTTAAAATGTTTCATTAGTGTCCTTACTTAAATCATTACTTCGTTTGATCGAAAGCTGTTCCACACTGATCGCAATCTATACAATCTATACAATTAAATCTAATATTACCTGGCATGACGAAAGTTGCTAAGATTTTTTAAAATTTATTTTGCTTTTACTTGCGACATGTTTCATGTTCCGCCGAAACTTTTAAAGATAGCATGAACGTTTTTCGTAAAGACAGATTACATTCTCATGGAGGTGGGGTATTTATAGCTGTGAGTAAATTTCTCCCATGTAATGAAAAAGACGTCGATATGAACTGTGAAATCATATGGATTAAACAAAACGTTGCTGGGTCAAAACTCATCATAGGTGCCTTCTACCGTGCACCTGATTCGGATATAGCTATCGTCGAGGAGTTAAGAAATAATGTAAATAGTATAGCTAGCCGTTTTAAAGATCATGCTATGATTCTAGGAGGCGACTTCAATCTGCCTTATATTGACTGGCGTAATTACGTTCACATCACAGGTAACAGGGATAAGGCAGCTTCTGAAGTAATTCTCGATTTGTTGTCAGATAATCATCTCGAGCAGCTAGTTAATGAACCTACGCGGTGTCATAACGGTAGCGAAAACATTTTAGACTTGCTGGTTACCAACAGGACAGAATTATTCACCGACATTTCAACGACCACAGGAATAAGCGATCACAAAGCGGTAATTGCGACTATCAAATTAATGACCGAGCGAAAAAGGAAAAAAGGGCGGATTGTATACAGATTCAGTAAGGCCTCAAAGGAGTGTTTTAGAACCTACCTGAGGAATAAATACCATAACTTCAAGTCAACAAAGGACACCGTTGAAGAGATGTGGCATCGTTTTATACATATAGTCAGGGAAGGTATGGAAATACATATACCAAAGCGGACAATAAAGGGAGAGGATGATCCACCGTGGTACACATGCGAAGTCAAAAGATTACTCAAAAAACAAAGGAAAATACACGCACGCTCAAGAAGGAAGGGGTGTCGCAGCGATTTAGAAACCTTAGCTGATTTAAGAGGACGTATTAAGAATGTAATGCGCGAGGCCTTTAACGATTTTCACTCCAACTCTCTCTCTAAGAGTCTCACAGAAAACCCAAAGAAATTTTGGTCGTATATACGAAAAGTTAATTGTACCAACAACAATATTCCAGCACTAATTCATGAAGGTTCCGAGGTTAATGAAAGCCGCGATAAAGCTAACGTACTAAATACTGTATTCAAAAATTCATTTACAAATGAACATAAGGATAGTATTCCCGTTTTCCCACGCCGTGGCGAGTCGGTGATGGAATCATTACGAATAGATACTGCAGGTATCGTTAAGCAATTAGAGCTCCTGAAGTGGGGGAAAGCACCGGGCCCGGATGGAATTCCAGTAAGAGTATTTTCAGAGTATGCTGCAGAAATCGGGCCATTTCTGTCTGATATATTCAGTAAATCATTAGAAGAGCGAAAAGTACCTTCAGACTGGAAAATCGCGCAAGTAACTCCGATTTTCAAAAAAGGTGATCGAAGTGATCCTGGGAACTATCGTCCCATATCTATAACATCTGTTTGTAGTAGAGTTATGGAGCATATTATATGCTCGAACATTATGAATTTTCTAGATTATAATAATTTGCTTACAACAAATCAACATGGATTTCGGAAGAAAAGATCATGTGAAACACAGCTGGCCCTATTTACACACGACGTAATGAAAGTTATCGATACAGGTTCACAAGTAGATGCAATTTTTTTAGATTTCCAGAAAGCCTTTGACTCTGTGCCACACAACCGCCTTTTAGCGAAGCTTCGAGCGTACGGTATATCGGATCAGCTTTGTGAATGGATAAAGGATTTTCTAACTGGTCGGTCGCAGTATGTTGTCGTTGAAGGAGAAAGTTCTTCTAATCTAGATGTTACATCGGGTGTACCTCAAGGAAGTGTAATAGGACCACTTCTTTTCTTAATTTTTATAAACGATCTCGGAGACAAAGTGAAAAGCCTTTTTAGATTGTTTGCTGATGATGCGGTTATTTATAGGGAAGTAAGAACTTTGGCCGATTGCTTAGAAATTCAGCGCGATCTGGATGTTATTTTGGCTTGGTGCGCTGAGTGGCAACTTACTCTAAACTGTAAAAAGTGCAAGACAATGAGCATAACTAACTAACAGAAATACGAGTTAAACAATACAGTTATTGATATGGTCGATTCTATTAAATATTTGGGAGTAACAGTACAAAGGCACATGAAATGGGACATACACATTAATTCTTTAGTAGGTAGAGCAAATTCTAGGCTGCGATTCGTAGGTAGAATCTTGAAAAATTGTAATGAACAAACAAAGGAGATAGCGTACAAATCTCTTGTGCGTCCACATTTGGATTATTGTTGTGCCATTTGGGACCCGTTTCGTAAGGGATTGATCGAAAGTATAGAGAAAGTACAGAGAAGAGCCGCTCGATTCGTGACCGCTTGCTACAGTCCTTATGAAAGCGTCACAGAACTGATTAGTAGATTAGGTTGGGAGTCTCTGGTAGATAGACGACACACGTTTCGTTTAAACTTATTGGAAAACATGCGTACTCCAACTTTCACTCATGAGTGTAGTGAAATACTTCTTCCACCAACTTATTTGAGTCGGAAGAACAGGAAAGATAAAATTAGAGAAATAAGGTGCCGGACTGATTCTTATATGAATTCTTTTTTCCCTCGTACCATTAGGGATTGGAATGCACAGCAAAGAGATTAGCTTTGGTGCTGAGCACCCTCTGCCACCCACAATTTTGTGAATTGCAGAGTATATATGTAGATGTAGATGTACATTGTAATATCGATCTGGATCACGGATAACGTGAAAGGCAGATGTAAAAACCCGTGAAGATTTTTTATTTAGTTTATATCGCGACGCATTATTGCCACTAAAAGGTGAAACAGTATATTTATTAACATGCGTATAATTGAAGTATTGTCTCTCTGGCGGCAAGTTTAGCGTAGTATGTGGTTACATTGAAATGTAACCTGGACCGGGATAGCAACAGAAACCTTTTGTTACAGTGCAAGGCATTAGGAATTACAGAACATTAACACGAAAGCTAACACGAATGTATCACAAAAATGTAACCCTATAGAAATTTATAAAGAATGCGAAAAGGCAATGAGACTTGCAAGACTAGAGGAAATGTCACTACTTACAATAGCACTAAGGCACTTAATTAGAACGGGACACAGCAAAGGCAGGTCCATAACATTTCCAGTTCCGGAAGCCATAGATAGGATACAATTAAAAGCAGCAAATCTTCCCACAAGTCCAGTTCATCTTATGGAGATCGTTTTAGAAGTGTTCGACAGAAGAGGAGAAGAATTTGACCTTGAAGATTTGTACAGACAACTAGTGATAACACATGGCCGCATTGCTATTGATTATAGGCAACAATGGCCCAAGAGTCACATACATACACACCACCCATGAACAAATACGGAGTCAATGTAGCACAACTTAATGGAAGGCGCACTGAGGCCGTGTTATTAGAAGTAAGAAGATTAGCAGAAGAAATGAATTTCGACGTACTGTGCCTTCAAGAACCGTACACTAGTGCAGGAGGGTACCACATATGCCTGTAACATCACAAATAGTATGTGAAGGTGAACATCCAATGGCTGCTATAATTGTACTTAACAGGAACTATACAGTCACGAAAATTGCCCAGTTATGTAATGAGAACGTTACCTGCGTTGAAATAACAACACACAATGAAAGAATTGTGATTGCTAATCTGTACTTTCAATATAGTGACGAAATAGATGGATACCTTGAAAAAATGAGGGAAATCGAAGAAGCAATGGGAAACAGACCAGTAGTGTACACAATGGATGCCAATGCTAAATCTCCACTCTGGCATAGTAAGATCAGGGATGAGCGAGGAATATCGTTAGAGCAGACTATTTTCGAACTGAATCTGGAAGTATGAATAAACCCTTCAATCCCTACACATTCCAAAATAGAGCTGGTGCAGCAACAAACATAGATGTAACATTAGCAAATGGGAAAGCTTTCAGATTAGTCCAAAACTGGAAAGTTGGGCAAAATCTAACAACATCAGACCATAACGTCATCTATTTCTCCATATCTAATGCCCAAGAACAAGATATGATAGACGAATGTTGGTCATATTCCTATAAAACAGACTGGAACCTATTAAGAAGATCCTTTGAACTACCAGCACTGCCAGAAATGTCAGATAATGTTGACCTAAAGGCGATAGAACTGACGAATGCGATACAACATGCCATGAAGGTATCAATAGTGCAAAAGAGAAAGCTCAATGATAAAAGATGTATTCTGTGGAACGAAACGCTTCAAGGTTAAGGACAAAAGTAAGGAGAACTCGAAGGCACTACCACCATGCTAAAACTGCCGCTGAACGTAGCTGGACACTGGATCAGTACAGGTCTGCGAAAGCTGAGTACCAGTCAGAACTTCAGGATGTTAGACTAACCAGCTGGGAGACATACATTAGCAAAAACTTGTTATTAAACCCATGGGGACTTCCGTATAAGCTAGCTGCGCAGAAGATAAAATCACCTACTATTTTTTTCTACGCTCAGGAAAGGAGATGGAAGTATGACAAGCAGTTGGCAGGAATCGGCGGAACTTCTCCTGAAAACGCTCTTGCCGGACGACCAGCAGGAGTCCGATTCAGAGGATCACAAACTCATAAGGCAACTAATGAATAACGAATATGAAAACGACATGTTGGTTCTACCATTCGCTCAAGAGGAAGTAAGTACCGCAACTAAGCGGGCTGAAGAGAAATAAAGCACCAGGACCTGATGGGATAACAGCAGAAGTCTTGCAAGCCTTAAGTCAGCAAATAGTTCCTTACCTTACGAATTGCTGAAACGCCTGCCTGCTGCAGGGAAGGATACTCCATAGTTGGAAAACATCAAGCATAAAAATTATAAGGAAAGGAGAAGATAAGGACCCTACACTACCAAAGTCTTACAGACCAATTTGCCTGCTAAATTACACTTGGGAAAATTCAAGAAAAATTATTATGTAAAAGAATTAAAGAATTCAGATTATTGAAAGGTATGAATCAGCAGCAGTTCGGCTTCCGGAAAGGCAGGTCAACAGAGGATGCGATAAATGAAGTTCAGAGGATAGTCAACTCGACAAACAAAAAATATGTCATTGGCATATGTATCGACATTAGCGGCGCCTTTGATAACTTATGGTGGCCGAGTATGTTCGCCCGACTAAGGGATTTAGGATGCCCACGAGTGTTGTATGAGAGCTTCAAAGACTACTGCCGCGGAAGAACTGCAACACTTCAGAGCTCTGGTCAGAAACTGACAAAGCATCTCACAAAGGATGTCCACAAGGTTCAGTATGTGGCCCAGAATTCTGGGATATTGCTCTGGAACCTGTCCTTACAGACTCATGGGTCTGGCAGAGCTTGAAGGAATCGTTGCCTTCGCAGATGATATCTTGCTGCTGGTTGGAGGAAATAATAGAAGAGAGATCGAGACAAACACCAAAGAAATAATGAAGGTAATGGAATGCTGGTGTAAACAAGTTAAGCTCCAGCTAGCACCAACAAAAACCCAATACATTTTGATGAAAGGAACACTGAAACGCAACCCCACTGTGAAGCTTGGAGAAAATTCCATTAAAAGACGCAAAACAGTAAGATACTTAGGAGTTGTTCTGGATGAACATAGGAATTTCAAAGATCACATTGGACTATATATGCCAAAGAACGACTGCAGCAATGAACAAAATAATTAGCATTGGGCAAAGAAGATTTCTAATCCCACTGCCGACTATAAGACTGTATCATGGTGCCATTACCACAGCTATTGCAAGTTATGGAGCGAGCACATGGGCGCATAGGTTAAGATTGGTTAAACTGCAAGGGATATCAGACGAATGCAACGAGGAATTCTCTTGCGTCTTACAGGCGCATTCGGAAGTACCCCAACTGATGCACTTACAGTCATTCTCGGAATATGTCCTTTAGATCTGGAAATAAGAAAAAGAGCAGCATGTTTACTGGCTACGAAAAGGAAACTTAGACAAGATAACAGAAATCCTGGGTCAAGTGGCAACCAAGAAGACAGACATCAAAAATTGTATTTTGAATGAATGGCAACAGCAGTGGAACAATTCTGAAACCGGAAGGAGAGTATTTGAAATTCTTCCTGACATCAGAAAGAGGATACGTATGAAGCACTTCAATCCATCCCGAGGGTTAATACATTTCCTCACCGGTCATGGACCGTATGAAAACATATCTTCATAGGATCAATAGGACAGAGAATGATCTATGTGCGTGCGGAATCTCTAGGAACACCTGAACATAAACTGTTTGAATGTGCTCTAGTTGATGATCAAATCAAACAGTACAGAATGAAGCTCGTGGGGAAAACTGTCAAGGAAATTATGAAAGACAACCTCCTCCTGAATGAACTCGACAAGCTGGCAGATGCTGTGTCAGATGCAGCCAGGGAGCAGTATCGGCTTCAGCATAGCCAGCAACCTGCCGGAACACAACAAGCCATTTAAGGAATGAGACAAGATACTCTAAACGGACGAGACACAAACAACTAAGTGGGACGCTGATGCCGGAAGTGTGGCTTCTGGAATTTACCGAAGCTTATTTCTTCAATGGATGCCAGCGTTAAAACGAACTTTTGAAAACTCAAGATGTTCAGTTATTTAGTATTAGTGGGTAATATTTTTTACTAACAGGTTGATAAATTACAGTGTGTAGTAATAATAGTTAATTGTTTGTACCATTTTCGTAGTATATAGGATTTGTGTTAATTTTACAAAATTTTTGTTTATTATAAATTTCAATACAGTATTAAGAAATAACGGTTCGTTGTAGACTCTAGATAACGAACCATCTGAATGTACAGTTAAATAAATAATAAATAATTAGGAATTACATTATGATTTATTTTTTCTATTTATTTAAGCAATTGTTAAGAAATGAATTGCCAGAACACAGAAAGAAAAGTGTATATCTCGTTTAAATTGGCATATTAATTATAACTTGAATTTTTCTGAATATCATTACTTGGTTTGAATGAAATAAGTTCCAAACCGTTTATTTTTTATTTTTTTTTAGCGTCCTTTGGTCTTTATTTCAACAGAAGCTGTGTCATCCTTTAAAACATCAATCTTCATCACAGATAATGGATTGTGCATAAACTACGTGGCTCGGTCTAGGGTTGGGGGAGGGATCAGCTGGAAAGCTACGCTGGGCTACGTGGGATGTGGGAGTTAAAATGAGATAAAGATCGCACACAGCATGTAAATATTTATTTCCGCCAATTTAGTTAACCCTATAAGTAATTTACGATAGCCTGACAAGACAAAACAGTATAAAATGTCTTCTGGAATCAATAAGGGAAAAAGCTAAGTCCTAAAGGGGGGGGGGGTTCACAGGAGGCCAGAATGGAGCTACGTGGCTTATGAACGCTCCATGATAAAAAAAAGAAATTTGTAAGAACACGTGAAGAATTTGGATCAAGTTTATATCGCGATGCATGATGACACTGAAATGCGATACAGGGAATATATTAATTCGCATGTGATTGAAGCTTTGATTTTCTAATGACAATATTAGCTGAGATTCTGGTTAGGCTGAAATGCAACCTGCACCAAGTTGACAACTGAAACTTTTTGCTACTTCACAAGGAACGATAAAGTACAGCACATTGAACTTTATTTTATAACAATTCTATTTATGTAAGCAACTAAAAAGAAATTAACTGGCAGAACACTCCGTCAAACCCGTTATTTTTTACGAGCTTTGTGGCTAAAATATATATTATACGTTGGTTAGTGAAATATGAGAATCTTTCAAAATAAGATAGCTACATAATCAAAATACTTTTCAACAGTGCATTTATTCCAAAGTTGGAAGTAAATGTGGAAAAAATGGGGAAGAAAGTAGTTTTAAAAAAGTTGTAAAATGTATTTAGATGACTCTTACACGTTGATATATATCTTTTTTTAAAGTAAATAACCTTCTAATGAGTGAGGTAGGTAGCAAAAAAAAAAATCCAGCTATATTATTAATTAAAGGAGTCAGAAAAAATGGGTTGAGCGGACAGGAAAAGATTTGGAAAAGGTGAGATCCATCCAGATGACTTAGAGAGTCAAAGAGTCCATCAAACTTAAACTGATTAATTCAAGGGATTCCACAAACATTGAACAATCGCCGAGACTGCAAGAAAAAAGGAGGAAGCTCAGTGAAACAATGAAAAAATTCTAGGAGGAGAAAAAATGCGAATCAGCAGACCAGTTGTTCCACGGGTCCAAAGTAGGCGAAATCGTAATAAGAAGAAGATGGGCAGAAACAGATGAGGAACCGTGGAACTGCTTATAAACATCGAAAATTAAACTGAAGACAAGGAAAGCTCTCCCAAATGGAAGTATCGCGTCAAATGAAGAACGTATTACGCCCAGGCAATACCAGTCAATGGCAAAGGCGGATAAACCAACTGCATTAGCAACGGTGAAGTCGCGATAAATCCCGCACATGTGTTGCGCGGCCCAAATAGGAAGCGGGGGGCCATTTGTGCGAGTAGAACAGCGTTTTGTATCGCGTGAGCACACAGGAATAAAATAACGATAAATATTTGCGGTCGTGTTAACATGTGTGCGCCGGGCGACAGACAAATTGCCGTTTGATAGCGGGGCGCGCCTTCGCCTTTCAGGGGACGCACACAAAGGCAGCGGACGGCAGGAAACTCGCCATTTCTCTTGTGGGCGACACTGCGCTATTCACGGCACATCCTGCGCGCCATCCCTCACCAGGCAGCCTCTACATACCTGGCCATGTAAAACAACCACTAAACCCAACGCCATGCTCTACAAGTGGAGACTTCAGGATTCTCCTGTCTGTGACTGCGGAGCTCCTTCCCAGAGTGTGGATCATATCATCAAGGAATGTCCCGAAAGGAACTACTGTCGACCATTTCAAGATGTTTTCAGTGCTAAAACTTCCTTCATAGCATGGCTGCAACAACTGTCAATGCTACCAACGTTCTTGTCATGGTCTATATTGTATACATTTATATGTATTATATTATTTGCTTAACCACACGACAAATAAATAAATAAATACTAAATGCCTCAGGACGCTGTTCTAAACTTTTGAATTTTACATAATTCCGATAGAGCGCATGCTGCAATGGCAATTTCGCTACATACCCCATTTTCGGTTTTTTTATCTTAAATTTTTTGAGTGTAATATAGCCATCCACCTTCTATTGAAATTTAACAATTTTATTTCAAATTCTTTCTGTTTTTTTCTTAAACTCTCAAACAATTCCGTTCGCAATCTGTTCTTATCTCGCAATTCCTTAGGTAGAAATAATATAAAAACAAAAAATAATAAAAAATTTCCGCTTCCTTATGAATGAAATCAAATGCAACTTGTGGTCTCTGTCCTTTCATGTATTATTTCCAGTTCTGCCAATACACACCCAGCTTTACAGTCAATATACTCTTAGTACATTCCCACTCTCTTCACACTCATTTTGTGTTCCAGTGAATCCCATTCCTGATCCTTTATCATATTATTTACTGATTCTGTTCTGCCGTAATTTCCAGACATATATCTAGCTGTCCTTCTTCCCACCCACTGAAACTCCTGTATTTGATTCCCTAAATGGGGATCCCAAACTAAACCACCATATTCAAACAATGGTTACGCAATTCCCTCACTTCTATGGTTCATTCCCTCATCAACCTTCCGTGAAGGATTTTGAAACCCATTACTTCTCCTCAATGTGTCCTGCCCCGTTGAGTTTGTTACGAAATGTTACGCAAAGATATTTATATTTCAGGTTTAGTAATATCTATGTATCCAAAAATCTTACTTGTCTTGGCATTTACCTTCATTTCATGCTAAACACGCTGCCCAGGTCACCCAAGAAGAAGACAGTGAGCAGCGCTTCCCCCGTAACATAACATTAACACGAACAAGCTAACTTCTGACCACTAACACAATTAATTTAAATAATGAGCACCAGAGGTTCCAACACGCTGTTCTGTTGCACTCACATTTTAATTTCCAGCTCTTTTTGTACTGCATTTACCCTAACGCTTTGCTTTCTACTTTTCAGAAATTTCTCTACCAAACAAGGCATTTTTTCATCCATTCCAAAGATGTTTACCTTATTTAACACAACTTACTCCTAAAATGTCATGGAAAATTCTTGCATGTAACGTGTGAGATTCATATGAATATCCTTGATAAAGCCATGTTGCTAATTTTCAAACCAGTTTTTGTTCTCTCCAGCAATTTATCTACCATTGATGTGTATCTAGATAGACTGTAATTTTCAACACTGTTTTTCACCCTCTTCCATCATTTGAGCTGATTCCTTATACTGAAAACTAATTCCTTTCCATTAACCATTTTACAGAAAATTCAGTGAACACTACTCAGGATCGATGGAACATCTACAGCGAGACAATCGGACAAAACAATGTTCAAACAATAATCTGAAAAGTAAATGAAGATAAGTGTAGTTCGAATTTCGGATTTTTCTTCAGTACTTGTTTTTGGTTTGTGATCAATTTATATACGAAATTCTTAGTTTCGCTGTAAAACATATGTATGAAAATACAGAACTAGGAGTGAAATATAGGGTTGAAAATTACAGGACGATTAATTTTGAAATCAGTGGCAGACAAAATGATAGAGAGATTGATATGTAACTACACAGACGGAAAAAAAATCCCAACACCAAGAAAAAATTATTGTAGAGTAATGAAATTTGGACAATGCATTTGTCAAGTTAACATGTTTAATTGATTAAATTTTCAAGATCACAGGTTAATTTAAGCTCAAGAAAATGCATTTCAAATGTGAAATACTGTTAAATTAATAGCCGGTGTAACCTCCAGAATTTTGAATGCAAGCCTGCAAACGTGAATGCATTGTGTCATACAGGTTTCGAATGTCACTTTGTGGTATGGAGTTCCATGCTTGTTGTACTTGTGCTGTCAATACTGGGACGGTCAGTGCTGGCTGTGGATGATGCTGGAGTTGTCGTCCAATGATATCCCATACGTGTTCAATTGGAGACAGATCTGGTGATCTCGCAGGCCAAGGTAACATGTCGACACTCTGTAGAGCACGTTGCGAGACAACAGCGGTATGAGGGCGAGCGTTATCCTGTTGAAAAACTCCCCCTTGAATGCTGTTCATGAATGGCAGCACTACAGGTTGAATTACCAGACTGACGTACAAATTTGCAGTCAGTGTGTTTGGTATAACCACAAGAGTGCTCCTGCTGTCATAGGAAATTGCTCCCCAGACCATGACTCCAGGTGTAGGTCCAGTGTGTCTAGGCCGCAGACAGTTTGGTTGCAGGCGTTCCCCTGGCCTCCTTCTGACCAACACTCGGCCATCACTGGCACCAAGGCAGAACCTGCTTTCATCAGAAAACACAACAGATCTCCACTCCGTCCTCCAATGAGCTCTGGCTTGACACCACTGGAGTCGCAAACGGCGATGGCTTGTAGTCAGTGGAATGCACGCTACAGGGCGCCTGGCTCGGAGCTGTCCTTGAAGTAACCGATTTCCTATGACAGCAGGAGCACTCTTGTGGTTATACCAAACACACTGACTGCAAATTTGTACGTCAGTCTGGTAATTCAACCTGTAGTGCTGCCATTCATGAACAGCATTCAAGGGGGAGTTTTTCAACAGGATAACGCTCGCCCTCATACCGCTGTTGTCTCGCAACGTGCTCTACAGAGTGTCGACATGTTACCTTGGCCTGCGAGATCACCAGATCTGTCTCCAATTGAACACGTATGGGATATCATTGGACGACAACTCCAGCATCATCCACAGCCAGCACTGACCGTCCCAGTATTGACAGCACAAGTACAACAAGCATGGAACTCCATACCACAAAGTGACATTCGAAACCTGTATGACACAATGCATTCACGTTTGCAGGCTTGCATTCAAAATTCTGGAGGTTACACCGGCTATTAATTTAACAGTATTTCACATTTGAAATGCATTTTCTTGAGCTTAAATTAACCTGTGATCTTGAAAATTTAATCAATTAAACATGTTAACTTGACAAATGCATTGTCCAAATTTCATTACTCTACAATAATTTTTTCTTGGTGTTGGGATTTTTTTTTTCCGTCTGTGTATATCAGCAATGTCTATGAGGAACGAAACTGGTTTGCAGATCGACAACATGGCTTTAGGCAAGAATATTGATTTAAATCTCAAGTGTTCGGCTATATGCAAAATATTTCGGATGAACTGGATAAAGGAGGCCAATTTGATAGTGTAGCACTAGATCATTCTAAGGCATTTGACAGAGGGAGTCAAAAAATTGTTTTAAATAAACTAAAATCTATTGGACTGGATGAAAAAGTTACATGCTGGGTAGAGGAATTCTTAAAAGCCAGAAAGCAAACAGCTATAGTAGGAAATACATTATCACAAGAGGTCGAAGTAAATACGGGAGTACACAGAGTAGAATATTAGGACCGTTACCATTCATTATTCTAATGAATGATTGTATTGATAGTTTACGGTCAGAATTTAAGTTATCTGCAGAAGACGGAATATAATAGGATCAAAACAGGAGAAGAACAGCTGCAGGGTAACCTGGATAGAATATCTAAATGGGTTGGTCAGCATAAAATGAAAATAAATGCCAAGAAGAGTCAGTTTATTAGGTACACAGATAAAAAAAATAAAGGTTATTTATCATTATAGGGTGGGTCAGAATTGCTTGTTGAAGGATTGAAGTGTGAATATCCTGGCAGAACCTTTGATAATAAACTCAACTGGACAGAGCACACTGGGCAGGTGGTAGGAAAAGGTTTCAAAATCCTACATTTACTGGAGAGGGTGATGAGAGGATGCACCAAAGAAGTTAGGGAATTGGAATACAAAACTTTGGTCAGACCATCGGTTGAATAAGGGACCCACATTTTGTGTATCAAATACAGGAGTTGGAGGGCTTGCAAGGAAGAGTAGTTAGATTTGTTTGTGGAAATTATCGCAGGACCTAGCCAGTAACTGATATGATAGAGGAGCTCGATTGGGAGTCATTTGAAGACAGGAGAGAGTGCTGGGGGGTGACAAGGCATATGTTGGTGATGAGGCTTGGAGGAATATTGGTCGAAGAATTAGGAATAGTGCATGGAAGGTAAAAGATGATAGTGACGTCAAGCTGGCACTCGATTTCATGCATAAACGAATGGGAAAATTTTCTTTTTGGAGTAAGGGTGTCAGGGATTGGAACAAATAACCAAGTAAAGTGATGAATAATTTTAAAAATAGCTGAAGGAATTTAAAATTAAAATTAATAAATCACAAAAGTAGCGTGGGAAGAATTTAACACTCAAATTGTATGATATAATTAAAAATGAAATAAGAAAGTGGTAATTAGATGATTAGTGGTGTTGCCACCAGGGCGTGTGCTCCATCGCAATTCAATTAAACTTTTGTGGCTGTATTGTTTTTTCTGTTGCTGCGAAATAGCGGACACCACATCTGATTCAAACCATCAAACTACAATTTAAAACGAAATCAGATTAAACACTTGGCTACAATCCAATTTATCACATTTTCTGAACATTGTAATTTTCTTCCATTAAAATAAAAGTAACAAATAATAACAGTTAACCACATTGTCTCGGAACTAGTGCTTAGAAAAATCACCTAATTTCAATATTCCCTGCAGGATTATGATACATAATTGTTTATCGCTATGACTGATACACAGCCTGACTGATACCTAATCTCTGGCCGTCGTGTTGTTACGAGTTTCAACTAGTGCACGTGATTAAATCACACAATTATCTTAGTCCCTGTGTTTCGTTCTTAAGTATAGCAAGGATCTGATCACTTGTGGTTGACTTATGAATCTGATGAGTTTGACGGAGCTGTGAGCTTACTATATGCCAAGTTTTGCGTTGTGCTTACATCTTGTCCAGTTCTTCACACGAGTTTAACGTGAATGTTATAACCAGCATTTCGCAAATCAGTTTCATAGCAATCTGAAATCCTGTAGTTCACCTGTTAGTTGTTCCAGGTTTGATTCCTTCTACTAGACATCACTGTTGATTTTTTAGATTTATCATATAGTTCTGGTTACTAGTGGTAGAGTTATGTGATTCACAAGAATCTGATCTCTTCAGTTGTCAAGTTTTGTTGCGCTGGAGTTGTATAAAGAGCTTTACACTACTCCGTAAGACTCCCACCTGGTGTTGTCATAAGCAGTGATTAAGTCAAGGGGATAAAAAAAAAACGCGATTCAGTTTTAGTAAAATCTGGCTATATTTATCACAAGTATCTGTCAAGTAAACAGTTTTACACCTCACGAGGTCATGACCTATTTTAAAGTCAAAAGAGAATATCGTTTGCATAAGGTGAAACACGAGTTTCGGCAAAATCTCGTTAAAAGCATTTCAGTTTGAATTTCGCAAGAGACTGTTCATTAATTCCGACGCCCCACGCGGTGCACCAATTTTAGTCTTGGAAAAAAAAAAAATAACAAATAATATTTATATAGCTGTGAAACTAATGTTTTGTACCTTAGGAGACATTTTGTCCGCTGGGGATAGTTTGTTGAGCAATAAATCTGTTGTGACGCCTAGTAGTTGATTTTGCCAATAGCGCGTCGTGTCCATGTGGGATTGTGTGTCGCCAAAACAAGTCCGCAGCAGGTATTTGATTAGTTTCAGTGGAATGTGTGTAAAAACAAATGTGCGTCCACATATTGACACGCATCTGACTGCTTTTCACCCACCCCGTTTGCTGAAAGCCAAGTCGATAAATACTATAATATATAACTCTATTTAATCGCACTGTAGCGTCAATCATCTTACTTCTACACTCCGACGAATACAACTAAAGCTCTAATTAATCATTTTAATTAGGTTGGGAGATTAGTCTACAATTGCTTTCTATTAGGTATCACGGAACGCAGCTCAATCTAGAAATATCAATTCTGGAAAACAACATTTATTTCTGTGCAGAAGTGACAGGGAAAATGCTGAAAGTTGTGAACCTGAGAAATAAATAGAAAATGTTCAAGATGAAAGCATGACAAAAATAGTAACATTTTGGAAATGATACAATCTTAAAATGCAAAATGGTCCAAAGCAATTGCAAGACGACTATGGAGGAATAAAAAAAAAAAAAGAGTGAGAGAGAGAGAGAGAGAGTTAAATGTAGAATGGAATAGATATAAGAGCAAGCAGAACTGTAGTTCCATCAGTCTCTAAACTAATCTTTGGTGGTTATCCCGTCAATGTGTGGTCATCTGAGATGCAGTGTAATCTGGCGCCTATCTCTTCTCGAATTGAACGAATTATCATTTCTTACTTCGTTCCCCGGTCGCTTATCGTCATAAGATATGCTGCATATTTTAAGCTAAACCATAAGCGTTGGTATATTGTCGACATAGTCATCTGTTCCCTTCGATGAAATACTCCTAATTCTTTCTAAAAAAATCTTTCCAAGTCTTTGACATCCCCAATAGTCTCTTCACCCGTCTCCTATTTTACAATGAATCCCAATTAACTTCCCTTATCAAATTAGTGTTACTGATTGTGTCTTGCGGTGTTTTCCGCAAATTTGTATCCGCTACATCTCCCAATATCCAAACTGTGGGTCCTACACTACACGACCATATTTAAGCAATGGTCTGACCACATTTTTGTAACCCAATTTCCTCACTTCTGTAGTGAATATCATTTTCATCATTTCTTATAATAGTAAAAACACATTAGCTGCAACATTAAATTTACTTCTATGAAATTGTGAAAGGTCTATTTTAATCCGCCAATAACAGCAAACAACGTTTTTTCACGGTTAGATTACTAAAATATAAACATAATTGAAACAGACATTGCTATCTGCATTAGGTAGGCGAAACGTATTGCCATGTATATACTTGTATCATCTTCAAACTCAAGAAGGAAGCTCAAGAAAACCAAAGTGACACATATCGTACCATTAGTTTGACATAAAACGATTAAAAATTACTAAACCATTAAGAAAGACAGAAGATCTAGAAGGAAAGACGAATTCAGGATCAAATAAAATAACGGCAGAGGATAAGAAGTTGTGGCTTTGAATTTGTATGAGATTGGCTGATTGGTGTAAATAAAGACACCTTTATAGCGTTTTTGAATTTGTAAAAATGTTTTTATTTTGCTAAATGGTACAATATAATTATTTTTAAAGGTGACATGTACAATACACAGCAATTGTAAAGAGTTATAATGAAATATAAAGTAAAGAGAGACAAGTAGAAGTTTAGAAGAGCATGAGGAAAATCGGAGTCCATTTGAGATGTAAGCAATAAAGGGAAATTTTATTTGGGGAGTAAAGTTGTGAGAGGAACAGATAGAATGCGGCGTCTTGCGATAGTAATGTGTTTCGAGCAGATGAGACAGGAAACAGACAGATACCACATTAAGTAGGCGAAACAGACTTTCCCAAAAATCACAGCAGAAAAAAATATCTGAATGAATTTTACACGGGATTTTAGGGAAGAAAAAAACCAGTGCTTTGAAAAGAATAGCAGCGAGAAGAAAGGTTCAGTATGTGGAAGGAGAGCACCTGTACAGGACACAGCCGAAGGCAATACTTCAAGGAGACAATATGAACGGCAGAAAAATGTTTATCACAAAAACAGAAAACAAGAGAAAAGTCCAGAACGTACATACAGGAACAGGTTTGTAAAGTTGGTAAGAAGAGAACACAACAAAGTTTAGAGACAGCAAAGCAGTCGGAAAAATTTGAAAAGACTAAAGAAGGAATCAAAAGAATCAAAGAGGACAGCTAAAAATGGTTTTATGAAGAATAACAACTGAATGATGCCTACAGAAATCTCTAAGATTATGTTGGAAAATTAAGAGCATAGAAGATATGCAGTAAATTGTGGAAGGATAACAAGTTACCAACATTAAGCAGCTGGTTTAGCTTAGAGGCCAGCATGCAGGGATGGGAGGGGGATATCTAAGGAGCAGTTTCTCCATATAAATAAAATTAGCAGACTAAAGAAGTTAAAAATAGATCATTAGGATATTACGAAGGAACTAAGAAAGGTAAAAAAGCCTAAAGTGGCCGATGTGGCTAATATTACTATATACGTGTGTTCGATAGGAGGAGATGACACTATACAACCCTGAAATATTACTTATATTTATTCTGGAGTGTTGTTGCTTTCCAGAGGACTGGAACACTGCGATACTAGTACTGCTCCACAATGGACGGGTGACAATTACAACCCGATTAATTTTACATCAGTGGTAGGTAAGTTGACAGATCAATATTCAGCTATTTGAGAATGTCTCGAAGAAAGGACTGGTTTGCGAAACAGCAACATGATTTACGGAACGATATTCACGTTAGATATTTCGGATGTAATGGACAGGAGAGGCCAAGTTGATAGTGTGATACTGGGTCGTTCTCCAAGGCATTTGACAGAGTGAGTCTTAGAATGGTAGATAAATAAGACAAAAACCATTGGAGTGGATGAAAAATTGACTCGATGGGTAGAGGAATTCTTAAAGAGTTAGTTTCACAAGTGGTGGAAGTTAAAATGGGAGTGCTCAGGGCAGTGTAATAGCATTATTGTTATTCATTACTCTAACCAATGATTGAGTTAGTGGTTTACGGTAAGAAGTTAAATTGTTTGATAATGAAATAATCTTATACACTAGGATGATAATCAGAGAGCTACATCTAGCTGGGATTAGGTACATAGATAAAAGGGTTAAGGTTTTTTCTGCTATTACTGATGGGGGAGCAACTGTGAGGGGGGGGGAGGTAATTATGGGATGTACCAGAGAAGCGATTGAACTGGGTGTCTTTTGTTTCACTTGAATAAAGCAGTGTAGTAGTTTGTGTATAAAATAGAGGAGCCTGGAGAAGTTGGAGTATAAGATAAATTTGTTTGCGGAAACTAGCGCGCCACACAGTGTATAATGGGGACAAGACTTCAATGCGTATTGATACAAGAATTAAGAGCAGTACATGTAATGGAAGAGAAGTCAGCGACCTTATGCTGGCTCTTGATTTCAGGCATAAATAAGTGAGAATTTTTTTCTTTTGTACGTAAGGGATTCAGATACCGGAATAAATAAACAAAGAATGAGAAATTTACAGGAAACCCTAAAGAATTTAAAATTAAAATTCGTGAAGGGAATAGTTGGTGATTGATGTTATTGCACCAAAAGATGTTTAAAATTAAAATAAAAAAGGAAATTAATGAAATAGGAATGCGGGTGAGTGGGGAAATAAGCCCACGTTTCATCACAATGAAATGGAATTATTAAGGACAATGGAATTATTTGCACTGGAGCTGTAAAATAGTATATTCAAAATTATCTTCATTGGTGAAATGTCTGCTAAGACAGAGTTAAATAAAGAATTTTATACGATATCGTGACTGAGTGGTGAATTACATTGTTACCCGCGTGGAATTGTTTGACATGTTCCCAGTGCGTGCAGACTATCGCATTTCGTGTGGGTGTTCGGAGCTGAAGAGTTTGCTGGAGCAGCAGTTTTGCTTTGTTAGTGTCCCTAACTTTGTTTTTCTGTTTGTGGACCCTGTCTATTTGTGTACTGTAGGGTCTCCCTATTCTACGAGGAAGGATGTGTGATTTGCTTAGCACTGTTGTCGTAGTTCCACATGTAAGCTGTGTCACTAGTCCATTATTGCGTAGTTTTGTCTCTACGTTTTACGTATAGCAGAAGGTGAGTCTGAAACATTCTATTTGTTAAAACGGCAAAGACTTGTTGGTAATGTTACAGCTGAGTGTGTGTGATAATGGTGGTCCCTTTTGGTTTGAATATATTCGCTTGCTGCAGTCTTGATGTCGATAGGATGAAGGCCTGATCAACATACGTCTGGATAAAAGAAATCTTCTTGACTGAGCCATGTATGACTGGAAGTTACAGACCAGTAGGATTAAACACTGAAAACGTGTTTTTTACGCTATTTTTTTTTTCAGCGGATCGACTTTATGCCTCAAGAAGGAAGTAGTAAAGTGATGGTAGGGGACATTCTGACGAGCGTCTCATCACAGCCGACAGACGGGAGGAAAACAAAAACGAAAATAAACTCAGATTATTTATAGTGCTAGTAGCTGCACCCGCGACTTCGTCCAAGCGGAATTTGAGATTTGTGCTGTTCATTCACAGATAAAAGAAGTTTTGAATATCGCCAGCAACTCCGTTCGCGTAGGGCGTTAAAATGCGGACCAGCCTTGATGAGATTTCGCCGGATCCCCCCCTCCCCTATTTGAGCTCACGTAATTAATGGACGCCCCCTTATCGGACTGAAAAGTTACTAAAAACTTTATAGTCCACCCCAGTAACATAATGTGTGGTTGCGGCATGAATATGTCAGTGATGATACTTTTTACTCGCGCGTAGTATTTTGTATATGAATAAGACACCCCAAGGAAGCAGGTCTGTAGATACTGTACGTGAAAGATAAATATTAAAAGAAGATGATTTAAAAAAATCAATTATCCGCATGAATAGCGCGGTGTAAGTCCTGGACGAGGCGTTAGTGGGTGCGTACCTTTTGTGCTGAAGATTGTGCGTCGAGTAGCAGGAAAACTATCGCTTTGTCCCCAAAGTGTCGTAGAATATGCCTTCGTTCTCTCTATGTATACGCGAGGACATGGTTTCGAATCATCGCCCACCCATTCACATTCGGGTTTTTCAATATTTTCCCCAAATTGCGGGATAGTTCCAACAAAAACGCCACAGCATAATTCCTTCCTGTTCCTTATCCTCGTCCTTTCCCCATTTTAATCACCTCGACGTCGACGTAAACGAAGCCTAAAGCCATAAAGAGAAGGAAAAATGTTCTCCCTTCGAATGTGGTGTGATCTCATGTCTCCTGTTTCGGAACTATTAGCCGACTATTCCATTTTGATACCGTGTTTGATGGCCGCCTATTTAATTTTTGATCCAGAATTATAACTGTGTGATTGGAATTTTTGTTTCTAGCACCACTTTGCACGTAGGTACCCGACCGTCGTCGACGTGCATGCGAAACTTCTTTGACCAGTGTATTAAAAACCCTCTAGTAGGCGAGTGCAGCAAACAGCTGTGAAGTTTGTATACACCAGTGCTGAGTGTGGCTATACAACCAACTGGCCGCCTTGCAGAGACCAAACGGCCAAGTACAGTAGTCTTAGCAGTCCTTAACTGATTGGGCAAAGCACGGCTGACAAGAGGAATTTTGAGTGTTGTGGAGAGCACATGGTGAAGCGCTTAGTGCCGCAGTGTGAGTGTTGAGCTGCGGTGGGTCTGGTATGGTCGACCACTAAGCTGGACGCCTCATTAGGCGCGGTGCCCTCACCTGTGTTTGCGCTGCCAATAAAACGTCAATTGGGTCGCCGGAGCGTGCGCCCACCCCCTGGCTCGCCACCACTACGAGGGGGTCGCTACCCTAGACTCACGTTAAAACGTTACGCCGATAGTAGGTAACGGAAATAAGTCGAGTGTAGTTGGTTCTTTTTTTTCCTTCGGGTTTTGTGGTTGGTCGATATTGAGGTCAATACAGCTGACAGAGGGTGGAGGCTAGGATTTTCAAGGAACCATCACAGCATTCGCTTGGAGTGACTTCAAGAAACCATTGAAAGCAAAATCAAAATGGCAAGACAGGGATTGGTATCCGCGTGCTGCCGAATGCCAAAAACGCAACTGTAAAACAACCAAATACAACATATTAAAGTTTGTAATCTTGTTCGTGGCGAGCAGGAAACGTGGTTCAATCCAGCCGGACATTCATACTCAACGGACATCAGCGTCCACCCACCAAAAAAAAAAAAAGAAACCTCCATGTGGTTAGTTTGTCATACATCCAGCTCCAGCATTGTAGTATCTTGACTTTGTATGTGATTGAATGTGGATAACTTCGAGATTAAACCAAGTTCATACAACACAGAGCAACCCCACTCCTGCCCTATGCTGGGCTTGAACCCGCGGCCCCTGCGTTGTGAGGCCAGCTGCTAGCCCCTACATTGAAACGGCCTGTCGGTAACCTGTTATGACGGTAGTGACGTGACAGTAATACACACTATCATCATCATCACCATTAGTTTTCTGCCCTCGGGCAGGTTTTAACTTGGCTGCTCTCCCTGATCTTCTATCTTCTGCCTTTCTCTTAAGAACCATGTAGTTGCCGTCTTCTTTGATGTTGTCTATAATTTGGTATCTCTTTCTTCCTCTTATTCTCCTCCCACAGACTAAACCTTCCAAGGCGTCTTTGATCAGGCACTCCCCTCTCAACAAGTGTCCCATCCAGTTTTTCTTTCTCTCCTTTATTACTTGGAGAATTTTTCTGCTTTCACTGACCCTGTCCAGCACTTCAGCATTGCTTATTTTATCCACCCAGCTTATCTTCTCCATCCTCCTCCACATCCACATCTCAAATGCTTCTAACCGCTTTTCATCCTCTCGTCTCAGTGTCCATGTCTCCGACGCATAAAGAGCCACACTCCATACAAAACATTTACAGAGTCTTTTACTAAGTATTTTGTCTATTTTTCCAGTTAGTATCATCCTTTTCATATTAAACGCTTCCCTCGCTACGGCAATGCGAGATTTTATCTCCTGATGGCACCTCAAATCTTCGGTGATCATACTCCCAAGATATTTGAACGATCTTACTTGCCTGATATCAGCTTTTCCTATCTTAATATTTATTATATTCCTTCCTTTTCCAATCACCATACTCTTAGTTTTTGCTGCATTGATTTTCATTCCAAACTCTTGGCAAGCTTCATCTAGACCTTTCAGCATTCTGTTTAGAGTTTGTTCGCTTTCTGCCAACAATACCATATCATCAGCAAATCGTATGCACTCTATTTTCTTGCCACCAATACGCACTCCTCTTTTTCCATTTAAGCCTTTTCCAACGATTTCTTCTAAGTATAATTTGAACAATAATGGGGAAAGGCAACAACCTTGTCTTACGCCTCTCCCAATGCTGCTTTCTTCAGACATCTCGTTTCCGATTTTATTCGTACTTTCTGTTGTAAATATAGGTTCTGTATCAACCTTCTCTCCTTCCAATCTACGCCTTTGCTCTTCAAGATATCCACCAACTTCTTCCATTGCTCCCTATCAAAAGCTTTTCCAAGTCAATAAAGGCGGCATAGATGTTTCTTCCTTTCTCAATATATCTTTCCCCTATGATTCTTAACAGGCCGATAGCATCTCTTGATCCTTTTCTAAATCCAAACTGTTCTTCTCCAATCAATCTATCTAACTTTCCATATAACCTTCTGTTCAGCACTCTCAACAACACTTTAGCAGCATATGAAATTAGGCTGATAGTTCTATTAGTATTCTTTTTCTTCTGAATTGGTATCATTACCGTTGCGAGAAAGTCATCTGGCCATTCCCCTTCGTCATATATCTTATAACAAAGGTGTACTATCTCCCTTCTTCCTTTGTTTCCTAAACTCTTCAACAATTCTGCAGGTAAATTATCGATTCCGCATGCCTTCCGATTCTTCATCTTCTTCTGAGCCTTTCCTACCTCTGTCTCTAGGATCTCATAGCCCTTTCCATATTCTGTTACCTGTGCCTCTTCTTCAATTTTACTTGGTATTTGATCTCCCTTATATAAGCATTCAATATATTCTTGCCACCTCCTCATCACCTCATGTGGTTCATTGACTAATGTGCCATCCTCTCCTTCTATTTCCATGTTGTTCTTGTTTCTCTTTCTTTCAAAGACAATGTCAGAAGCCATTTTGTACATCATTTCATATTTTCCCTCATTCTCCAGTTTTTCTATTTCCTCGCATTTCTCTTTCATCCACCCTTCTCTTGCTTCTTCAGTTTCTCTTCTTAGTTCATTGTTCAGTTTCCTGTACCTCTTTCTTCCTTCTTCATTTCCAGAATTTTTCCACTTCCTCCGTTCTTCCATCTTTTCCAGCATTTTTTCTGTTACCCATTCTTTCATGATACCTTTACGCTCTCTAATTCCTAGAGTTTCTTTGGCGGCTTTCATGAGCCCTTCCCTCATTTTTATCCATTTTTCATAAGTTACGGCATCATCTGACTCGCAGTCACCTCCGGACAGAATACATTTGCAGTTCTGAGATACGTGCAACTCTGAGGGATCTAAACAGCGGCCATTCCAATGAGCAACACGCCACTGTGAACACTTTACTGATCAAACAGCATCATTTTGACAATTGTTTGGTAGTATTTTTTTCTGGATGCCCTGACGGGGATTCGAACCCACGTCTTCCCGAATGCGAGGCCAGAGCGCCAACCGTTCACCCACCACGCTCGGTGGTAGTAGTTGATTAATGAGTTTACCTTGACATGCCTCCGTGGTGGTTACGCCATTATTAAGGATTCTAGAAATACTAGACCTTGAGGATTCCAGAAAATAGACACCATCACTTTCCTTTTTGAGCCAATAATATTTGGAGGCGATGACTGATGTTTCTTGAGTTTACCTTGACTCTGGACTAAAATGATTGCCTCAGTTTTCATCTGTACTCAGAAATGATTTAAAAAATCTTCTGGGTTCGGATCGCTCAGTATTCCACGTAGTCTGCATCTTCACTTGCTTTGCTTCTGCTGGTACGCAAGGGGCGGAGAACTTGCTCATGTCCGAGTGTCGTATCAGTATACGACATGCTGTTGTTGTAATCCCTCAGATCTCCTCTGCTTGACGTAACTTGTGTTTGTTATGGCCCCCTGATTGTATCAACTGGAGTTTCCATGAAATGATCGTTTTCACTGCTGGTATGTGCCGTTTAAACTCTGATCCCCACTTTTATCGTTCATTACTCCATTACTCTCGCCACCATTTCCTCATGAATGTCCTTTGGCGGTGCATCTATCTTACAAATGTCTAGTCACAGCCAGACATTTTCATTTCATATTAACCATACACCTGATCCGCTTTCAGCAACTGTAAAAAAGAAAGCTCTGTTCCAGAATGTTTCCATTTTGGAAAATGTTTTAGAAACGACTAAACAATAACACACAGTTTCCGCAAGGTTAGAGTGTTTCGTCATTCTTTTCGGGATATTAATTTATCGGACAACCCTCCATGCAGCGTACAGTATTTATCTAGCGTCTGCCGGCGACTAGTTTGAGATTACGATCTGTGTGTCGAATGGCTGCAAGGACAGCGACACCACTCCAGTACTAGTTCACCTATCCCGCATCTCTGCTCAGGAATTCAGCGACACAGTTACGAACGAAGCCAGTGTGAACGCTGTCCGGGCATCAGCAGGATACTTGGTGTCTCGTATAGAGAGCACAGCAGGGGCGGTGTGGTCTCCCTCGTCCACCACTCCCTCAGCCACAAACGCTTCACTACTAACTGCTCACTTAATACTATCTCTACATCAAAAGAAGTGACTACTACTTCTTTTCTAACACATTTCAGCTGGTGGTTGAGAATAATGTAAATGAAGTTAAATATAGGAAGTGGTTAATCATTTTTGACGCCTCAAACTTGTTTTCCGGTAGATTAACGAGCGGTTCCCACGTCAGTAAAGTATTTAGGACTGAGATATAACTTGCATGCTTGCTGTGGTCTGTTTATCTATTTTATTATTTGAATACCAAATTCAGTGTTACTATCTGTATAAGAGGTTTCTTATAGACAGGATTTCACTGTCGCTGTAACACTTGCATCGTTCTGATCTGTTACACTTCTGAGTAATCGAAATAAAATCACAGCAACCACTCCGGACTCATAAATTAAAACTTGTAGCTCCATTTTTCACTTCACCAGACTTGCCCACGATCACCGTGATTCAGATATTCTAATCTTCTCCTTTGGGCATGGCAGTATTCTATGGTTCCCCGAAATCACTCCAGGCAAATAAAGAGATGGTTCCTTCAAAAGGCCATAGCCAAATTCCTTCCCGTTCCTTTCTCCCATCCTCTTCCTTCTTTAATGACCTCGATTTCGCCGAGGCGTAAAACCCGAATGAAAAACCTCTTAAGAAATAGTATCCAACCAATACCGTCTCTTTTTTCTGTGAGACTCTTGAGCGAATTTCTTTTCTCACGTCTCATATTCAACAGACATTCAGACCGCGTGAACTTCAGCATCGTAATATCGTTGAATGTGTTTATTTTCCTTTCTTGCAGTAATCTCGAAATCCAATCCTCACTTCCATCAATCCCTGCATTCAGGAGTTTTAGGTTTCTACCTACAAATAGACTTTTTATTTAATGGCTGATTTGTCCTCATTATCATCAATTTTAATTTTATTCCCTTCTCTACTGCCGCATTCCTATATTTTGTTTATTGTTTTTAAGTTTGGCACTATTGTTTATGCTAACGGCCAGTCAACAGGTAGAGCGGCTACACCAAAGAAAAAGGATCGGCTGAGACTCGTGGGTAAAAAGAAAGGTGCGATGATAGTACTTCAATCACATATCACGCACGTGGGCGTGTAAGAGTGGACGAAGTTAGTGCAGATAACAAGCATGGGAACCGAACGAACTGAAAGATAATTATCATTAATAAACCATGTTTACTACGGTGGCAAACGTTTATGCAATATGGCTACGAGATATAGTTATGACTCAGAAATTGCAATCACATTCTATTAAATAACCGTTGTTTATCTAAATGTTTTATCACAGTATCAAAAAAACAAAGATTACAAAATCCGATGTGTCAGAATAATATTGTCGTGTAGTAACAAGGTCCTGAGATCACAGCTAATTCCCTTATGCTAGAAAATGCGGCTGAATTTTAGTCACACGAGAAATAATATCCGTTTTGAAGATGGTGAAATGTATTCGCAAAGAGAATGGTGATCAGTCACCATGCCTCAAAATTTCAATTTACAAATTTCATTGAGTGCGTGAGTGAATCTGGTTCTCTCTATCTGTGTCTTGGTTTACGCTAGCAATCTCCATTACGGTACAATGTTTCTCTGCTCCTGATTATTCCACAAATTAAAAGGTTCAATGCAGTAAATACCAGCACCACTTTTAATTAAAAGGCAAATGAGTTTGGAAACAGGAGGAAAACATTAAGATCTTTATAAGAAATAGCTATAAGCACAGGGTATTTAGTAACTAACGTGCACTATTTATTTACTCATATTTTATTTTAAATAATAGTTTTCTACAGTTATTCTTTACAATTCCTTTTCATCTCAGGTATCTATTCCTGTAGTGCTGCATGGTTTGCTACATTAGTCACCTTCCAGCTGAGATTATTTAACTTATTCTTTCTTTTATCACATGGTCGTAATCCCTCTGATTCCAATATTCTTAAATTCATTTAGCCTCTAGAGACAACAATTCAGAAAACATCTGACCTTCTCACTACATTTTTTTCGTGTAAATATCTCAGAACTTTTTTACATCCTTCTTTAAAAATGGATTTCCTAAATTGTGTAAATCTAATCATTCATCTTGGTACAGTCCAAGTAGTCTCCATCATAGGTTTTCTGCATCTGTTTCTTCGATACTTCCATTCTTTCCTGCAGCTTTAAATGGCTATCCATCAACGCCGCTAATATTAATGCATCGACTGTTTACTTTTCCAGTTTTTCGCATCTGACTTTTTTTTTATTGGGCTCTTTAGTTTACTGCTTATTCCTGTTTCCATCTTGGGATCTTCTTTGACCCGTCGCTTTGTGTATATCAGAGGTACTACTTTATTTATTTATTTGCTATAATTGCGTCTCTACTCAATGCCTCATGTATTCAGTTCTCGAAACTAATTTCCTTTGCCATTTTTTTTTTTTTTTTTTTTTTTTTTTTTCATTGACGAAGTTCCAAAGGTTGGTTGCCTTATAGAGTCATATGTGTTCATTACATCAATCATTCGTTAGCCGGTGAAGTTGTTTAGAATTTACTGAAGATGTTTGTAATATGGATAAATTGTTATTATTTTTGTACTGCAGCCAATTCTGTAGGCGATTTAATTTCAGGTTGTCATGTCGATCTGGCAAACTCATCATAAGGACGAAAGAAAATTTTGTAAAACTGCCAACTGCGATGTTAGTATTACCTTTGCAGATAACAAATGAAGTTCAACGATCGTGTGAGACTAGTATTACAATACAATAGTGACATATTTCTTTGATGCAACTACACTGTCTTGCATCTACTATTTTCACTAATCGTTTTAGTCTTATTCTCCAAAAGCTTAAACATCTCGTGTGCAGTCGTGAGCTGGCAAGTCGTGGAATGTTGTGTTGTGTCGGTATTTGTGCATGGTGTTGACGCCTGGACACTCAAGTCCTCTTCCAATAATCGACTGGAGGCTATATAAAAGTTCATAATAGTTAAAAACACAATGAAGAATCTGCTAACGAGCAGAGGAGTCTTTCACCGTGTTGTGAAAATATGGAACTCGCAACCGTCTCAGCTCGCAGGAGAGCAGCATGTTTTGAAGTAATAAATTCAGAGTTTTTCAGCTTACAGTTGAAGGCAATATGAAAGGAAAACTGGGACCTGCACGGAGAGTTTCCTAGTTGCAGGATATGCGGCAGTGATCCGCCATCCACGACGTTGAAGTCTTAATGAGAGCAATAGATAACAGGGAAAACTATCCCATGACTATCAATAACCTTCTTTAAGGAGATGGAAACTGGAAAGCTCTGAATGAATGTTTCTAAAAGACGGCTTCCCGAAACTCCACATTTTCCTTTCAGAAAACAATAAAGCGCTTCTGCAATGTGCATGAACTACAACTAGCGTTAGTTATCACATGGATATAATGTTATCCAGCAAGACGTAAGGAGCGCACGTGAAATAGAAATCAGTTTAATCCCTCTTCTTTATTCAGCAAAGCAAGTTATCTAATGTGCAAATGCTTCACTGAACAGCGATTTAAATATCTGAATATAACGGGTGTAATCGATGACATAGACAAAAAAGAAAGAAAATAACGTTAACATCCTTCCCAAGTAAATGTACAGCATCAATATTGTCCTGGGAATAATGTATTAATATTGTAATACTTTGAATATATGGAAGGATTATGAATAAATCACTTATCCTAGTGATTTTAGTGTGAAATTGATGTGAAATCGTGATGTGATATCCAGGAGGCAAGATGAGCATTATATATGGGCGAATAACCTAAACGAAACGAAGAAAAATCAACGGAAGTATCTCTTACTTGATGACTGAAAATGAATGTTGCCTTAGTACTTCATTACATCAGCCACAATATTCTCCGCGCATCACAACTCTACCGCGTTTAGTTAGTAATTTTTTTCCAACAGATTCCTTTGGATTTTATATTAATAGTAAAAGTCTTAATATTATTCTTAATTGAAGTGATAATTTGATTGTTATTGAGAGCAGTGAAGTTAATGTTGAGAGAAATATGTGAAGGTTATTTCTGGCCGGAACAAGGGGTCCGTTGTTACAACACTGTTTGCTCAGAGATAACATTTATCAGGCACACACAGTGCGTTGGGCAACCAAGACATTTCTCCAACCAGCTGTCGCCTTAACTACACATCATCTCTTAACGGTTACACACCTGTTATGTTATTCGTCCAAACAGTAATGGTTTGCATACTGAATTATTATTGGCCAACTATCATCTCAAACTTAAATAGGCACGTAAGAAGAAATGCATAAGAAGAAGATATTCTCAACTGCTAGTTGGCTGCGCGCATGTGTTGATTGGAGTTTACGAGTTCATCAAGGTAAATTTTAATGTGTTGAACTTAGTTCTCGAGTACATATGTTCACTTTCTTGGAGTATCCTAGAGGTTGTTGACAATCCCACCAGTGACTATAATTACATGGCAATTCCGGTTCGGACATCCAGATCTGAGTTTTCCATAGTTTCCCCAAATCACTCCAAGTGAATGTCGGGACGCTTCCTTCAAAAGGCCATCACCGAATTCCTTCCCGTTCTTTGCCCGCAGTCCCATCCCGCCTCGACGTCGACCAGGTGTAAAGCCATAAGTAAAAAAAGTACTCAAATGAACAAGTTATTTTTTTCTTTTCTTTTACGGTTACGTTTTATTGAAATTTTAAACCATTGCCAATCAAGCTAGGTTTTTTTTCGTGTTTTGAATTTTGCAGTAAGCACTAAGTTATTGTATCGCATGTCACAGGTTATCGCTCACTAACTCTGAATTTGACCTAACACCAGGATAATTTAACAGCCCAGACATGAGCAACACACTACAAATAATTCCGCTCCACTCAGAGATTATGTCAACAGTCAGCATTGAGTCGTGACCCGCACCCGCAGGTCAACGGTCAGTTCCCTCTCAACCTCACCCACACTACGGAAAGTCATCATCGTATTCCACCATTCCACCCTGCGCCTCATCAATTTGCGATTTGGGGTAAGAGGCATTCCCTTTTTTTTTTTTTTTTTGCTTGGTGCTTTGCTGCTATTAAACGTCGAGATCATTAGAGATGGGAGAGGGGGATGCAACGAATAGCCATGTTCCCGGCATTCACCTGAAGTTATTTCAGGAAACTGAGGAAAACTGATATTTGCATGGCCGGTCGAGGAATGGAACCCGCGTCCTCCGGAATACGACGCCTAGCATTACCTATAGCCCCACGGTATCAGGATACAGAATGCGCAGCGAATGCTTACGGTAATACGAATCATTGCGAGTTTTAGATTTAAAGCGATTCAATCGGTAGTGATAAATCGCGACTTTCGTGTTTGCGGCATTACCAACGTGTAACGTAGCTTCTGCCCAACCAGGCAGCGTCAACGACCAAAGTTACGGCACATACTGTAGTCATAAGTGTCCATCGAGAATCACGCTAAGTGCGATGGAGAGCGACTGCACTGCAATCTCCCTGAACACCTACTTATCCCTTTCTCATTTGACTGTGATTTATCCTCTCATCTACTTTATCCGTTTACGAATTTCAATTTTAAAATTTTTCAGTGTCTTTGTAAACTAGACATCCCAATACATGACACTCTTAACTATAAAAGACAATTTTCGCTCACTCTTGTGCATGAAATCGAGTGCCGTCTTGTCGCCACGGTCACCTTTCTCCTTCCATGTACCACTCTTAATTCTTCGACTAATATCTTTCCATGCGTCATCACCGACACACGCCTTGTACTCTCCAATGACTCTGTGCCTTTCTTTCGATGTATCCCATATTAGCTCCATTATCATGTCAGTTACTGATTGTGTTCTCCGGTAATTTGAGGGACAAATGTATTTTTTGCTTTTTTTTTTACTTATTGCTTTACGCCTCGTCGACGGCTAAGGTCATTAGAGGCGGGAGGGGACTGGAGACAAGGAACGGGAATGGGAATGAATTCGGCCATGGCGTTTTTGAAGGAAGCATCCCGGAATTCGCCTGGAGTGATTTGGGGAAACCATAGAAAACCCAGATCTGGATACCCGGACGGGTATTCGAACCCGCGTCCTCGTAAATGTGAGACCAGAACGTTAAGCGTTCGCCCACCACGCTCTGTGGGAACAAATGTAGCAGCTTTTCTTTGTACTCCCTCCAACTCCTGTATTTGATACCAAAAATGTGGCTCCATACTACACCACCACATTCGAGCAACGCTCTGACCTAATGTTCGTGAAGTTATTCCATCACTTCTACAGTATATCCCTCAATGGTCCTCTCCAAAAAATGAAGGATTTTGAAACCTTGTAGTACCACCTGTGCTGTGTGTCCTGCCCAGTTGAGTTTACTATTAAATGTTATACCAATTTATTTATACTTAGTCATTAACAGGTAATTCCTTCCCCATCAAGTAATCATAATCAACCTTTACTTTTTATCCATAAAGCTAATAAGCTGACTTGATGTTCATTCCATGTTGACATATCCAGCTAGATATCCGTCTAGGTCACCCAGCAGCTATTCAATCTTCTCCCGTTTGATCCTATTATATACCATTATTTTATCTGATACCCAACTTGTGACTGTAAATCATCATCACAGTCTTTGATTAGAGTAATGAATAACAACGGTTCCAGTACGCAACCTTGTGGCTTTCCAATTTTTAGTTCCACTTCTTTTGATATTTTGTTTTGTACCTTAACGCTTTGCTATATACTATTTGAGAATTATGTGCGTGTGGAAGTAAATGTCATTAAATTTCAGTCACCGCAACGACCAACTTTTAGATGCTTGAAATTCGTACTGTCAATAAAATATGCCAACAACATCATCTTCATTGACAGAAGCGATGAAAAATGAGTGGGAGGATAAATTACGCGGCAACACAGAATACCACCGACAACGGTCTGGAGTGCCAGGTAGGTTGGAGCAGCTGGAATGTGATGCAGACAGGCGTGGTCCGCAGATGGAAGGTGTGAGTCAGGCAGCAGGCGTGACTCAGATGGCGCTGTTTGTGTTGGTCCGTCGAGTGGCGGCTCTCCACGTCCGCTTTGTCCCGCGATATTTTGTCGCGACCACTCGCCGCTGATTGAGCTGCTCTGTGGCCGACGTGTAGTGCTAGCCCGAGTCGCGTCCCCGCACCAGCGCAACTTCACAACAGCTCACAGTGTGTCTGGGTAGCAGGTAAACAACAGCCGCAACACAGGCAGTAAGGTCTCTAAATTTCTTAGCTTACTGGCTTCGTTTCACATAAACACATTACTTCCGGTCTCCAGGCGAATGCCGGGATGCTTACTTCAAAATACCATGGCCGAATCCCTTCCCTTTCCGTGATGGGACTGGAGAGTCCCATTCCACCTCTAATAACCTCCACGTCGATGAGGCGTAAAGCCATAAGTAAAAAAAAAAAAAAAAAATTACTTGCGACCTATAAAACGTTTGCTTGTTTCTTTTGCTAGTATTTTCCGATTGTATTTCTCGATAGTTTTGAATCATCAGCAACGAAAGTCGTCACCGTACTGCATTCTGACACGACCATCTGCTATTCTGCTCAGACAAGAGCTTAATATCTTTGGAAGTGTATAGTTTAAAATGAAATCATCTGCTTGCACTGTACAGCAGTGGATGGCGGATCCGGAGTTGTCTCCTGATACGTTTAGTGTTTTTGTTTTTTGCTCGTGGCTTTACTCATTGTAACGTAGAGGTGATTACAGACCGGAGAGGATTCGGGACCAGGAAAGGGATTTCGCCATAGTGAATTCAAAGAACCATGCAGTCATTGGCCTGGAGCTATTTCTGTAAACAGTTTAAATCCGAAATCAGAATGGCGGGACTAGTATTTGAATCCGACGTGCTGCCAAGTTCCAGGCCCGAGGTTTACCACTCACCCACCCGGCGCGGTTCTCGTACTAACTGGGACACACGGCGAGCGAGGTAAACGAGTCGTAATAAAGTTTCAACACCAAATTGCTAATGATTACGACGACTATCGTCTAGGCCTAATGGCCTGTTATGGCCTTCCCATATGTTTTAGGTAGTATATGTCCTCTGGGGGTGTAATGCGATTTTCGTCATTTTCACGTGTCCGTCTTGACTAACCGAGTGCACTTAACGTCTGGGTAAGGTTACGGGAAACCACCACCAGTCACGCACGGGTAGTAACAGCCTACATGGCGAACACCTACGCGCGGACACCCGGTATCGCGACGCTTAAGGTACGTCACGTTGTCATCAAATCTGTGTTTCTATCTGCTGTGAGGAATCAAAACTATATTTCTAGAGACTGTACTGTTTTATTCGTATTGACGGGTGATATGAGCTTATTTGTAAACTAAAGTCGTTATGAAGTTTGCCATAGTGCCCCGAGCAGGTGCTGCTGAGCTCTGTAACGACGACCAGCGCCGATGGAGCGTGGCGCCGCACCTGCTGTCACACACGTTCCCGTCCACGCGAGGCGCACAGTAGTTCCGTAAACGGACAAAAATTTCGTGTCCGTTGTCAGGGTCTAGACGTTACTGTCTGGAAGCCAGGGATAAATCGGACCCACCGTGACGAATACAGGTCTTCAACGGTTCCACATTACAAACAAACGTTTTCATCATCCTCAGTCACACCACGTTGTGCTTTGTGCTGGTAACTTGATAGCGCTGAACGAATCGTGGAACGTGAATTCCATCGACTTCAGCTGCTTTTACCTTTATACCTCGTCGACGTGCAGGTCTCAGAGGCTGGAAGCTGCCATGACCTTTTGACGAAACCACTCTGGCATTCGCCTGAAGTGATTTGCGGAAACCGTGGAAAAACCAAAATTTGGATGCCAGATAGGGGTTCGAACCTACATCACCCGAATGGGAGACGGAAGCGTTACCACTCACCGACCACCCTCGGTCTCGACTTCAGGCAAATCGCATAAAGCCAACTTAGAAATTGCTATCAGGGGAAATTTTTATTTGTAATCTGGTCTCCAAATTATGATAACACTGCGGGTGTTTGATTTTGTTCTTTTTTTATGCTCCGGAATAATATTACTATATGACTATATGACTATATGACAGTTATCATCTGTTGGTCCCGTCACCTCTGTCTTGGTGTGCAGACTTTTGCTTTGCAGTTATCGAAGTGGATAAAACAATACAATGTGTTCTGTTTATCGAGACTGTTGTCACCACACCATTAGCACGGGTACCTGGAAACAAGAACTGCGTTTGGGTTCAATCTGCGGCATGTGTAGATTTAATCACACGCTTGAAATAACAAAAACCATTTCAATCAATCACACTCAAAATCGCGATACGATAATTTAACAAGGGAAAAAAAGAGAGAGAGAGAGGGAGTGGAGTTTGCTCTAAACCTTTACCTTTTAAGGCGAAAACAATTAATACTTAGTGTCGGAAGGCGTGCTGTATGGCAAATTTGATCTCTAAATACCAGTTTAAACTTGTCTGTAACAATCCCGAGTTACCGACTAGATCGAAATTTGTGTGAGAAATGAACTTGTTTTATTGGTTATATTGTTGGGTCGTTCGTTTTGTTGCCTCTTCCGGGCCTCTGTTTCACCAATAAGACAAATGCTTAGGCAGATTTCGCAAGTACCGTGGGCGTCTCGAACAGTCTTATAGTGAGGTTTGGTTCCCGCTATCGGCACTGAGCAGTCGCTCCCTTTGATGATCACCTCGAGACCCGGGTTCCTTGTCGACTGTCGCGATTGCGTTGCCCGTAATTCCCTCGGCCGCCTTCACTTCTCCACGGGACACGGTCGTTTTGTTGGGACTGTGGTTATTATATAGCCGACCTCTCCCATGATTTGAACTGTTGGCACGGGAGCGTTTTTGTGATTCCTCCGAGTTTTCGCTCGTTTCTTCCCGCTTTGATTTTTTTTGTCACGCTGCCCGATCCCATTTAAATTCTTTAGAGTGAACAGTAACTCCGGAGTTGTCAGAATGAGTACGGCATTGAAACGTCCTTGAGATGGTGCACTATAACGAGAAGCGGTTACATCAATCCAACATTGGTATGTCGAAGTATCTCGTCTGTACAACCAGCCGTTCGGTGCAATTTTCCATCGAATCACTAGGCATCAAGTCATGTTTTCCCATATAGAATTTTATCCGGGTTTTAGTTTCAAATTTACAACACGAAAACGTCTTTAAAAATAATTCCCTGAAGTCAGTATAAGTCACGTTAGGTTCACATGAAACCTGAACGCATGAGCGCTCCAGTTCCAGAAAAGTACTGCACAGTCATAATGTAACAGCATCCGGCACTCCTTTGATTTTGAGGTATCTCTGCGTTTCAGATAGATAAGCTTCAGTTCTTTAGTGAACCAAATCTTGGGAGTTTTAATCCCACGTTTTCGGTAGCGTAGTGGCCTTAAGTTACAAGGCTCGACTCATGACCGACGCAAGAATTATTGAGATTGCTGATTTTACTCTCAAGTTGCGGAAACCTAGAGTTAATTTCCGTTGTGATTTTTCTTTTATGTTTTGATGTTTGCTTTAACATGTTCAATTGAACCTGCAAGAGTTCCAACGTCGGCAATCCATTTCTGAAGCTAATTTCGGATTGGTCTTTGTACACACTCCGAGCAGTGCCCCAGATCTGCAGCGCTCCCCACCCGCACTCGCTCGACGGCTTGGTTTGTGGTATGCTACCTTTCCCAAAAGTCATCACTTGTTTTTCCCAAAGTACTAAAAGTAGTTCTCAAATCTTCTGTGACTTTAAATAAAGCCGCTACGACAAATCTTACGTCCTCTTTGAAGCTATCAATTTCTTTTTTTATTTGCCTGCGAAAAACCAGCAATTTCTCATTAACGAGCTTGCGATTAAGCTCTTGCTTCTTTTCATGCGCTTCAATTTTTCTTGACAAATCGCTTTTTACATTCGTTACATCGAGTGAAAAATCCCTCTTTATACCCGTCATGTTGACTGACAAATGTGATTTCATGTGGTCTGGGGATTTTTGAAGTTGTGTCATTTGAGCCAAGATCGCAACCATCGTTTCCCCCAGTGAGGTGTGTTCTGGTATTGAGATTCCATGGCATCCCCTGTTGTGTTTCTGTAGTTTGATATGGGTGGTGCCGAGACGTTTTCTGTAACAACGTTACAGATTTAGGAAAATTTTCCATTTCCGTCTCGCTCATATTTACCATAGATTGTGAGCTGTACCCTGGTTCAGAAATTGCGTTCACATTGTCAACAATCTCGGCTGCTACTTCAATACTCTGATTTTTTTTTTGCTGTCGTCAGTCTTTAGACTGGTTTGATGCAATCCTCCATCTTTCCTATCCTGTGCTAACCTCTTCATTTCTACATACCCCTTACAACCCACGTCCTCAATTATCTGCTTCATATATTCTAATCTCTGTCTACCTCTATAGTTCTTACCTTCGACTGTTCCCTCCACTAACAAATTAACCAATCCAGCATGTCTCAAAATATGACCTACCAGCCTGTCTCTTCTTCCTGTAAGCTTCTTCCATAAACTTCATTTCTCACCCATCATTTCCAAAACTCGTTCATTTCTTACTTTGTCTGTCCACCTAATTTTCAGCATTCTTCTGTAGCACCACATTTCAAATGCTTCAAGTTTCTTTATTTCCGGTGTTCCATGTTTCGCTACCGTAAAGTGCTGTGCTCCACACATAGATTTTTAAAAAGTTCTTTCTAATTCCTAGATCAATATTTGAAACTAAAAGGTTTCTCTTTTTCATGAAGGCTCTTTTTGCTGGTGCTAATCTGCTTTTAACATCATTCCTGCTTCGGCCATCGGTTGTAATTTTGCTTCCCAAGTAACAGAACTCACTTACTTCTCCTATTGCATCCGATCGTATTTTTATATTTAATCTGCTAGTATTGGTATCATTTCTGATACATTTCATCACTTTTGTCTTACTTTGATTTATATTCAGACCAAAATCTTCCTTCAGTATTTTGTTCATGCCATTCAATAACTTCTCAATATCCTCAGCCCTCTCTGCTAACAAGACAATGTCATCAGCAAATCGTAGCATACTGATTTTTTCTCCCTGAAAACTTATGCCACATGGAAATTTTTCTTTGACCTTCTTCATTGCTTCTTCTACATACAAGTTGAATATTAACGGTGATAGACTACAACCTTGTCTCACACCCTTTTTAACTGATGCATGTCTCTCATGATTCTCTACTTTTATTACCGCCACTTGATTCTTATATAGTTTATAGAGTATTCTTCTGTCTCGATACTTTAGACCTGACTTCTTTAAAATTTTGAACATCTTGTCCCACCTAACATTATCAAAAGCTTTTTCTAAATCAACAAATGCCATAAAAGTATCTTTGTTTTTCTTGATCCGCCCTTCAAGTATTAATCTTAAAGACAGAATTGCTTCCCTTGTACCGCGATTTTTCCTAAACCCAAACTGATCTTCACCTACTACCTCTTCTACTACCCTTTCCATCCTTCTGTATATTATTCTGGTCAGTAATTTTGAAGCATGTGATGTTAGACTAATGGTGCGATAATTCTCACATTTGTCGGCTTTTGCTTTCTTTGGAAGTGTGAAGTGTGAAGTTTATTAAAATCAGTTGGAATTTCTCCTGTTTCATAACTTTTTGATATTAGCTTGAATAATCTTTCAATTCCTTCCTCTCCTAGAGATTTAAGAAGTTCTGCAGGGATCTCATCAATTCCAACTGCCTTATTTGCTTTCAAGTCATTCAGAGCTTTATTAAATTCTGTCCTCAAAACAGGATCTCCTAAGTCATCAATGTCGACATCGCCTTCCTTTTCCAATACACTATTGTTCAAGTACTCTGATACACCTTCTCAAATATCAGTTCATCCATGATTTCACAGTTTTCTGAGGTTACAGCTAAATTTTACATCTAGATAACCCTAGATCTGAGTTTCATGAATATCTGACGTTTAGCAATGAACTCAAAGATACGGCAAATACCTCAACAAACTCACAATTCAACCCAAAATCGGAAATTATAACTTACAAAAAAAATTATGATCCTAAAAATTAATCAACCGGTTATAACCAAACATAAAGAAAAATCAACATAACAATTCTGAATCGGCGTCGTCATGAATACAACACATCTAGTGGACAAAACCTCTGCACAAACCACATCTGTTTTAGATTTTATGCATGGAGTATCTGAAAAAATTCATCGAACGTAAACTATTTCCTCTATTAAATCTTATCTGCGGAATGTTCAAATAATTTTTCATGCATGAACATATAAGAACATAAAAAATGGAAACTCGTGTACAATAATACAAAATTCAAAATATCTAAAGCATAGTGAACCATTTCATTTTTGAATAGATAATGAAAGTTCATTGAGTTACTGAAACTGTTAGAGTCATTAATTCTAGCGCCAAGTTAGGATGATAAGTTGTAGGCTGGTATTTTCTGGGTTCGTTCGTTATTTCTCAGTAATTTATTATAAAATTAACTAGCCAAAAAGCCCGTCAAAAATGACGAGTTTAACGGACTGTTCTGGCAATTGATTTCTTTTTGGTTGTTTACCTAAATAGAAATTTTATAAAATAAAGCTCACTATGCTGTAATTTCTCGTCCCTTGTGATGTAGCAAAAAGTTTCAGTTGTCAATTTGGTCCAGGTTGCGTTTCAGCCTAACTACAATCTTCGCCAATATAGCCGGTAGAAAATCAAAGCTTCATTCACACGCGAATTTATACATTCCCTGAATGGCATGTCAATGTCATCATGCATTTATACCAATCATGCATCATGCGATACAAACTTGATCCAAAATCTTCACAGTTTCTTACAACTTTCTTATTGTCTATGATGAAGATCGATGTTTTAACGCCTGGCACAGCTTACATTCGGCTGAAATAATGACCCCCAGTGAAAACGAAGGATGCTAAAAATAAATCTTAACTTCTTACGTCATGTAATATGAGTATGAATTGTGGTTTAGGTTGCATATATCGCGAACAATTTGGAACTTCTTTCATTCAAACCAAGTAATCATATCACTAAAAAAAAAGCAACTAATAATCAATATGACAATTTAAACAAAATTCATACTTTTCTTTCAGTATTGTAGCAATTCATTTCTTAGCAATTGTTGAAATAAATGGAATTGTTATAAAATAAATGCAATTCCTATTGCCTGGCGCTATGACAAAAGGTTTCGGTTGCTATCCTGGTCCAGGTTGCATTTTAAAACTAACCACATACGGGAGTAGTTTATATCGTGATTCATGATATCAAAACGTGAAATAGTGCTTATGAAACCTGCTTAAATAACTGATAATAGCTAAATTCAACATGCTATTGCTGTGATAAGGTTCCTTATTTACTTTTTTCCAGGCTGGATTTCAACCTAACCACAATCTCGGGTAATACTGCCGCTACAAAATGAAAGCTTTAATCGCATGCGCATTGATGGTGATCTCATGTATCGTGACATAAGTATAAGATATGTTGTTGTAAGAAGTGAATTATACAACGCAGGAATATATTTATATCCTATCAAGCCAGCGTTTTTACAGTTGTTGCTGTACAGATGCTATCTTTGACATGAATATTTGAATTGGCGGTTTTGTGTTGTGTTAATTCGTAATTTTCATGTTGCTTCACGTCTAACGTAAGCTGCCTTTTGCTTTCATGTACACTTTTTCTTAAAAGGTATGACAATAGGAACGTATGTGGTAAATTTCAAACGAATAGCACAATTCTTTGGGCCTCGTTTTTATTTTGCCATAGCCAGTAATATCACAAAACGAACGTGTGCAACAGTTTTCCGACCAAAACGACAATTCATTGATGAGATACATTACGCAACAACATAAATTTCATCAAAAACATTCAATAAAAAAGAAAGGTAATAAACCAAAAATCTGCAACGTGATTCAGACCGATATTACAACGTTCGAATAGCTGTCATAGTTACACATTGCGGAAATACGTAATAGCCTCAGTAATATTACTCAGTGAAATCAAAGAAGATTAAAATAAATCTGATAAACTTACATTATTAATTGTAGTGTAGGCTGCACAATTTGAGATGAGTGGGCAACTATATCGGTTCAAACGAATTAATAATTACAATAATAGGTACAGTTTAAATTATTTTGAAAAAAAAGCTAAATTATTCATGCCCTCTGCCGTAGCGTCAAATGCCAGTTGTAATTCTGATCCATTTTAAGTAACACTTTAACCAAACTTTTCTCAACATTGATGCTCGAAATACAAAGCTTTTATCTTACAATATCTATGGACAAAGAATTTAAGGAATACTTCAATATATCAAAAGAATATTACGTAAATATAAGCATCTAATGATTGATATATCGATTTTAACGCATCAGTGTTATGTGAGTTAATTTATTCACTGTTGCTTGGAAATGATATTAAATAACGCGCACTCCCACAAATAATATCGTAAAGCGTGACGTCATAGCGCAACGTCATAGCTTGACGTCACCGCGTGAAATGACGTAGGTGTGACACGCTACATTAAGCCTATTATACTAATAGATAAATTTGAGTCCCCTTTATATCATTACTGATTATGAAATTAATTAATAAATTTTAGTTTACATATTTTATGTAAATTGTTATAGCCAAGGAAAAAGGGCGAAAAGCGACAGTTGCTTTTTACTATAGAAACTGTCATAAGTTGAGATTTATTGGTTACTCATAAGACTGTGGCACATTTACAGCTAATATAAATACAAACATTATCAGAAATTCAATAAAGCAATGCTCCGTCTTACACTGTGCAGGCTAATAAAAAGAAAAACATAGAATAACACGACACACTGACAAGAAATAATGCACTGAAAATACTTTATACGATTTCAACTATTCCCTGAAATGATCGAACGCAATGACTTGTGGAAAACAGAGAAAGATTATTACTAAATAACATTTCCTTACCCTGCTTAAACAAGTGTGAAATTAAGGGCGCCAGAATGCTTTAAGATTTACATTAAAATTAACAAAGTAAAGTTATTGATAATCATATAGGATATGGTCCATCTTTCAATACCATTAATGCTCTTTGCTTGGAAATATTAGATCAGTTAATATTCAGAGGAGAGGCTCCTACTCGTGTAAGTCTCTTTGCCAAGGCCGTTGAATGGTATGAACTCAATGAACAGAAAGTGCGCACACTGTCTTTGTTCTTAGAAATGAGTTACCATTTCGTGATGAGACGGCGAAGGCTGTTATGATTCAGTAGGAGCCTGCACCAATTCAGACAAGCATTCGCTTGAAAATGCGTGTGTAAACAAAGTCAGAAAGTTCCCTCCGGTTATTTCAGTGATGGAAGGGCCGGTCCGAGGTACCCGAGACAACCCTCCTCCATCATGGAACACCGCTATCCAAGCAAGGGGGCGTTTAACCCCCGGGCTAGGCGAAGGCGGTGGAGTTCCACTCTGATGAGAAACATTACGTCGACGCTGCTATGGGGGTATATCCATCCTGAGTCCTGTCTTGTTGCGGTAGCACTGGAGATCTCAGTGGAGAGTGGTGTGTCCTTTGCCCTTTGGTAGCACGCAGGGTACCGGCAGTATGTGAGGTCACGGATGTGGTGCCCCCTGCAGCCGGGATGCTCCGGTACGCCGGCGCTGCTGTCTTTGGGCCCTGGGGGGTTGGTGGAACACACGGTACTGGTAAGCCGGCGTTCACTCTGGTAGGTGGCGGTCAGTCCCTGTTGCCGAGAGTCGCTGTGCCTGGTTGAGGAAGAGCCGTGTGCCCGTGCCGCCGGCATTCACTCAGTACCAACGCCCCTGGCAGTGGGCCCGATGGCGCGGAGAAGTGGAGACTTGTCTCTTCTACTGCTGCTCCCGACAGTAAGGCCTTGGGAGCAGAGAGGTAACGTAGCTCCGCTGGGGGGAGACGGACAGTGCCAGTAAGCCAACTTCCACTGTTCAAGGTTCAGTCCGTCCACGGCTAAAAGTCTCTGGAAAGTTGTGACTGTTGCTGCACGGTTCGGTGATCAAGTGAAGTGGTGCCACTTGCCGCCGGTATGCACTAGTCTTTTTGCTGCCATAACAGAACTTTTACGTAAGTGGGGATTGGTAGCTCATAGTACTGGACATCGTGCCCGGGTGCGGCAGCAGCACCTGTTCTACACTGCGGCTGTCCTTGGACTGCTGCGGCGGGATTGTGCGCTGTGAAGGTGCTCTGTGAAACTTGGACGAGTGCGCGGGAACCCGTGCTTTAGCATTCAGCCATGTCTTCGAGGCGCTGCGTCCGCGCCGCTCCCTGTGGGCCCTCGCCTCGCCTAGCCTCGCCATCTCCGCTGTAATGGCGCGCAATTCTTCAATTGGCCTAATCCCACGGCGAGGTGGCTGCTGGTTAGCGAGATACACTTGCGATCGGGTTAGTTGTTTACGATTGCAAGCTCGTGTATAAATATAGCCTCACCAGATCGCATAACGTCGAGCAAAGGAACTCCAGTACCGCATTGTACGCTTATGATGGATCGCAAGTCCACCAGTTTCACACGTGATCCGAAAGTGACTGTCCTCTTCGAAATCTGGCAACGTATGATCCTGCTATTCAGTGCATCTTTCAGCTTGTCCACCTTGCTCCCTTCATTTTTACGAAAGTACATCCTTTCAGCACTACTCGGTGACAGGGGAAACACAAAATTCCGGAATTTTAGGTCATATGACATTTTAATACCGTTCATTGGTTCACCAAGAGATTCCCTCCATCAACAGGCAGTCTTTATTGGATGGAGCTACATAGAGCTCGAGAAAAACTTTTTACTAAACTCCGGCGTTTCTGGATTTCGAACTTTTCCAGTCGTTTGAAGTCAGTATCCGTTGGCGAGGTATTTTGTTTGTCCGAGATTTACGAGTTCACCCTTTGTTATTCGGGAGAGGCCTGCCTCGTGTCTGGGATATGCAGGTTTGGGACAAGGTCAGGTCCACTGAGCTGCTACAATTTTCCTCTGGACTCTTTTTTCGAGATTTTTCGAACGCAAATATTTTGTATGAACTCTCAGTTTCGAGTATTTTAATGTATTATAATTGTACAGGTGACCCCTTTCGGTCATCCACTACACTGTTTAAAGTGTGGCCGGCTCCTGCTACGCTGTGCTCCGTGTTATGGTCAGACAGTAGACAGCAAAATCTTTTTTTATGACACTTTCAGATCCTGTGGGTGTTCCAGGATGTTTCATGAGGACGGAATGATGTTTTTGTGCCGATTGGTATCACTGTTGTAATTACAAGAGCCTTACTTCAAGAGCCACCACACTTGTGCGTAGATAGAAGTACGTTTACTGGGTCAAGTTTTAAACTGAACCGATATACAGCATCACAGCTACACATCAAGCGAAATTTTCAAAATGTGAAAGTAGCTCTGGCTGATACATGAAGACGGCGAAACCAACGAAGGATGTTGCTTTCTGTGCAACATAATCACTCGGACGTACTTAATCCTGAGTCATCTTAATATAAAGTTTAAATTTACTTCAGTTTATCAACAGCAGAAAAATGTAACACACAGTGTTAAACAAATCTCTTGATGCCGGTATAACCCCATTTTTCTAACAGTTGCAACGTTCGTGAATTTCATGTGTTTCACACGATGTATTTGGAGGCGTGGATTAAGTTCGCCAGACAAATACTACGGGCTTTACTAGCCAGCATCAACTGCGTCAGTTGTGTTAACATGGCCGCGTACTGGGAGAACTGAAAAATAAATACCACGTTAGGAGCGCAAAAATAAAGAACAAAGCACCGCAGCGTGGAAATTACTCGTATCTCCAACCGTCTACAACCGAACTAAACTCTGACGAGTATTCTCGGGAATTGTCGCATCGCTTTCCATAACGCCTTTATTTTCCTCTCAATACCCGGAAACCCATTACTGAGCAATGCTCCAGGCACACAGGAATCCAAGGGTGCAGTAGAACAGCGTTTTGTTCTGTACTGTTCAGGTCGTTTCTCAGTGTTGATCGAGTTCCAGAATCACCGAATCGATTATGTACAGCAGTTTTTTATCTTGGTGCTGAACATAAAGAGGTGGACAGCATAGAGATTCAAAGTGAACATTGCAATAGTAAGATCAAGAAAAACTGCTTTTTATCTGAAGTTGGATGTGAAGGCATGTGTCTTAATGATAAAAGAGATTCTCCGATTAACACACACACATACAAAAGAAGAATGACCATTAACATTGAGGGACTGAATATTCAGCGTGCGCCATACAGGTGATCGAGATGGAAAAAAGAATCGGAACAAAGTTTAACCGAGTAAGCAGAGCAGACGCCAGTTGTAACATCAAGGCTGGCCAGCTCTGTGGAGCGTGTTATTACCCAGTGTCCTTCAAGGACAACCTAGAGAGATTACTAATGTCGCACCCTCGGTAGTAGAATCACTACACAAGCTGCAGAGTCGACTTGATTTAAGTCAGTTGTTTTTATTTATTTTAATTCTTTCATTTAACCATTGTTTCAGTGCCAAATGATGAATAGCTATAAACATGATTCCTGAAAAAAAGATGTTTTATGTGTTAATTGTCTCATGATCTTCATATTTCCTTAGTTAATTCTGTAATTTATTTGAATCTATCTCCACATACATTCAGCTTCTGGTTTTGGAGTCTGTTTGAATATCAGTGCTAGCTTCGTGCGTAGTCTGGGATGACTTAATCCTATTGCCTTTTAGTGTTATTTATTGATTCACCTTTTCTGAGATCCATTTTGCCGTTAATGCCTTTATGCATTCATTGTTGTGCTACTTCACGTAATCTGAGGATACCAAATATGTTTTCGCCTGTAATTTTTGTTGGTCCTTATTCCTCAAACCTCAGTGAACTAAAAGAAAAGGGCATTCGGCTTCTAGACATTACAGTCATTTCCACTGGTATTACGATAGTTGTAACCTATGTATCATTCAAGTTATAATATAGAACATACTTGCACTAAGATCAAAGTGCATAGGACGGACACAACAAAATCAACTGGAACCCGGGACTCCTGCCACGCGAGTCCTGCTGTTCAACACCAACTGTTCCAGACTGTTGTTTTTTAAGAGGTTGTTGCACCTCACTTTGGATTACAGCCGGTAGTCTTGCCTATCATTTAATTAGGACAACATACTTAATGGCCCACCCACTGTCTATCCTGGATGTCTTGATAAGTGTTTTTATCATCGTCTATGTTGTCGTTGTTATTTCTGTTAGGGCTTTACGGTGCGTTGTCATGGTGCTCATTTGTGTTGACGGTATAGGTGCCGGAGGTGCTATGTTCAGTAGTTATTAACTATAAGTCAGTTGACTGTCAGAACCTGTGTATCGCATCGTACATTGATTTGTCTGCTCTGAACATTTGTGATCACGTAACAGTTACTGGTCTTGACTGCTATAATTTTTAAAATAACTTTCTTCTTTATCACCATAAGAGTAAGTTTATGTCCATTATTAACATACATCGAATGTAATTATTTCAATGATAATATATTCACTACTTTTTTCCTGCGACACTGGCACTTATTTGTGGGTGTTTTATCATTATACTATGGATTTTTATAAATAAAAGTACCTTCTACGAACAACTGTTGTTGTGAATGTTATTTATTCCCCAGATCTTTTCGTCCTTATGGTGTGGGGTTTGATCAGTGGAGGTATGGTGATAGTCCCCACATGGTGGTCTGGTATCTGCATACCCCACACCATAAGGGCGAAACATGTCTGAGGAATAAATAACATTCACCACAGCAGTTGTTCGTAGCTAGCATTTTATTTATAAAAATCTATTAATCACCAACTGCGGAATATGGACCTCAACCAGATTTGTATTCTACTATGTTTTTGATATGTTCAATGAACGCCACGCAAAATAATAGCAGATGCTATGGACTAGCTGATATACTGTGTCACCTCTGGGCAGTTATAAGTGGTTTTTTTTTAATAGGCCTATTGTTTTACCGCTCGTCGACATCGAGGTCAGTAGAGGTTGGGAACGAATAGAAAAACGAGGTAAGGCTGGCAGGACGGGCATTTCAACCAACTTCCTTATAAATGCGAAGCCATAGCGTTACCGCTCACCCCCCACGCTCGATTTTATGTTTCTGCATTCGTTGTTTCAGGGACTTTTTTGCTTTATCTTTAATAGCGGGTAAACTAGAACACATCACTGCTCGTTCGTTTTTTTCAGTCAGCAACTGTATGAATGTGAAGCAAGCTGGGCTGTCACTATTTTGATTTAACAGTTCGTCAACGAATAACGATTCGAGGTAGAAATAGTTGTTCCTTTATGGCCGCTTTCGCTGATAGTTCAAGTGCGTGCTGACAGTTTATTCAGTGTGTGTTGTACTTGTTCTAAGGCGTTAGATTTGCTCTCGATTTTCTTGCTGGCACTTATTTGGATTGTTTCCGGTCTTGTACAGAATTTCCATCACTTTAATGTTTCTTTTACTGTGCTGTGAAACTAATAGACTGCTGTAATATAGGGACAACGTTCACTGATCTCACCTGTCTCATGATGTGTCGACTCTTCTAGGTTTTGAGGTTTAATTCCCTTAATATCCGGTGTCCAATGATCATTGTTCCAGTGGAGTCTTTGCTTTTTGGCCGCCAAGTCTTCAAGATGTTATTTTCAGTCACTTGAGAAGTCCTTTACTTGTTCTTTCCCTGCAGCAAAACTTCCTTCCTTGTATGTGAAATACAGCATAAACGGGGTGCGCTTCCTATTCCACGGGCTTTTCCTTATGAGATTATATAAGTCAGCCGAGCTCAGTGGTTAAGGCTCTTGATTTCAAAACGTTCGCTACTCCAGTCCCGGGTTCGAATCCCGGCAGGCACAGGAATTTTGAGAGTTGTGTTTGATCATATGAGGTACACCAGGCCGCTCCGTGGTTCAGATTCCACATTAAACTGTAGGTCCCAGAGGAAAGGAACTGGCTGTCCTACCTCTGACACAATGGCTTAGTATGCCTCCTTCGGGTTATGGACAAAGTCAGAAGTGGACTATGTTTCTCATCGAGAGCTTGCCAATAACCCGAAAGACCTGTATTTTTTATTATTATTATTTATTTTTTACATCTCATCGACGTCATCAGAGAGGGATGGGATAGGGAGACAAGGAACGGGAAGGAATTCAGCTATGACCTTTTAAAGGAAGCATCCCGGCACTGCATGGAGTGATTTGGAGAAACCATGTGAAACCCAGATCTGGATGCCTGGACGGGCATTCCTCCAGAATGCAAGCCTGTAACCGGGGTCTACTGACATTAACGCTCATTTCTCTGCCACCGTGCGATCAAGAAAGAAGTTAGTACTGTCATCTAGGTGTAAGACGTAGTGGGCTTGTTGCCAGTGTGTGTCTCTATAATCTGTTTGTGAAAGATCCTTGTACACCAACATCCACATAAACGACTGCGTAAAGCATCAGAAGGAACCGTGCGCCATCACACACGTTGTCGAGATTTCACACGAGGAGACTACAACTGCGAGAGTATCAGGAGGTGCTATCTTGTAACGCTTTGGAGTACGTCAGGAGGCTCAATGCTGTAAGAATGCAGTAGCGACACGACTAACACGTTGCTGTATCGCTCGCGCGTGAGCGTGTATTAAGTGGGAGAAACACTTACCACTAGCAAAACTGAGACACTGCTTGCTATCCTACTCACAGTCAAATTACAGGATGAATCGTGTACTTTAAAATGACAAGAATATTCTAACCAGTGGGCGAAATTAGAACATATTTATGCTAGAAAAGTCTACGACGATCGTACGCAATACACCTACACATTTTGAACCTTGCAACTGCAACTTGAAGCCAACTCCTGAAGGCGATTTTTTCTTTGGCGGTGGTGCGGATACAGGAATACATGTGGGAACAGGCAGCGTGGCGCGGCGCAGCTTGCTTGTAATCCCCTGGCGGGTGGTGCCGGTACTAGCGAGTGATCCACAAAGTAAACACGGGGGACTCCTCTTCAATAGGGACCGATAAAATTCACTTGCAGAGGGGCGGCGGATTAAAGCGGAACCCGCATCGCATCTGTCCGTCGCGCAGCTGCCTCCGAGCACGCTGCGTTTAATTAATCCTACAAGACGCCCAATCACAACGCTGCTTCTTGCTTCCGTCATAAAACGCCACACACTACGTCAGTTAACTAACCACGCCATTGCATTCTAAACTACAGCCAACAGACAGAAGAACTTCAAGCAGAGGAAACTATACTGCGTGTCGAGTCTATCACCAGTATCCAGTCAAACCTGAGCATCTTCAACTTTAAAATAGGTAGCACTGCTTTACCACGACTGTTAAACGTACTGTCACAAGAGTACAATAAACTACACAACACGTTTCAAAGCGTCTAGACATTTTTGGTCCTGAAAATGCAAGAACTGAAAATAGGAAAAGTTTGTTGGAGCCTTAGTGGTATCGTTAAAACATGCGGGTAGCGTCTGTATATAATGAAAACGAGTATTTGCTGTCACTTTGGCTCAGGTAGTGTTTGGAGTAAGCCTGTCATACAGTATTTACCGGGTGGTGTTGCAGGACATGCCAGCCAGCATGTAGAGCCGTGAGAATGTCGTGTGTCGTAGGAGGAGTCGCTGGACAAGTACTCCAGCCAATGACGACCCGCCTGGAGTCCAGCTCCGCCTTAAAGTGGCCGCCCTCTCAAAGCTGGAAGCGAGACGTAGGCACATCTTAACAAATACTCTATTCAAACTCTGAATAGGAACACACACAATCTCCTCTTCAAAATTGCGAGTAAATTTTAGAGTCTACAGATATGCGAGTTTTGATACACCTTTAGGAGATTAGTGTTTCTGCACTGTGTGGAGGGGCTAAACTCGTTAATGTGAAGTCTGCTGAGCGTTTGAAATACCTCTCAAACAGCAAACTCATCCAAATACCTCGTCATCCATCGATTTTCACTTCCACGATGGCTTTAAGAAGAGTTCAACTCTCCCTTAAATGTTACCATCGTTAACTATTCATGTATACGAGTATCAGACGAAACATTTGGACGGTTGGCATTGAGAGTAAATGTGCTATACAAGGCCCACCACCTTCGGTACGTACCAGCAAAACAATTTCAAGGTATAACAGCTGTAGTTTTATTCTTCGCTATGTGCAGCTATCTCGGCTGACTCCTGAATTCCGCCTATGAGTTTTCGATTGTGCTCGACACGTTATAGAAGTATTTGTCGGATGCTGAAACCTGCGCTTAGCCCACGTCTGCTTTCTTCTTCCAGTTATACTGAGCCAGGTTTTTAACTTTACTCAACCTGCACCAACCCTGCACCTGGAGTTATCACACACTACTCACAATCAATTTAGAACCAAAATAATAATTCAAGTGTTCAGATCACTTTCTAGCGTGTTGTCGTTTTAATTATTTTCTATGGCACTGTGAATGAATGCTATATTAACTGGTCAGGCAAAAACCATACGTGTTAACTGGAAAAATAAAATTGATTAGTTATTTCGTTTCTTCTTTTCGGTGATTGATTTTCTGCAGTAGGTTAACTTGGTAATATCCATATTTACTTATCTTCTCTGTGTTGTTTTTATACCTCTCGTCATATTAATGCGGTGAATGTGGTTGATGTACACATTCGCTATACAAACACTTGCTGATAGGAAGAACTCCACTGTCTCGCACCAGTGCAGCTGTTAACTAATTTCAGTGTTACCACAACCTTTGACATTTGGAATATAAGTCTCTAACGTTGGCAACATTGATTAGCTGTTTCCTGCTTGTTATGGCGTACCTAGTGTACCTCTTCAATACTACATCTAGTAGATGATCACAAGATAAAACTATGGGACATTGTCACAATAAGTACTATATAGTTTTAAAAATCTTGTAACAAGTCCGTGGCTATACAACAAGCTAAAATAAATCAATATTCTCACTCCTAAGGCCTAGCATGAAATGAATACTGAATGCCAAAATTTTTTGCTGCTAATAATAATAAGGGTATAATTTTACGTCAAAATGAAATCACTCGCTACACACGAATGGAAGTTATAAAACCAATACAAATCGTGTGAATCAGATATTGGCACAAACTATAAATTTGTGCTGTAGGAATGCAATGAGTGCTACTCAGATGGAAACTAGTACAAGAAAAAACGCATGCGACATAACAAATAAACCAGTCTACCAGAACGAAGGTTAAAACTGATAAAGTAAAGAAAGAACTATAAAATGCTGAGAGCAAACATGTAAAAGAGAAATTAATTAATTTAGAAGCCCTTATAAATTGGTTGCCCGAGAAACGTAAAGACGGTGAGGAATAATGTTGCCACCTTAGCGTTTTTGTCATTAGATTTAATGAATTTTGCAGTTCGACAGCGATATTCTTAAATATGTTATCGCTTAAAAAAAATGGTGATTTTTAGTGATATCCAGCCTTCGAGAGTTTCGAAAAATATACTGGCAACACTGTGCAGTCATGACCAGTAAAAAGAAATGTCAGCGATTACTGACTAAAGACAATTACAGAAAAAAATCTTTGTCCATAGATATAATTATGAATAATATACTAAAGGAAGATTTTGGATTGAATATAAATCAAAGCCAGACTAAAGTGATGAAATGTAGCAGAAATGATACCAATACTAGTAGATTAAATATAAAAATAGGATCGGATGCAATTGGAGAAGTAAGTGAATTCTGTTACTTCGGAAGCAAAATAACAACCGATGGCCGAAGCAAGAATGATGTTAAAAGCAGAATAGCACTAGCAAAAAGAGCATTCATGAAAAAGAGAAATATTTTAGTTTCAAATATTGATCTAGGAATTAGAAAAAAAAACTTTTTAAAACTCTATGTGTGGAGCACAGCACTTTATGGTAGCGAAACGTGGACTTTAGGAATACCGGAAAGAAGGAAGATTGAAGCATTTGAAATGTGGTGTTACAAAAGAATTAAGTGGACAGACAAAGGAAGAAATGAACGAGTTTTGGAAATGATGGGTGAGGAAAGAAGCTTGTGAAAGAAGCTTACCGAAAGAAGAGACAGGCTGGTAGGTCATATTTTGAGACATGCTGGATTGGTTAATTTGCTGGTGGAGGGAAGAGTCGAAGGTAAGAACTGTAGAGAAAGACAGAGATTAGAATATATGAAGCAGATAATTGAGGACGTGCGTTGTAGGGATATGTAGAGATGAAGAGGTTAGCACAGGATAGGAAGGGATGGAGGATTGCATCATCAAACCAGTTGAAAGACTGTCGACAGCAATAATAATAATAATTTATTATTATTATTATACGTCTTTGTTTAGCTATGCCTGCCTTGAGTTAGTTAGGTTGTGTTAGTATTTGTTTCGTTTTAGTTAGCGTCGGAGCATTCGCGAAAGTAATACAAACAAAGTTCTGCTGTTTCTGTGGTGTGTGAAGTGGTATCTATCGCTCACTATGGATGTGCCACTGAAAAGGAAGACTGTTTATACACAAAAATATCCGGAGAGAATGGAAAACTAAAGACGAGTTTGAAATGTGATTGCGGTCTGTCATAAACGAACCTACAAGAGGTTTTTATACCTTTCGTCATTGTGAAATATTGGCAAGAATTGATGATATAACGAAGCACTGTGAAACAAAACCCAATTTACAAAAACAGAGGTATTAAATTTTAATAATTTTGTCAAGAACAAATTGAACAACAGTATGCAAATACTCCTAATAGCATTCTTTTTATAAGGAACCAGTTAAAAGTAGTGGGAGAAAACTGTAACAATTAGAGCTTCCGGCTGATGTGATTGCTAAATACTATTTCCAATCTAAGACTGAGGATTCATTTCATCCTTCCACATTTGCAAGCTCTGCACTCCAATGAAGACAAAGATGATGATGAAGAAACGCCGATTGAAGAATTTTATGTTGATTTTTAATACAATTGTTGTGTTGAAATTAATGAAAATACAGATTGGAAAATATTTTTTTATTACTTATCTTACCATTTTTATTTATTTTATTTAGCGATTTCTAGCGAATCTTTTAGTTCTAAATATCCCGTATTCTAGTGAGTTTTGAGACCAAGTCTAGCGACATTTATCTTTGTAAGGTGGCAACACTGGTGAACAACAAATATTTTTTTCTATAAGTTCAAATTTCCTTGAAGGCATAGGAGATAAAAGTAGTCACACCTAGTTTATGCGTAGAAGTAGTAACAACACAGGCAGATGCGACAAGCTGAAACATACTTTAAGGATTAATTTTTTAAAGCCGAAATTTTCAGGTATTTTGTTTGTGGTAAAAGACGCAGCTACTTGAGCGGTGTCGCTCTGGCCTAGCATTCGAGAGGGCGCAGGTTCGATCCCTGTTCAGACATGCAGATTTCTGTTTTTCTCGAACATTCCAGCGAATATCAGAATGGTTCCTTCAAAACACCATCGACGAATTCCTATCCATTCCTAGTCCCAAGTCCTTCCCCGCCTATAATCACTTCGATATCGACCAGGCTTAAAGCCAGAAGAAAAGGAGAAGAAGACATTTTAAAAAAAGTAGTTGAAAGGAATACAGAAAAATTGATAAAAGAATTTGATAAATGTTTCAATCCTGCGTTAGCTGGAGATGCGCAAGAAATATTTGAAATCTTCTTAATTTTGCTTACCTTATTTAACGGCCCATATAATCAAATATAATTGATATCAAGACGAAATTTAAGAAATCGTATATTAAATGCTAAACATTAGCAAGTTGCGTGTTGTCATATACAGAACATTGCAGGGTAGTCCCATTCATTCACATAAAAAATGTCACAGCAGCTACGCTCTCTTTCTACAACTTTTCAAATATTTTTATTTTATTTTTTCATTCCTCTGTCGACGCTGTTTGAGGATATGTCTCTTTAAGTCCGACACGGAGAGTAAAGATATGGCTGTTTGTTGTGCATTGTGTACATTAGTTTGCGACATTTTCGCTATCTTCTGAAATTCTGATCTCGCAACATGGAAGACATCGTCTGCGAATATTCACGCCATACAAATATTTTAGAGTTCTTTACATCAGCTTACCAGAATTGCCGGGCATCCAAGTTGCACGGCAATCTTAAAACAGTACATCTGAGACAAAATGCACATAGGAGCAATGAGAAAAATACAATAAACAAAGAAAATTACGGCAGCACCAAACAAATTCTTTGGTTGAAGTGTTAAATAAGTGTACTATTTAAAAGAAGTGCAGCTCGACATACCGAGATTAATTGTTTGTGAGTCATCAAAGATGAGCTGTGAGAGGCCCGTATGACGCAAAGCAGCCACATCAAAGAAACTACAGTAATGTAATCTGATAACTGTGAAAATGCACTCACGTTACTAAAAGATGTAAAGAGTAATGAGGAATGTGAAATAAACATAAGCTAAAAGTACACAAAACTCACAAACTGTTTCAGAGAAGGGAATGTGGAACACGTGAGTAGTGGAAAAGTTTTTTCTTGTAATCAGACTGTCAACTGGTTTGATGCAGTCCTGCGTCTCTTTCCATATTCGTTTCCTCTTCTCAATACCCTATTTTAACCTACAACCTCAATTATTTGCTTCATATATTCATTTTTTTTGTATTAATTTGTACTTTTTTACTTCAACTTTTCCAACCCGCACTATGTAAAATATGACCCACCAATCACCATCCTGTCTATTCTTTAACTGAGACTCTTCCATAAACTTTTTTCCACAACCATCACTTACAAAACACATCCGTTTCGTACCTCATCAGTCCACTTAGTTTTCAACATAGTTTATAGCAACACACTTCAAAAGATTCAATTATTTTTCTGCTAGTATTCTCAGAAACATAGCTAATCGTCCATAGCATGCTACAGATTTTGAACGGGAAGGAATTCGGCCATGGCTTTTTTGAAGGAAGCATCCCTGCATTCGCCTGGAGTGATTTGGGGAAACCGTGGAAAATCCAAATCTGGATGCCCGCACGGGGATTCGAACCGCCGTCCTCCCGAATGCGAGGCCAGGGCACAAAAGGAAATTCAGTGTTTAAAATTATTTGTTGATGTTATGGTAGTGACTTTCGGCAGTGAGCGTGTGTATGGTATTTGGACAACGTGTCTATCATAGGCTGCGGTGTTGATGGGTAAACACAACAGCACCGGGAGACTAGCTAGTGCGGAGAGGGATGCTTCGTCTGATTGAGGTGTCATGTCGCTCCAACTGTACTCAAAACTGTGTGTGTAGAAAACATTGTGGACCGGCGCGGCGCGGCGCGGCGCGGCGGCGGAGTCAATATTGGAGGAGGGCGGCGTAATCTGATTGTGCGCACCTGTTTTCTTTGTGATGAACGCCGGATATGGTAATTAATTGCGTGACGGATCAGCTCCGGCCAAACATTGACACAGCACACTGGGATTCGCGTGCCTTTCTGCGGCCAGAGTGAGTCTCCGCTTTAAGAGTGTTGGTAAACTCCGTAACACTCCACCGACGACGAGAAAAACACCGACAACAGTGTGGGTAAGCTATACAGCTTTGTAACTTCAACATGGCTAGCGAAAGGTGGTAAGTCAACTTCCGGTTGCGCTCTAGCCCTGTGTTTACATGTACTGTCGTCGCTACAAGGCTTATTAAAAATGGAATTACGGAGTTGCATCTACGGCTGTTTGGCAATTTCGGTGAAAAATAAGGGTCTCAGTTATCATGTTTTTTCCAAAGATAAAGACCGGCGATAGTGGTGGGTTATACAACTGCGGCATGGAAAAACTACATCGAGGTGGACCCGAGTGCGTAGATGCCATTTTGCTAAATCGGATTTTAATTCATCGCTTGACAGCTGTGGTAAGTGGTTGCTTGATTTTCACGCTTTGAATTAAGAGTATGAAGTGATTGTATAAACCTCGTATGTGCCTTTGCTAGAATGCTTAGATTACGGCAACGTAGCCTTGATTTGCTGTGGATTGTTTATCTTTTTATGATACTTTAAAAATACTTTAGATCTACTGAAAATGTATTTAACTGACAAAAAAACTATAAAATAGTTTGGGCAAGGTAAACGTTTTAAGGCGATTTTTTTTTTAATATGTAGGAGATGACAAAAATATGTTGCAGTTTTTTTTTTTCTGAAGTTGAACAATCCATTATGTGAATAGAATTTTATGCGGAAGTAAAAAAAAACTAGAAGCTAAAACCTCAAGCAGTTCTAAGACTAAATTTGCCGTCAATCGGCGCACTTTTTGCGGACTAACAGTAACATGGACCGATCTTTAAACTCAACAAAAGGAATAAAAAAAAACTAATGGTCAAAAATTTATTTTCAGGGTCGGCACGAAACTCGTTTAACCAATTTTTGTGAAACTAGCATACAGAAAAACAAGTTCAACTTAAAACAATTTTTAACTGATGTTCAGGAGTACTTCTCTCATATATTACCTGTAAATACAACGCAAAAACTATTCTAAGAACAGTGATTAAGAAACTTTGTTTTATAATAATCAGACATTTAAAATTTTAAAATGATTTTAAGCATTTAAAAACGAGGAGTGGAACGCCGGCAAGAGGTCCTAATTAAACAGTAAATTCAATGTTTAATTGGCTTTGATGGTTTAAATTCTTACCTACTCAATTCTTGCCTTGTATACTTCTACAGATTACGTTCTCCGGCTTTTTAACTGTTAAATTCTTGTACACAGACTGCATCGCAAACGAAAACTAACGCACAGTGGTCAACCAGAAGTGAACAATAACACACTTTGAACGGTGGCGCTGCAGGTGTCGAAAAAATAAACTAATAAGTTACAGAGCTCTATAGTCAACGCATCAAAACCGTGAGAGGTGAACAGGGACCTGCCGTAACAGCTGGTACACGTGATAACGGCCAAACTGCAGCACTCAAACCTAGCAGCCAATCTGTTACGAAACAACGCATTGCCACGGAAGAGAAATTTTACACTTTTGTATGATGTTTAGAGAATGTGTCATTTTCATTTAAAGTTGTAAGGAAAAACATATTTAGAAAACCAAGGACTCACGAAGTTGATACAGACAATTCAAAGCTTTTGTCTCCGAGAATCAGCTACTGCGGACGTGTGTGGAGAAAGCCATCTTGTTGGTGTAATACAACAGATATGGTCTCCTAAAATTATGTTTTTCCAGGCCATATGATTATTTGTTATGTTTGTTTGGCACGAAGCTAGATTAATATAAACTTCCTTGGCAAAAGTCCAAGTCGTTTATTCTTAGAGAATATTTTCTTTAGTTTCTGTAGTAACAAGTTAATGTAGTTGGCTGGCAGTTAGTTTCTTGATTACTTAAATAATTAAAGTATCCTTTAAATGATGTTCGCTGAGGACTTCTATCAATACATGGAAGTTAAATGAATGTTCATAAATAAGTTTAAATCCATTGCGCCTATAAATTGCATTGTAAGGGGAACTTGCATCTTGCGAGTACAAAATCTGTAGTTTGGTGTTGGTATAAAGAACAATATTAAAATAGTTTTGCTGTTAAAATATTGAAAAAACTTTCTTTTCTATTATTATTTGTGAAAATGATGTGATAAAAGCAAGGATAACTGATCTACAGTAATGTTCGTGGCTGTCGTGATATTTAATGAGCCTTTTTAATAAACCAACATCCAAACGAAGTAAAGAAAACACTAAGAAATACGACAGTTGTCTGTACTATGGCACTCACAGAGACATCAGCATTCGGTGCAAACAAACTTGCAGCCAGGGTGCTACGGGGAACAGTGGAATTGGTTCCACCAATTTTAATTAATCAACGATTCAAGCATTCACTAAAGCAATATATGTGACGGATTGCAAGTGCTGTGTACTGTGTACTTAGAATAACGTCTCAGCAGCCAAACAAATTAAAAGAAATGGCGATTTTTTAATCAAAAACAATTTTTCTTCTTTTGTAATTATTTTAACAACACGCAGGCTTCCTACAGTACTATGTCTGCGTCAAGCAGTACATAGCACTGTTGTACATTTGACGACGTAACGTGTGTAGCGTCCAGGAGGAATTTGCAGTTTCATTCCGCTCGATATCAGCGTCATCTAGACAAGTCGTTTATCGGAGTGGTCTGACAGGAGTGGCTCGTTAACCTACACAAACTCAAACAGCTGATTTCAGATTTCACTTTCTAGTTTCACCAGATAAGAGATTCATAAACAATCGAGTTTATCTATAATCTGCACGTGCTAAAAACAGAAGTGGTATGCTATCTTAATGTTTATCTGGCTGCGGTATTATTAGTAGTCAGCTTATTGTTGTCACTGTGTTATCGGTCGTTGTACAAGTTACGAATCGATAATGCCGAGTCTTTCTATTAGCGCGTCGAAGTGATGAGCACTTCCCTAACACGATACTTATACTATCTCAGCGTCCAAACAGTAAATTTGAATCTCTCCATAGGGACAATGTCGGTAGGAACTACTGGAAAACGAGGTAAAACACCAGCTGGAGATAAAAGTTACGTGGCTTCGATTAGCTTTGTGAACTTAGTTCGCACCACAATGCTCGACTTACAGTGCTCTGTTGATATTACTTGTCCTGTTAACGTGATAGAAACAGCGTCCACCACCAACAAAGCAAAGCGAAGCTACTGTCAAATACAACCCAGATATTTAATTTAGAAGACAAGTCGATGTTTGGTATCGGATCCATACCTTGAGCTTCATCATGTTGAACCTCTTAAAGACGGTATAAGTCAAAATCGCATTAAATATAGTTTAAGAATGCCAAACAATTAGTTTCTGGGAGCAAAAAAATGTGTTTTTAGGGTCATAAGTTATAACGGCATTACCTACTAAGATCTGTCTCTTGAGTTTGATCATTATCTGAGTTCTTAAGGTCGATTTAAACTAAAAATGCTTTCTATATAGACTGGAAGTGACAAAAGAGGGTGCAAGCACGTAACCACGTGACCTGATCTGACTGCAACACAAACCTGACGCCCTGCGACATTTGAAGAACTTGTGTTGAGTTTGAAGCGACTTAGAAGTATTAAGGAGGGTCAGAGATGTTCTCGCTACATAGTAAGGTCTCTGTTTATCCAGGAGCGTCCGGGAGGCACTGTGCAGGAAGTTAGGTCGATTAATGTACAGCAGAAGTCGAACCATAACGGATGCCATAGTGTAAAGAATGATAGCACAGACACCCACTCATTGAGACTCCAGAAAAACCAGTAAAATGCATGAGTCAATTTTGCTTTATTAGATACCCAGATACTTGAAAATGTAATTAATAGGAATTTTATAAGTGGCAATCACATATTTCTGCCTGAAAAAAATGACAGCAGCCAACGAGGCTGTGTACCTGGTATCTCTTCATTAGCGGTCTGGTGGCTCAGTGGTTAAGGTGTCTGGCAGGGGATTTAAAGGTTCCCGCTGCGAATCCCTGTCTCGGCGGGGGATTTTGAGAGGCCGTGAACGCGACCTCCACTTGTGGCACAGCTTGCAGTGTAACGTGATGTACGCAGAATGCTTCCGTGGTTCGGATCCCACGTTAAACTGAAGGTCCCTTGTACCCAGTAGGACTTCCGGGTTGGGTTAAGGCGTCTATGACAAGAGGCGAAATGCGCAGCCAATATAAACCCTGTCAGCTGGTCATTACGACTACTCGGAATTATTATTACACATTGTTTCTACTAGGCTTGCAGCATTTAAGATAAGAACTCACGCACATAAATTATCTATGTATGATAGACGTTTATATCCATTGGATATACGCATACGTTAAAGGTTCACCTACTTGTAATTCTTCTTCTTACGGACACATCTTTGTGTTCAATAGGTTTTCGTCTGTATTACAGGAAGCTAAACACAAATCCTAAAATGAGAGTGACAAGGCAAGAATTAGAATGACGTCGTTGACTGTTACCAGATATTCGCCATGCAAATGAAATACCCTTCCACCTCCCCCCCCCCCCCCCAAAAAAAGCTTCTTCCTGTATGCTGCTTGTGCATCGGATTCGCTTGGTTTACACGCATGCTGGGTGTTTGATTCGCTGCAAGGAGGCATTACTCGTACTATTTTACCGAATCTGCAAGGTGAGCGGTAACGAACAGCCCTGCCGTTCGGAGTACGCGCTTTCAAAGCCCCATCCGGCTATCCTGACTTCGGTTTTCAATGGTTTCCCGAAATCGCTCAATGCCTTTGCCGGTATGGTTCCTTCACAAAGGCCATGGGCGAACCTCCGGTGAACGACTAAAAGCGCACAGGTGATATAAGAGCACAAGGGTCCCCTTCCTGGAACGACGGTCTATAAACCGAGCGTCGTGGTGTAACGGGTAGCGTTCTGGCCTCGCATTCGGGAGGACGGTGGTTCCAATCCCCGTCCAGGCATCCAGATTTGGGTTTTCCATGGTTTCCCAAATCACTCCAGGCAAATGCCGGGATGCTTCCTTCAAAAGGCCATGGGCGAATTCCTTCCCATTCCTTGCCCCCCATCCTTTCCCGTCTCTAAAGACCTCGCTGTTAGAAAGACGTTAAGCAGATTAAAAAAAAAAAAAGAACGGTCTACAACCTTCTACATTTCTGGAATGCCGGTGTCGCCGGAAGAAACTCACAGTCAAGCCCTGAGGGAGCGTCCATAAATTACGTGAGGTAAAATATGGATGGTCCGACGAAATCTCACTAAGGGAGAAGGGGCGGAGGTCAACGGAAATCTCACGTTGCCCCCTGATGGCCTCTAAGGCTGGGTGAGCACTTGGGATTTATAGGCGGGCGATTAAAGACCAATTTTTCAAGCAACTGTCGAAAACTGGTTTGAGAGATTGAAAACTTGCCAATCTGCATGTAAATACGGAAGATATTGCATTTCTTTTCTATTTACAGTTCCGAGTATTGTAAAATATAGACCCATCACCGCCTTCGGAAGCGAGTAATGAAGATAACTGATAAAGATACTGCTTGGCGATGGACGAAACAATAAAAGATTCTTAAAGTTAAAAAACCAATGCCAGCACAATACATATTCTTCCTACTGACTTTCGCAGTGGAAAATCCTAAACTCTTTATTCTCAATGCTAGCAAAAAGGGATAAATTCACTAAAGCCATATTACCACAGAAAATAAAATGTTATCTACAAAAACCTAACAGATCGAAATCCAGACATAAAGATTTTTACTTAAGTACTCATTTCACTCTATGAAAGAATTTTCTTTTTAGGCTTTGGTAACTAAAAATGACTGACAAAATAGTGTATGTTCTTGCGGTGCAGAATAGGATATTGTCAATTTTTTTACTAGTGCTTTTCGCCTCCTCGACTTTGGGGTCATTTGAGGCGTCATAGGACAGGGGACAAGGAACGGGATGGAATTCGGCCATGGCCTTTTGAAGGAAGCATTCGCCTGGAGTGATTTGGGGAAACCATGGAAAACCCTAATCTGGATGCCCGGACGGGGATTCGAACCGGCGTCCTCCCCAGAGCGAGGAGTGAATGATTTTCTTTTTGTGGAAACCATTTACAAATGCACCAATTAGGGTATCTGGAAAGCGTATTCATATGTAGTAGTAAACGTTGGATATTACATATTAGCAGTTAACATACTAATGGGATGTTATATAACTAACCGCTAATCGGTAGCTGGTGATATTTATTTATTAATGACTATAAATACTGTCCCACATTCCAGAAACTATTTTCACTTGCGATCAAAGCGATCATATCTAATCTAATCCAACCAGAATGCTTGCAATGCCTGTATCAAATGTGCTTTACAATTCTGTAAAGCTTAGATTAAGAGAAGAAATTATTATGAAAATTTCTCCACGTTCCAGTAATCAACATTCATTCAGAAAAAATAAATATTTATGATGTTAATTTTTATATTCAACAACATTATACATTAATAACAATACTGCTTGGTAAATAAATGATATTTTGTTAACTTCCTTTAAGTAACTTTTGACAAGTAAGAAGAAATGTCCAGTATAGTTATTTTACCTTTATTTTTTAACCTAACTACAGGTCGACAATTCATATCTCGACAAAATGCATACTAGCATCATCTGTTGTGACTAATTAGTCGCAAGTGAGCGCACTATAACATGTTTTTTTACGACCTATTTTTTATCACTAATACAAAAATTGCTAGAATGCGCCTAGCCTAAAGAGTTCTTGAAGTCATACATTTTCCGGATATGATTTAGTAAATTTCTAATACTTAATAACTCATTTTAATAATTGATTTCCGTCACACCTTTTCCAGGATTTTGACTGGCTTAGTGATTGAAATGCACGTAGCACACAATCGTTTAAGTCGTGTTTAAGATCATCTTGAATTAAGTTTCGTCAATATTTATTTATTTACGTATTTACACTGTCATTTTATTTACATTATTTACATTTTTCATTTTGTGTTTGCGTGTTAAAAAAGCAGGTATAGCCCAGATTTTGTAAGTATGATATCGCTTTCAAACAAGATCTTATATCACCGACTGTACGAATGGCACGAAAGTAATAAGAGCCTAAACGGATGAGCTGTGCTGGAATTTTTCTTGGTATTCTCAACTGCAGTTTGGCGAGGGCAGGTGTAACTACCCACCGAGCTTGGGGTGTGCGCTTTTGTCACTGTGCGCTTTTGTCATATATCCCGAACTTCCAGTTCCTCATCCTCTTTCCCTTCTAATGATCTCGACGTTGAAAAGACGTTAAACCAAAAGAAGAAGAAAACGTTCCATTTTCCACTGTCGCAAGTAGGATCGTTGTGAGCCAATGTGATCGTAACTGAGTCAGTGATACAATAGAGAATCATCATTCAGCAGTGAAAGGTTTCCATCTTCCAAATATCGGGTAGCAGGTTAGCAGTTCGATCTTCCCGCAATCGAGAGATGTCCAAGTCATCAGGTCGAAAATTATAGGCCGATAAGTTTGACATCAGTGGTATGTAAATTAACAGAGAAATTGATATTCAACTACATCAGAAAAATATGTGAGGAAGGTAAGTGGTTTTCATGTTGACAACATGGCTTTAGAAAAGGATATTAATACGAATCTCAATTAGTAGGCAATATGCAAGGTACTTCAGATAAAATGTATAGTGGAGGCCCAAACTGATAGTCTAACACTAAACCTTTCAAAACTTTTTAACAGAGTGAGCCATAGAATGGTGGTAAATAAGGTAAAAACCATTGGAATGGATGAAAAAGTGATCTCCAGGGTAAAATAATTCTCAAATGGTAGAAAGAAAGAAGTGTAGGAAATACAGTAATAAAATAAGTGGAAGTGAAAATGGGAGTGCCACAGGGTAATGTATTGGGGCCACTGTTATTCGTTATTCTAATGACTAATTCTATTGATTGTTTGTTGTCAGAAGTTAGGTTTTTTGGAGATGACATAATGGTATACAATAGGATCCAAATGGTAGAGGACCGTAAACAGCTGCAGGGTGATCTGGACAGGATAAGCAGCTGGGAAGGTCAACATGGGATGCTTATAAATGTAAAGACGAATCTGCTTATTAGGTACACAGATAAATAACTAAAGGTTGATAACAATTATAAGGTAAAGAATGAATTACCTGTTAAAGACTTGAAATGTATATTTCTTGGCATAAAATTTCATATCAAACCCAACTGGGTGGGACACATTTAACAGGCAACAGGAAAAGGATTCAAAATCTTTCGCTTCTTGGAGAGAGTGATAACGGGTTGCACTAGAGAAGTAAGAGAATTGGTTTACAAAACTCTGGACAGACTATTGCTTCAATGTGGTGGTGTAGTATGAAGCCCACATTTTTGTATCAAATTCAGGAGTCGGAGAGGGTGCAAGGAAAGGTTGCAAGATTCCTCTTTGTAAATTACCGCGGAAACAACCAGGAAATGATATGATAAAGGAACTGAAGTTGGATTAATTGTAAAACAGAAGGAAGGTGAAGAGAGTCATCGGTGTGTATTGGTGTAAGAATTAGGAGTAATGCACGGTAGGGAAAAGATGACCATGACCACAAGCTAGCATTCGATTGCAGGCACAAGTGTGTGGGAAGAGGTTTTTCGTAGGTAAGGGGGACAAGGATTGGAATAAGTAAACAAGTAGATCATCAATAAATTTCCAGAAACGTTGAAAGAATTTAAAATTGGAAGTGGTAGAGGGCAAAAGTATGTGGGTACAAGAAAGGGTGAAATTGGGTGTGTAGGGAAAATACCACGGAGCGTGTGCTACATCGCAATTAAATTAATTAAAAATTAAGCGATGGGTGACTAACCTGTTTTATTTTCGACATGATATCTGGACGCTAGTTGACTTATACGTAATTAATATTTTCAAGTCGAATTGTTCTGTCGGGTTGGATGCTGCAAGAACTCAAATGTCCAGCTTTTTGTAATAAAGGCAGATGATGTCACATTCTACATTATACTCACCAAGCATGGTAAAACTAGCACAACGTTCATCCTTACCGTTTCTCACCACCTCACACTATGGGAAGCACAAAGTTTCTGTTGGTTTAAAGATGGTTATAGAAATAAACATATCTTCCCTTTCGAGTGATATATAACACTCCTCAAACGATGTAAGCGACCAACATTGTGCTGTACAACCTTCTTAAGATCTCTCATCATGTACAATATCCTGCGTAATTAGTTCGCTACCTTTGATTTTATGCTGTCGACTTCCGTCAGATCCCGCAGGTAGAGAAGATCTGTTTGCTGAAGAGTGGCAATTATGATGGGATAAATACTATAAATGTGAAGTACTACATTTGGCCACTTGTAACTCTGTGCTGCGGTACCGTGAGGTGGTGTTCTGCTGCAAATGTTGGGAGCTGTACGTATTTCCCGGTTTGGACCGTGCGGCTCAGATCTCAAGAAGGGATAAAGTGCTGCAGCTTTTTCTGATCAATTGAGTGGTAAGTCCGAGAATAGTACAGATGTGGAGCTGAGTGCAGAGTTCTCTTCGAGTCAGCGTGATCGCTAAATGTCTCTCTCAGGCTACTGCGATTAATTTATTTTTATTTTTGATGTTCGGAGTTAGTTTCAAGAAAACTATTCTGGGCGCCTGAGCGGTGTATAGGTAGAATGTAAATATCCATAATGCAGGCAGTGGTAACACCGGAGTGATACAGAATATTACTGTGTGGCTCACTCTATTTATTTGGGGGTCTAGTGCCTTTTGCAGTGATTTAACGCACCGAGTGTTGTCTATTCATGTTATCATCGTTAGTAACCGGGTGCACGAGACCAACTTCAACAAAAAAAAAATATATGCACTGGCGGGAACAGCACTACCGGATACAAGGTGGAAAGTGGTCACCCACAAGTAGAAGCTCAATAAAGAGACAGACCAATAGCACCCAATATAAAACCAAACCATTGCACCAGCATGCCCCACTCACGAAGTTTTTAAGAAGAAGTAGGGTCCTAGACAAAACACCATAAAAAAGAGGACTATCTTAATGGGAGGAGGGCTTCTCACTCCTTCAAACTTCACAGACGAAGAAGAATTAGCCGCGGAGTATCAAAATTCAAGAGTACTCCGAAGAAGTGGGGATATACGGACGACGACAAGTGTGATTCAGACACCTGAGCATCGGCTCCAGTGCAGAGACATGGACTTCGTGTGTCAAGCCGAAGACCTGTTCGTAGCCAATGACAAAGCGATCCAAGCAACTAGCTTCTGGAAAGATGCAATCTGAAACAGTCTGAAAATGGAAAGTAAGGTAAGTATGTTGTCACCTTTAATAGTGTTTGGGAATATCTTTTCAGTAGTTGGGAATATTTACTGCCAACTCAGGTTTTTCTCAGGCGAGACCGATTACCAATTACAGTGTCTGTAGGTAGTATCACCAATGCACAACAATCATTTAAAAGTTATGTTGCAACCGCTGAATGAATCTTTAGGACGTGTTTCACCTATCTGTTGTTCTCTACGTGGGTTCGTCTGTGTACTCATGTTGAAGGTGTTCGTAATGTTGAGAAATTGGTGAGTATCCCACATGACCACAAAGGAAACCAGTAATATTGGACGCTATCTACATTAATAGGCCCTAAATGGTAAAGTCTGCACCGAAATTACTCCTTGTTCCAGTTTACTTCACACCGTCACTGTTCATGGATGTTATCGGAACTTCGCGAAACGAGTGTAAACCGACAACCAATGCTCATGTGTTTCAGCCCGACGCGAGAACCAGTGGAATAACAATCAGTTTGCTCTACTTTTGTGAGCATTTATAGAAAAATTTCAGAAAATCTTCCCAAAACAGGAACAAAAGGAACGATAGTGAACCACAGCATGCACCCTTTACTAACAGCGTTCTGGGTAGCTTGATGAATGTCGTCTTGTGTACAGACAGGTGGACAGTCTGCACTTATTGGTCTGGTCTGGTGACGCCTACCTCAGCCAAGCTAGTTGAAGAGCATTCTGCTCCTACAATTACTACAAGAAGTTTCGAGGTCATTGTAACTTTGCAGTTACAAGTTGAATTTCTCATTGTAGAAATGCGAAAAAAAAATATCTGTATAGACGGTGGAACTATTCCTTTGAGATGACATGGATCACTTAGTCGAAATGTCGTGCAGGTTCATTTTCCAAATCCTTACCATTCATTTAAATTGAATTAAATTAAATTGTGATGCAATGCACACTCCAGTGGCAATTTCCCCAATCATATAATTACACATTTTTAGTAATGTTTATTATTATTACCATTATCTTCTATAGTTCCAGTGTTCAAATTTCTCTAGATCTACTTTTTCGATTTGCGAATTTTAATTTTAAAATTTTCAGCGTTTTTCGTAAATTATTCATCACTTACTCCAATCCTTGACACACTTACCCTCAAAAGAAAATTTTCCCACTTCCTTATGGACGTAATCGATTACCAGCTTGTGCCAATGGTCATGTTTTCCCTTCCTGATTCTTTGACCAATATATTCACAAGCCGCATCAACAACATATGCCTTGTACACTCCCAGTCAGGGACGATTTAAGGCTACCGCAAGAACCGCAGTAGTGGGGGGCCCCAAGCTTGAGGGGGCCCCGCCACGATCCACTTAAAAGTTTGTCCTTACTTAACGAACAATTTTCCTGCTAAAATAAATAATCTACAGATTTAGAATGTTAACAAGCTGCGTTCACAATAGACGTTTCCGAAGCGTGGAGTTTCACGAGATGTTCTTCATCAGATTCAGTTTTGAGAAAGTCGTATCTGATGTAATTACAATATGCCTATATATTTAAATGCGTGTATTGCTCTGTACCTGTTTCAGCAATTTATGTAATTTCGTTTGAATAAACTCATTCAACTTTTGACGTTTCATATAAAAAGTTATTGAATTAAAATGTGTATGCCTGCTCACGTGTCTCCAGCCCCAAAAAACTATACGTACTAGCAATGAAAGGCAAGAAAAGATATGTCGTATACAAATAGTGTATTATAAATATAATAATAGCTGTAAAATAGAATAAAAAAATTATTTCATTTTACACAATGGGCAGCTGGGCTTAGCTAAAAATGAAGTTGACAGTAGTTGGGAGATCCATATGAGATGCATTGATAAAACACCAAAGACTCGGCGAAGTTGGTTCCGTCCAGCTTATACTGAATAAACTGCTGGCCCGTTTGTACACAGATTTAGAGAAACCTCAGTGCGACTCTATTATCGAAAGTGTAGGCAAAAGTACATCTAGAAATGAAGTAGGGGGCCCCGAAATCAAACTTCGCAGGGGGCCCCGAAATTCCTGAAGCCGGCCCTGCTCCCAGCACTCCTCGTGTCTTCCAATTACTCCCAATCCAGCTGCTTCCTATATAATCAGTTAGTGAGTGGCTCTCGCAGTAATTTCCACGAACAAATGTCGCTGCTCTTGTTTGCACACCATTTTAGTTTCTTGCGGGCAGTCGTACTTCCGCTATTACGTTCTAGTTGCCGACGAGAATTGAAAACCAAGTTTAAAAAGTATGGTGTGAACCATTTGCACGCAATATACTTTGTTGCGAGGCAAACTTTTGTTAGTTGGGGACGCTGTAGGTAAGATGCTCTGCGGACGACTGACCTGTTAAGACAAGGGTCTGGAGCGGGGCGGGCCATGTGAGTGGAGCCGTAAGCCTCTTGTGGGCCTCTAAGCCTCGGCCGGCCGCGGCGCTCTCCAACAGCTCAACGCGGGGGGTCGCCGCTCACCCCACGGCACACACCAGATTCACATCATTTCTGTTTATTCGCCAGGAACAGGGATTCTCAACCTGTGGTCCGGGAAAATAGGACAGGTTGTCCATAGCCAGATCGCTAAAAAATTAATTCTAGCTGAATTAAAGATAATGTGAAAAAAATGAGTAAAAATTATACACATAAAATGGGTATCGTATTCACACTGTATAAGGCATCACTCTGAGTAGTATACATAGACATGTTGCTGATTTTTTGTTTTGCTTCTGGTTTTACGCCTCGTCGACGTCGAGGTCATTAGAGGCGAAAAAGGACGGGCGACCAGGAACTGGAAGTAGTTCTGTGATGCCCTTTTTGAAGAACCAGCTCGTCATTCACCTGGAGTGATTTGGGGAAACCATGGAAATCGAAATCAGGGTGACCGGACGCGGAATCGAAGCCGCGTCCTCCAGAAATTGCTGATTGGCGATGCACTACAGACAAATATTTTACTAACGTCTCATTCATTCCAGTAAGTAAGGTTGACACCCTTACCCAGGAAACTCTATTTCTTTTGGTAAGAATGTAAACAACATCTTTAAAATTTCACACACCTCTGTTCGTGCAATTCCTTTATGCGCTCGTATATAACTGGCACCGTGCGTGATGGGTGAACGGCCTCGCATTCGGGAGGACACCGGTTCGAATCCCCGTCTGGGCATCCAGATCCAGATTTGGGTTTTCCATAGTTTCCCCAAATCACTCCAGGTGAATGCCGGGGTGTTACCTTCAAAAGGCCATTGCCGAATTCCTCCCCGTTCCTTGTCCCCAGTCCCACCCCGCCTCTTAAGACCTCGAAGTTGCTAGTAAATATATGTATATATATACACACACACACATATATATATATATATATATTAGGGTGTCCCTTATATGGCGAAAAAAATTTTTTTTTAGAATTTCGAAACGCATACCCTCTACTTTTTTTATAAATGCTAAAATGTACTTAAATATGAAATTTCATATTTGTAGCATGATTGCAACCCGTGCCGACCGAGCTCTCAAGTTTAATAAAAAATGGAGTTTTGGCCTGCCATTTTGGTTTGATCCAAAACTAATTAAAATGCAACAAATAAAGTAAATATGAGTAAAAATAAAATAAGATCAACATAAACTTTTATTTAAATACAAATTATAATAATAATTAATTAGGGTAACTTCTCTTTAGTGTAGTTTTTTTACAGTCTGGATACAGATTTCTATGATCCTGAACACAACGCAACAAAAACTGTTTTTGCTCTTCATCAGCCGTGATAAGTACATTAAAATCTTGCATTAATTTAACAGCTCTTTCAGCAGTGTCATTTACGACCTTCAAACGACTTATTCGTCTTCTAGCTTCCAAAAAAGTAGGATTGTCACCCCAAGAAGATACATCTTCCCGAAGAAAACTGTCGTCGATCTGCAGTCGAGATAGAAATTGTTTTGCTTCTTTGAGTCACAAAATCAGCGTCATATCTGAAAGAAAGAAAAAACAGTTTAAACAAGCAAAAACTAAGCCACGAAACTTTGAAAAAAGAAACAAGAAAATATTAAGCTTACCAAACAAATTTTGCGTAATTTCTTCCTTCGATGGGACATAGCGTTTAGAGGAATCTGAACTTTCGTTTCTGTTTAAATTATTAATCATTTTTGTCTTGATTTTGGAATCAACTTCTTCATCAAAGAGTGATAACATAACTGTTTCTTCACACAAATACCATAAATGATGAACAAACTTGCTTATGGACGACTTGGAACTTGTCGTGTCTACTTTTTCATATTCTTTTAGAGCTTTCAAAAAGCACAAGTCTTGGTTAGGTGCTTTAATTGCCACTGTGCATTCGAGCCAAGGTTTAGTATACAAGGTGACGATAAATAAGCAAACATCTTGTAGAGCATTTTTGTCCTTTGCAGTAATTTTAAGTTGCGATTGAAGCAAACATATTTTTTATAGAATAGATCGCTCTCGCCATCCATCGCGCTTGATGCAAAGCTCCGGGGGCCTGAGTTTTAGTTTATTCTCTGTATCTCCTCCTAAGAACACAACGCATAGTTCAACCAATTCGCGGTAATCGTCTCTAATAAAAGGTTCTTCCAGTTCAGTCTTATAAAAAGTTAACAATGATGTAATGTTTGTCTCAGCAATATGTGCTTTAACGAAATTCATAGGTGGCTCAATGTTATCGATGTTAATATTTTTCCAATTATCTCTTAACTTTTTGAAAATTGGAATATCTGGGCTACTTGTAATTTGCTTTACCTTGGTTTCAAAAACAGATTTAAGGACCAACTCATAAATATGATGACGACAAGCAAAAAGCAGTAATTCCCTTTCTAAAGTCTGCTCCAAAATAGCACAAGCTCCACTGAAACGGCCAGTATTTGAAGCTGTTGTATCGCAGCACATTATCTGTACTTTATCATGGAGGTTCCAGTCAAATAGTGCAGTTGAAATGGCTTTAGCTTGATGTTTTCCAGAAGAACTCTCTAATTTTGGGACTGCAAGAAGCTGTTTCTCTATCGTCAAATGAAGCAATAATTGGCAAGCGTTCTTCTTTTGAACTTCGTACATTCAATCCAGGTAATAGTTTTCCATCCCAATGGACTGTGACTACGTCAGGCAAATTATTCTGGAAGTCAGTTTTTATTGCTTCTGCCCTGGATTTTCTCGCCTGAGTACGTATTCGCTGAATCGAGGATTTGTTAATAGGGAAATCATCGCTGTTCAGACCAAGCGCTTCTACAACCGCATGGAGAATGTAAACTGAGTCTCTTATGCTTAATTGGCATCGATCTAAAGCTGCTACCAGTTTAGGAGTTATGAAACTTTTCGTGCCTCTTTTAGAACTTTTTTCAGGGCAAGGAATCTGAGTACTAAGTTCAGAGTTCGAAATCTGTTCCTCATCCGAATTATCAAGACATTCCAAGTTATCTATCGAAGAAGTAGATGCAACAGCCAATAACTCTCTTTGTTTTACCTTTCTTTCCTCTTCTTCCAGTCGTCTTTGCCTAACTCGTTCTTCTTTCTCCGCCAATTTTTTGTCAATTCCACCTAAGCATCCCGGTCGACCTGCCTCTCTCTGTTTCCTTAAAAAGTCTTTGTCTTCCTCTATCTTCATTCTGTCGAAGGCATCAGCATGTGCAATATCAAATAAGTTATCAAGGTCTTTTACAAAATTATTTTCACGGTTCTTGAATGTCACCTGAGTTTTCTTACAATTTTTTTGCAGCTCCCTCCAAACATGATATAAATCAACAAGTTTCTTCACGCAATTAGGAAATGCCTTCGTAGGAATTCTGGCTTTTTCCCAAAATATAATACACTCTCTTATAACAAGATTCGCACTTTCACTAACAGTCAGCTTGACTTCACGAATATTGTAAAATAAAACGGTGAGAACATGTCGATTTGATGGTAATTTTGCACCATTTATCTGGTGGCTTGGCTGTCCGATAAGGTAAATATTTTGTTTATCACTTCGTAATTCCACAGACATCTTCGCACAATAAACAACAACGCACTAATAATGTTAGAAATCACGTGTGAAATGACAATTGAAACTCGCAGTAACAGGTCGCAGCGCTGCACCCGCGCAACTTGTATGGACAAGTTAAAAACTCAAGTCGGCACGGGTTATCGTTTATAAATCGGGCTAATATTTATTTCTAGACTATATTAGGTCAATACGAAAGTTTTTTTAGAAGGTATGCGTAAAAATATATTGAAATTGAAATTTAAGGGACACCCTAATATATATATATATATATATATATATATATATATATAGTGCGATATGAAAGTAAGAAGAACTGTTCACTAAATTAACCGACGAAATACAGGTATTTCTCATCCAGCAGCCACATCAACGAATGAAAAGAGACAAGCACCAGATCATATGAGAGGAACATGATAAAACCTCGTTTACTAATAAGTGACGGCACAATCAATTGTGTTCTGTATCAAGCGGAAGTCACTCAGTAGCCGTTAAACTTTAAAATAAAAATAAGTGACACATCTGAGAGAGGTAAACGTCGTTGTGTACGTTGATGTAGCTTGGGAGTGAGGAGCGCCTTGACCATTGTCTAGCAACAGGTTGCAAACACAGCGGCGAGAGCAAACAGCGTGCACAATATAACACGCCACGCCGTCTTACGCCGCTCAACAGCACACCAGTCCCACTCAGCCTTCTGGTTTTCTCTTCGTGGGACGTATTTCGAATTAAAATTCATTTCAGTTTGCTTCATGCAAATGTGTGAAGTACGCGGGCTGATTCGTATTGTGTTGGACAGCTGCCTATGGCGCTTTGTCTCCCCACACTGACGCTTGACAGTGGGTTGTCTGGGCTGGCAGAGGTTCCTCATTGCTGCCGTACAGTCACTCGATTCACCTAGCGCTCACTGCTGAGGTGAAGTATTGCCCGTTCTCTGTCACACTGTCTTTAAGATGGCCCGAGCAACTTGTTAGTAACTAACGTTTCTGTCCTGATTTTGAGGCCTTCCTCAGAGTTTCAGTGGCCGTACAGTGTTTCTCTGCCAAGCGCACCTCACCGCTCGATTGAGAATACGGTCACTTGCTGCGAGTCCATAGTCTTTCCAGCGTGAATTTTTCATGCAAATTTACGTTTATGAGGAGGTATCAGCTTTTTTTATTCTTTGCGGCTTCCGTTTGTCCTCTTATATTATGGATAACCATTCTACAGCGTGATTTGTCAATACAGTTACATTTTTCGTGCCTGAAGCGCATAGAGCGATTAGTTTTGCAATTGTTTGTTTGTCTGTCCGCAACTACAGTACTGTTTTTGAAAATTCCAAAATAAAGAATCGGGATCACTCCCACATCGGAGAATGTCTAAAACAGTGGAACCACAATAAGTGATTGCACAGAGATGGCGTCCACGTAGCTCCAGAAGCGCCCTGTTTTGTGTGGTCGGATATCAATGTTACGCCACACTCAGTAGATGCAGACCCGTCAAACGAAGTGGAACGTGCATGCAAGTGCCAAAGGACACTATATCAGCATGTGAGTCAGTTCGAACGGAGCAGAATGGTTGGTCTCTGGGAACGGATTTGTCGTACTGAGCACTCTGCTACGACAGGAATGCGTGTGGAATGATTGGATAGAAAGGGTCGTACACAGCGACCAGCACAATGTGACCGCAGCATATGGCCGTAACCGACACAACAGCTTCGTCCCAGTGTTGGCTCGACGTTAGAGCACTGCAATGCGTGTGCGCATGTCTGCGCCGACGGTTCGACGCCACTTGATGGGGGCTGGACTGGTGATACACATGTCATTGCGTCGCCTTCCATCAACGCTTCAGACCATAATCAGCACGTGAATGGCGAGTCTCCCGCTTCAACTTGTCATACTGTGATGTCCGCGTACGTGTTACGGTGGCTTTCCACGGCCTGTGGTGTTGTAGGCCGCACCATGCAGCCGAATTGTACGCATCAGCACAAGCCACAGGCTATCCGCCACCACCTCGCAGTCACCTCCCCACCACATTACCTTGTGTGGACCTGTGCATTTGCCGGCTGCACACGCTCTAACTATGAACAGCAGGCCAAGGGAAGGGAACCGTCTCCGCCGGCAGGAATGGCACGCACCTATCCGTCATCCAGTCAGTAAACATCAAACGCCCGGGCAGCTGAAACGACACTAGGCAACGTGGTGGGGAGGTGGCAGGACTAGCCTATGGTGTGTGCTGATCCATACAATAGCGCGCGGCCTACAAAACCACGGGCCGTGGGAAGCCACCATTAGAGGCTACCGTGATGAATGTAATCGAGATACAGGATTTTTGGCAGCATAGTGGGCAAACGTCAAGTGGTTATAACAGGCGACCTCGCCTCTTACGTATTCAGGCCAATATGAACCGCAACCTCTACATCAAGTAGATTTTACAGCCCGAGGAACTCACCCTCCTACAAGCAGCTCCACATAGCATCTTTTTAAGCAATACAATGCCCGGCCAATGTGCCACCTTCCTTCGAAGCAATCACTGCTTTCGAGGCCAGCACATTCACCTGTCGAAAATATATATATATATATATGTCTGGTATACGTCAGCGACTTGTTTGTTGTGATCCTCCTGCAACCACTGTGATGCCTTGTGGCCGCCGCAGCTTATCGAGGCTCTCTTATTCCGTTGCACGACGTCCCATCTGGTAGCTTCACACCGTACTGAATCCTCAATGTCAAGGCGCATGTACAGTTCTGTAATCCTAATCATTTTCGTATTTGTCTTGTACTTAATCTGTGGAATAAATTTCATTATAATCATATATCTCCTTCTTGGTTATGAACTTGCCTCTTCGTGGATATTCTACGAATTTCTCCACTTGTAGGTTTCAAGTACTTTAATATATAATTCGGACTTATTAAATTTAAACATTTATTCTTTTACTAGCATACAGCAACAAAAATCTTAATCTTTCTTTCTTAATATAGAAAACTCATTCTGATTAATCATCCCCATAACAAGATAATAATTACTCCACCAAAGAATACAAATACTTAGTCACAGTTCGTTGGTCAGAGATGTATATGTAAGAAAACTTGTAATTTTCCACGTCCTCACGTAGGTTTATTATTCCGCATTCTAATTCTCTTACGTTTTCCAGTACTTGCGAAATTTATTGCTTGGTCCCCTGGAGATCATTGATAATTTCACTGTTGACTTCTTTCTGCTTATCAATTGCTATCCTTGATGACACTTCCCATTTATTTATTTCTTTCCTTGCCAAGGTTTGAACCTCTCTCAACATTAAATTTTCTAATTCAAAATTATGTTCATATACGCGTCCAAACTGGGTATCCATTGTGGAATAAATTTTCTCTCTTTCTTTTTCCCACAGTCGTAACGTTTGCTATTGATTCTTACTAATATTTTTCATCTTCAGTTCCATCTTCTTCTGTCCTTGTTTCACTTCTTGTTGTTTTTGTTCTATGCCCTGCTGTCCTTGCAACATCATTGCCAGCATTTTTTTCACGGAACTATTCTATTCCCCGTGATAATCTTTTTCGGTGAAACCAGTTACTGGAACATCATGAAAAACACCAGTATTATCCTCTTCATGTTTTTATCGATGATGATACTCATAACCTGGACCTATATCATTATCTACATTTCTCTAAACGCTCAAATGTATGTCATTTTGACCATGCACATCGGTATCTACATGATCTCTGGTTGATTCTAAAACTTCACTCCCCATTATTAAAAAAAATTCGCCCCACTTACACTCTTACTTTACCGCAGAAGAAAACAAACAAGAAACAGCAGAGATTTCGATACAATTATCGTAAAAATTAAATTCAGCAAGAAATGCTGTATACAATTTCCAAACTATCATAAAAAACATATTTTAGCTGTACAAACTTAATATCAATCACTAAAAATCTAATGTAAGCACATGCAAAGATACGTAATTCACTACTCTTTTATAAATCAATATTTTAAAATTACATTAAAAGGAACATCAAACAACCGTATTATCTCTGTTCTTTTATATATATATATATATATACTTCTCAAGTTTACTTCAGTGAAATCAGGCGAAGTTTTACTTTGCACAATTAATAGAACTTTAATAGTTATTTGATTATTCACATTTCATTTTAGTCAGTGCTTTACTTAATTATGTTACTATGGTTCACTGGTGGAATTCGCTTGTATCGTTTACTTCAATAACATTTTCATATTTAAATCGGACAAAATTTCAGTCTTTATTGTAAATTAACAGTACCCTGTCACTAATTTGGCCAATTTAAATTGTTTTTCTTTTTCTTGAACCTACCTTAAAGTTGTTTTCTCGTCAAAAGCTGCAAGGTTCTTTACTTACAGAATTAGTTAACTAATTCTATGTCGTAGTCTAGTCACGCGGCGCAATTTATGAACTTGCTTCTTCTTGGGTGTTCTATGAATCTCTCCACTTGTAGGTTTTATTCTTTCACTCGCTTTCAGCAACACAAATCTCAATCTTTCTTAATATCGAAAAAATTTTCTCTCTTGTCTCCAATTAATTAATCATCTCCATAACAAGATAATAATTACTCTACCAAAGAATACAAATACTTAGTCACAGTTCGTTGGTGAGAGATGTATATTGTAAGAAAACTTGTTTCCTTACATGGTGTCGCAATTTTCACAAACACTAGAGTATAATGAATTTTGGAGACGCTTGCATTTTTTAACCAAATAATAATGGCAAGTACAGTGCGGATTTAAGATAAAGAGGACAGAAATTCTTTAATTTTTTCGAAGTGAACCCTTAAGATGAAATACATGTCAAGCCAGATCAGGTCACTGGGTTCTCCCCTTTGATTCCAAAAACTTATTTGCTCCTCCTAAAAATGATTTTAGCCACTTTCAGATTGTATGCAATGAATTATTATTATTATTATTATTATTTAAGTCGGCGTTACAAGGTGCCATGATGATAATGCACCCTACACGCAGCAGACATTGTCCTGTCTGAACTGCCCGCCAATACGTAACTACTCAAGACGCGGTCGCGAGTTTGCACCAGGTTATACACTGCCTGACAAAAAAAGTGAAGCACCGAGTAGGGAAAGAGGAAACAAAACAAAACTTCACGGGTTTGGAGGGCATGTGATGTGACATCAGTGATTACAAAATCGAGTTTATAAAGAACTTTGCAGTATGAGCCAACTTATCAGTCGCCCCCTTTGTTCTGGATACATGCGCTCTTTCTGTTGGGAGTGGTATCATAAAGCCGTTGTATCCTCTCCTGTGGCACGCTGGCCAATGACTGTTGTAACTGGTCCTTTATGTCCTGGATACTGGCACTGGGATGGAGCTGACGTCAGAGCTGGTCCCACACACACACACACTATCGGGACTTGTCGTTAAAGTTTCACGGGACTGATTACCAGACATAATTCGTATCGTGTCCACCTGTTTCTCCAGAATCCCAATTTTTCTAGCAAACGTTTTTGTTTTCCTTTCTAGCGACCGAGCGGTTTAGCATTCTCGCCTCGCATTCGGGAGAACGGCGGTTCGAATCCCCGTCCGGGCATCCAGATTTGGGTTTTCCCATGGTTTCCCCAAATCACTCCAGGCAAATGCCGGGATGATTCCTTCAAAAGGTCATGGCCGAATTCCTTCCCATTCCTTGCCCCCATCCTTGCCCCCCATCCTTTCCCGTCTCTAAAGACCTCGATGTTAAAAAGAGACGTAAAGCAGTTAAAAAAAAACCTTTCTAGCGTGTCTCTTTTTTTCGTTCATAAAATACTATAAAGAATTAATGCTTGTTCGTGTTTGGCATTTCGACGTCTTGCGCACTTTTTTACGAATGTTGGATTCGGACTGATTTTTTACGATGTTTTACTAGGGATATTCATCGCTCCGGCTGTATTCCAATTTCGTCTTTACGTACGTTTCATTATCCCTTCATTTACATTACCTGCAGTCTAGTTTTTGTTGTAGTGTGTATCTTTTGTGTTGTGTGTGTGTGTGTGTGTGTGTGTGTGTATGTGTGTGTGTGTGTGTGTGTGGGTGTGTGTGTGTGTGTGTGTATGTGTGTGAGAGAGAGAGAGAGTATCTCTTAAATTTGTGTTCATATTACACTGCAATCCAAGACGTACGCGGTCTCGCTGTCATAAACCGAAATTTCCCGCAATATATTCACGTGGTCTTTCTCTTGGTACTAGAAAGTTATAGTGCATCATGAACTGTAGGTTCGCGGAGCCCTTACAAACCTTATCAGCTGCTTAATTTTGTCATGCAATCCCTCTGTTTCTGTGTCAAATTCAAAACCGTTTGCATCTCGTCATCGTACCTGATCAAAAAAAAAAAAAAAAAGAAAACTGTATTTAACGATACCACGGTTTCAAAATGTAGTTACTTTGTTTCTAACGTTAATAATCTGATTTTTTCCAAAATACGTCATTGAAACTGAATCGTGTTACTCATTACAGATGCGAGACTTTAAATCATGCTAAGCTCCGGATTGCACATTGTATTTCGCAATTTTCTTCCTGCAGGAATTTTTTCTAGTATGACTGGGAACTATTTTATCTCGGAGTTATGGTAATCTAAGCCTATCTGACATGTCGTCCAGTCTTGTCTCAGCGAGTTATTTGCCTAGCTGAAAGTATAATAATGGTGGAGTTATTGTACACTGGAAAGTACCGTGTCTAGCAGGAAGTGGCGAGGGCTCGCTCTAAAGTGTTGCGTCACTAAACAAACGGCGTTGTTAATATGGCGTCGGGCACGCACGTGCCGTGGGGCTGCCGCATCACAGCCCCCGGTCTCTCATTACACCCACACATCACGCAGCTCACTGTCAAATGCTGGCGGCTCATTACCATAATATCAAACTAACCGTCACCTCAAGACCGGCAGTAAAAAATAGACTACTAGAATTTCAAGCACCCAATTACAAAGTTTTATATTAGCTGTGCAATTCGTCTAATTCCGTCGCTACCGAACCTAGGATAAAGGGTACCTAAGGTTTAACATGGAATCCGAACCACAGTTCGTCGTTCAGAAAGCTTTGCCAGAGGTGGAGGCCAGTTTTAAGGCCCATAAAATCCCAGGCGACACCAGGATTCGAAATTAAGACCTCTCTATCCCAAATCCCGCGTTCTAAACAACTGAGTCACTAGGCTAAATAAACAAAGTTAACGCATAAAATTTCTGGGTCCCAGGTTCAATTCCTGGTGGTTTGGTTTAGTCAACTGATTATGCTGGGAAGCTCCGTGTGATTACACCGCACGTCGAGTCAAGGCGAAGGCGGAATCATCGGTCACCAGACCGAAAGGGGTCTCATCGTTCACAAGAAGTAATTACTATTCCACAAGAATGATATACTACTGCCTTCACATAAAACATAAGCATACAAAATCTGGATCAGTGAAGACCTACGTAGAGAGAGCTCGTAGGTTGAGAACCAGTGGGTTTCACAGCACCTGGATCATTAGAGACGGCTTTGCCCGAACCATACTAACTACGCAAGCTCTACAATAACATCACTAACAACATAACTGAGGCAACTCCTACATTCACATGTTTCAAACCTACCAGCAGGATTGACACTGTTCAACAAACATGTAACAGTACTATCTCCTGCAACGAAAACTCCTAAGCATGAGGGTATGAGAATCTGTTCAGCATTTGAGTTGCTCATCAAACTAAACTCAGACGCGAAGTTCCTGCTTCACCCCTCCTCTCAGGCCTTGAATGCCGTTGCTTCCCCCGACACTATTTCAGTTTTCTGATACATCTGCGATAAGGCCAGTCGTGAATGATAGTGGTCAGCGGTACACACGTATGTTGAGGATGCATCCGTGTGTTCCACAGTGGACTGATAGGGGGACATCCATAAATTACGTGAGTTGTTTTTCCGGATTTCCAGACCCCCTCCCCCTCTGGTGAGACTTCGTGAGATTTGGTCCGACCCCCCCCCCCCTCTGGTGAGATTTGGTCTGTCTTGGTGAGATATGGTGAGATTTCGCCGGACCCCCCCCCCTATTTCACCTCATTTAATTTACGCACGCCCCTTAACGAGTTGCAAGTCAGTACTTCCTCTACCGACTCTCTCTCGAATGAGATTGTTTCCGCTACAGCAAGCTTCCTCTAAGCTGCTACTGCCACATGTCTATCACATAATTTATATAGGCACATTAAATGATAACAATAATTGTAGTAATTAAAAATTCCGAGGAAAAAAATAGTATCGCAGTCCTGTGTGAAAGACAGTCAATTTATTCCTCATTGTTGTTTACTTTCCACTTACCTTGTTTAGGCGTAAAGAAAATGAAAATAATTGTAAGGCTGTAACAAATAATTTCACATAGCAAGTCGTAAGTTGGTATCAGTGCACGAGATGGCACTGCGTTCTTTCGAAGTAGTTCAGTCCGCTACAGAAATTATCTTCTTCCACCGCCTTCAACACGAATGTTGGTTTGGTCATCCGTCTAGAACTGGTAGAACTACCTGTTCCTTCTCATTGGGTTGAATGTATGTAGATGTTTCTTGTTATCCACAGTGTGGTGGTTGTGACGTGTATACGAAGATAAAAAGGATTGTGACAACAGGTGTCAGGCACTCAGGCCTACTGTTCCAGAAGGCCCCTTCGTGCCGCCATGTCTCCATCTGTCGGACGAATGAGTGTCATCAATATCGTGTGCCTCCACAACACCGCATTTACTCGGGACTCTGTTAATTAATCCGGTAAATAGCCGTCGCCGCCACGCGGGCTTGAACCCACTACCCTCGCGACAGCAGAGCAGGTCACTCCGTGTACGCTGCTCGGCCCTTCGTCCTTGCTGTGTGCGGGACACAACGAAGGAAACTGGCGCGACCTCGTAAACAATCAGCTATTAGTATGTTGAACTGTGTTAGGAGTATTGCTTTCTACATCTTACGTGGTGTGGATGTGAATGGCGTTTGATGCGGTACTGAATGCGTCAGATACGAGAGCGCGTAGTGTGCAGACGTCCAGGGCCGGCGTTAGGGGGAGGTAAGCGGGTCAAAAGTACCCGGGCCCCGCAGGCTGATGGGGGCCCTCAGGCCATGAAGCCAAGAATACGCCCATTGTGCCCTGGCCATTTTGTAAAGCTAAAAAAAGGTCACCCATTTTACCCCGGGCCCGAAATTCCTAGCGCCGGCCCTGCAGACGTCATCTCCTCTGCAATGTGATTTTTTGGAATCCATTCACAAAGGCTAACGGAGCTCCACTGTCACAGTCCTCTAACAATTCAATGTAATAACTTACAGCCTTCAAATTGCCAAATTTTGTGAGTTTCATTGATCGAAATCGAAGTACTGTATCATACTTAAAGTTTTGTTAAATTATATTCCGGATGGGTACGAGTGTACATAAAAATAAAGGATGTGGAAAAATATGCAGAGAATAAGATCTTTCCAATTTTTTCACTTAAAAACAAAGGCACAAGCTAACGTCGAGTTTAGACCTGTTTTGTTATAGGTCCTATCTTAAGAAACCCTATAACCAGGAACTTAAAATTTGTACTGAATATCGATTATGATCTATATATAAAAGACATATACTAAAACCATTTATATCTAATACAGCTTGTAAGCTGCGAGCAAAATAAGGAAACGTTTTTATTTTGAGGTTATGTAATATTTGGCGTATGTAATCAACGAATTGGTGCGAAAACTAATTAATTAGCCTACCTGCTTCCTTCCACTATTCTGCGATCGTTTGAATTGCGGGATAGACACCGTTCCAAATTTGTTACTCCGCACACGACATTCAAATAGAACCGTGCTAAGTCCTGAGTCACCACTATTATTCGCATTTGTTTTGTCTGACGTTGCTGTTTGTGAAGACATAAGATGCCTTAGATAAGTGGATGTAAAAACAACAATTAGTTTTTATGCCCCTTTTAAAATTTTCTATACTGCTCACTACTGCGGCACTGAAGTAAACATATCTGTTTAGTGGCAGCTGATCGTTATTTTTCATGATTACAGACTTATCGTTTGGTTTCAGTTAGAGAGTGGCTCGTTACATTTCTTTTTACAACAATTTTAACCGTCTTGAAGGTTACTTAAAATTCAAGTATGACTTTCAGTATTTACTCGTTCTGTATCTACTATATTCGCATGGTTTCGTTTGATAGTCTGTAAGTACACAATTCCGCGAGGAGCTGTCTAAATGGATACAGTGTGCTATAGTGTGCAGTCCAAAGAGGCGACATGAGCGTTCAGTTGACAGAACTGCACTGGTAACCAGAAACTACTCTCTCTCTCCAAACCTAACCGTATTTTTCAACCTGTACTCTACAGCACTGAGAGATGCGATCTAATTTGGCAGTTCAATTTTTCATTGGTTAGTTGTTTTCGACACATTGACTTAATATCCTGTACATGTTCGATAGTTGAATTGTATCTAAAGAGGATCAGACAGTCCCAGTGACTGCGAAATGTCTTGAAGCGATCAGTTGTCCGATGTAGAGTATTTATTTTGTTGTGCAGCTCGCCCGTGCTTCGTGGAGAGTGGGCTGCCCGATGAAGCGGTGTGCATACCACTTTAATGGCGACACATTAAATTAATCAGCGACCGAGAATTGAACTGCGGACGTGGAGTTTACAGTTTGATGGTGCCGCCATATTGTAGACCGACCTGCGCAAACACTGTGTTTTTCGGCCGTCGCTGTTCCTGCGCGTGTACACACGGCAGCCCCACCCCCACTAATTGAACGGCTCTGTAACCACTACCTGCAGGCCAGGTCCGCCTTAATATCTGCATATCATTTAAACTCTCATTGCATCCCGTATGGTTCCATTCCACACCAGACACCAGCGAATACTCTGAGCAAACACGCTCCAGCCTCTAGAGCAAAATACCACTCACACCTTTTGGTATTCGTGACATTTCGCTCTCTTTCTGATGTCTCTGAACTATGCTTGCAGCTGACTTAATTCAATGTTCTTTTCTTTTCCAGTCGTAAGCTAGGACAAGTGGACGACGCCTCTTGGCGCCGTTAAGAACCCTTGCCGGTATGCCTCGACGTATGACGCGGTGGACAACTTTACAAACAGAGAACAAACGAAGAAATCGCTGAGTTAAAAATTGCCTCCATCCTTTGGGGCAATGGCGAATCTCCGAATTTTCCGAGCAGGGGCAAAAACTTGAGATTGCCGCCCCTTCCAGCATGAATTTGCCTCCCGGGGCAGAATGGAGCTGTTCCTCAGCTTCGGCGCCCCCCTGACCGTAGCAGTAGAGCCAAGAAAGGTCGCCGCCGCGAGAATTTGCCGTATACCGCCGCCCCTTCAAACATGATTTACCGCGCGGGGGCAAGTGCTCCCGTTTCACCCTCCCTCCCTCCCCGCCCCTAGATCGGGCACTGCTTTGGCAAGTAAGTGGTCAGTTTACCACTGCCGTAAAGATTTTGGCCATTTTAGTGATCACGTTAACTTCGGAGGACCACCACGGTAATAAAAAGAAAAACGTAAAAATAAATTAACATTAGCAACGTGGAATAAAATGAGGTAGGCCTATAGCCCGAGGACAACAAAGAGCAACAATTGATGGAAATTATATACATAAAGTTAAAAACTATAAAGAAGGAACAAATACGAAGAATGTGGCAAAGTATATAACATTACGTAGTCCATTAGAACAAAAGTAAATTGAAAGTAAAATCTTGGCAATATATGCACATAATAGATGTGGAAGGACAACAATGTTAAGTGAAAGAAAAATGACCCCTGTAACAGGTAGACTACAAATAAAAGTGATATTGCGGCTATTGTAGTATAAGCACCAAAAGAAGGGAAAAATGATAAATGAACATCTCTATACAATACCAGTTACACCAAGTTGAGTTTTAAAATTACTTCAGTGGCAGAATTCGCGACATCCTCATATCAGAAGTGGTTGGAATACATGATGAACCGCCTCTCATGACCTCGGCGTCGATGAGGCGTAAAAACATAAGAAAAGATAACAAAAAGCTAAACAAGAACTAACCTATGACTCGGTGGCGTGAGATTCACAAAGCAACTGACACACTCTTCCGCAAGAAAGGACATCAGTAGGTACGATATGGAAAGTGACGGGACAACACTCAATCCTCACTTCAAAATTGTCAACACAATAATTTCAGTTACAGTTATAAACACAAGTTTTAATGGGAGAAATGTGACGCGGGGTCGGATTATTGTTTGCTAGTGGCAGAAATAAATACAGTAAACGGAATATGTCAAAGGAATTTCCATATAAAATGAAAAGAAGAACTATGTAAAATTTGCCTAGTGGAAATGGAGTGTATCAGAAATGTATTTCAAAAGAAGACTGATTCAGCGAACAACTACAACAACTCTCAACAAGAAATATAGAAACTACAGCGAGACAAATGTTATTGAAGAAGAGAAAAATACAGGAGAGAAGCTTCAAATTAGAAATAAAGGCTACAATTACATCAAAACGATCAGTTTGGAAACCGAACAGAAAAAACTCAGAAGATTATAATAGGGAAATGAATCACAGCAGAAGATTTTCTAGGAAAGGACAGCAGAAGCGGACCAGGCTAGTAGAACATGACCTACTCACTGCACAATCCCTGGCATATTAAGTTAAGAAACCACAAAAGGAAATGGCACAGTTAAACAACACCGAATAAAAAAATTGCTATAAAACATAATGAACGCTTGGAAAGAAATTTTGATACTGAATGTAAATACATTCTAAATAATATCAGCATCGGAAGAAATTCTAAATATTGGAGAGAATAGCATAAATTAATAGATTTTCAGGGTAAACAACTTGGCATATCCTGAAAAAATCTATTAATCATGAACAAAAAAGGATGCGGAAGCCTTAGGAATCAATAGCATAAATGTTGGAATTCCGAATTAATGAGGCATTGCGGTCGTACTAGATGATTTATACAATGGAACAGAGCATTTTCCAAAGAGAGGGAATTTTTATTTTAAAAAAATCGACCAAGGATTCAGAATGAACATTCTAAAACTGTTTGAATAGAGAACGCCACTTTATGGAAGAAAAGCCTGGCCTTCAAAAATAACAGAAAAAGGAAAAAATTAAGCATTTGAAATGTGATGCTGTAGAAGGTATGCTGAATAAGTGAAGAGGTAAGCTACGAAATGAAATCGTGTTGGAAATGTGGGTAAGAACAATCGCACAGAAAAAGATACTGCGGATTCCACTTTCAGGTCTGCAGGAATGATCAGATTGTCAGTTACAGTAATTGTGAAAGAAAGGAACTGTAGAGGAAAAATATACGAAGCAGGTAGCGGAGGATGGATGTACAGGGCGTTCGCCGGGAAACGCAACCCACTGTTAGCGCTACAAGGAAGAAACTGCTCCCGGCGAGCGAGCGGTCAGTTTCCGGCATTGTTCGACCGTCGGCCGCGGACTATTTCATAATAATTACGCTTCATAAACTTGTGTGCTAAGCATTTAAATGAGACGTAATTCATTAGCTTACCTTATAAAAGATGCTGGAAGTGTTGACCCTCTTGTGTAATGCACATTTCACATCTTCTGAACATATTTCGAGACACACGCTGCCCTAACTGACTTAATGATTTTTTGGGTGACTGTTCTAGTCGAAAAGCGATATCGTCAATTTTCTCCTCTGTGAGAATACGGTTGACCGACAGTCTCTTTTTGCTAAAAAATGAACCCGTTTCTCTTACTTTTTTAACCAGACGCAGAATTGTTGATTTAGCTGGCAGTAAAGCGCCAGGAAAATCGCGACGAAATTTACTGCGACACTTTTTAAACGACTTCTTCTTCACATATGTATCGTAGAGAAATATTCTTTGTTGCAAACTGTAACGTACCATAATTTTACTCACACTCAAACACGGTACAGATTAATAAGAGTATGAAGCCCCAAACCAGCCAAACCGCAAAGAAACGTTTATTCACAACACTGATTAATAAGAGACTGAAGTCACAAACTATCTACAATGCAAAGAAACCGTTCCTAACAATGTAAGGGTCACTGCACTGCACTGTTGGGGCAGCGGAGGTGTTAAACAGTGCGGTGATTCACGGTGCCGTGTGGCGGAAACTGCTGGCTCCACTGACCGAGCAAGTTGCCGACGGCAACAGACTGGGAGGGTAGCGTTTTCCGGCGAACGCCCTGTAGAAAGTAAAGATAAACGTGAGATGATGATATTAAGCTAGAATTCTAATAAATAGAGGATTGCATCAAACTAGTCTATGTAATGACGACAGGCAAAGTAAGGATATGACATCACTAGGGGAATGGTCTCCAGCTTGTAGCCTTTAATATCAGTAATTAGGTGGTCGGTATAAACTGAATCACGGAACGAACAGTAAGTTTCATTTTCCTATTGCCTGACATACTGTTCACTTGGTATCGAATATCTTCCCTAAATATTCTCTGCGTTCATAATTTAAACTGATGCAGATTTTGAACACCTCCCTAAAAAAAATTGCAACAGTTTTATTTTTCTTACCTTAAAAATAGAATTTGAGTTTCTCGTCAATAGCCTTAACTACTGGTTGCCCTAATGTTTCCGAAACATATCACCTGCTTTTTGGATACGACCATGGTCCTGTATGTAAGAGCTAACGCCCAGCTGTAGTATTCGGGAGGAGGTGGCTTCAAAACCCCATCCAGCTATCCAGATTTCGGCCCCCCCCCCCCCACGTTTCGCGAAATGACTACAGACGAACGTATGGAAATTTGCTTCAAAAGGCCATGGCAGGTTTCGGCAAATTCCTTTTCCGCCTCTAATGATATCGACGTCGACAAGGTGTAAAGCTCTAAGGACATTCCTATACGTTACTATAATGAATGATTGTGTTGATGGTTTACTATCATAAGTTAGGTTGTTTGCAGACGACATACTATACAGTATTATAGGATCAAAACAGCAGGAATCTTTGAACAGCTGCAGGGTGATCTGGACATATCTAACTGGGTAGGTCAACATGGGATCCATATGAATATGAAAAGAGTCAGCTTATTAGGTACACAGACAAAATAAAGGCTGATTATAAGTATAAGGTGGGGAAAGAATTGCTTGTTGAAGACTTAAAATGTAAATACCTTGGCGTAACATCTGATGACAAACTCAACTGGCCAGGACACATTGGACAGGTAGAAGGAAAAGGTTTCGAAATCCTTCACGTGTTGGAGAGAGTGATGAGGGGATGTACGAGAGAAGTAAAGGAACTGGGTTACAAAACTTTGGTCAGAAGATTGCTTGAGTATGGAGGTATAGTACGGGAGTTTTGAGGGGGGGGGGGGGTTGGGGGTGCATAGAAGGGCTGTTAGATTTGTTTGTAGAATTAAAGTTAGAACACTAACCGATATGATAAAGTAGCTTGATTGGGATTTACTGGAAGACAGAAGGAGGGTGAAGAAACTCATGGGAGTGTACAAGGGTATAGCGGTGATGATGCGTGGGAAAGGTTTTGGTGAAACAATTAGGGGAGGTGCATGAAAGGGAAAAAATGACCATGACTATAAGCTGGCACTCGATTTCAGTCAAAAGGGTGTAGGAACATTTTCTTTTGTAGGTAAGGTTGTCAGAGATTGAAATAAAGTAACTAGATGCGATTAATAATTTGCCAAAAACGCTGAAAGAATTTAAAGTTGAAATTTGAAGAGGGCAAAAGTTGGTGGGTGGAGGAATGGAGAATAATGAGTGTGAAGGGAAGTTGGCTGCATCGCAGTTAAATGAAATTAGATCAGGTACTCTCACGGCACCTGTCATTGTGTGGTTTAATGAACATGAGAACTTTATCCGCGTTTTGATTATTTCAGTGAAGGCGATCATCACTGGGCGACAACAAAGTTACTGGTATTCAGATAGTACCCGCCAAGAATCGCGCGTGTGTGAGAAAGCCCCAGTGTGACTGATGTCGGCGGTCCAGCGGAAGAACGCGGAGCATTACGGAAGTGGTGGCCGTTCTTTGTTCTAAATTGCTCTCGTCGTGTATTAGAGTGATGGAGTGTTAGGGGAGCGTCAATTACGGGCGAGCAAACAGCGCTTTGTGAGTCGGCCGCTCAAAAATTGACGTGGATCGAAGCGGTGCTGGGTGGCAGGTGGCGGGTGATCAATACGACGCGCAGCTGGCGTCCGCCCAATGCAGCCACACCTCCACATATCTTAACAAAGCTCCGCGCTTCGCAGAAAGGCTGTCAAATGATTTTTGATTCTACTTTATCCTTCCGAATAAAATAAGACAAAACGTTAATATTTACTAGTGAATTGTAACTCCATTTGTGGACTATTTTATTTGCTGTCTGTATGGCCTGACCATGCAGACAGTATTTTAGTATATTTTTTAGCCACAGTTGTAGCTGGTAATCGTTATGGCGCTAATGACCTCGATGTTGACGCGCCCTAAAACAACACCAACAACAACAACAACAACTGTAACTCCATGTCAGACGCACCATGAGACACAATTGTATGTTTCCGAATTTGCTGAACGTGTTTGGTGTACTAACTTAAATATGTAGGCTATTAACTGAAATACTGAATCATGTAACCTATGAAAATGCTTCATGTCAGCCGTACTCTTAGTCCAAAACTTGGAATTATAAACAAACAAAACAATTGGCAATTCAAAATTATCATTTCATAAGCAATAGAGAACTTAATCTTTGAAATGGTGTCTCATTTATCGGTTTTGGTTACGTATTAAGGGAGAAAAAGGATTTGTCGCGAAAAATCACCTTCTAGATATAACAATATACTGTAAACATGTATGCAGTCACTTCGTAATAAGATTTTGTCTGTTCGAGAATTTACAGTGTGTCGTTCGTACTTAGAATTTTATCGTTATGGTATATTGGTTGCATTTATTATTTTCGACTTTTAAGATACTACCTGAAGCGCTAAAAAAATCCCATGATTTCTTCTGATTTTGTTTTTGATTTAAAAAATCATTCAAAGCTCATGGTGGATTATCAAGCAACAATATCAAGATTTCGTACATACAGGCTGCAATTAAGCTTGGGTGAGATGCTTTTAAAAATTCATTACACTCGGAACGCAAGAGAGCACCTCGCGCTTCTAAAAAGTTATCGAAAAACGCGTATGATTATGTAACAAAAACACGCTTCATATGAGATATAAAAATAATTGGACTTCTGCAGGATTACTATTAAACCATGTCTGTTTTTCTTTAGCTGAAGAAAGTAAGACAAGTTTCGATGATTAGTAGCGCTGGATACGGTTCGTTGGTATTAAGTGTCTGTTACATATTATTCATTGTTCGGTGATTTCTTCTGTTCATAATAGTGTTTAGGTATTTCAAAAGAGCTGGCTTGCAGAAGACATAAAGTGTGATTTGTTCTCAAACATTGTTCTTTTTCCTGTGCCTCGACGTGCAATTTATTCAGTTATTCTTTGTTTGGAGTCTATAAGTTTATTGGACTTAAGTAACAAAATCATTCAGCCTGCCGCTGTATTCAGGCGATATTGTAATAATATTATTCGGCTTTTTCAGACTCACTTTCCACCTTTTCAATCAATCAGGTTACTGTGAGAATTTCTTCAGACCTCGCTGGAGGAGTCATCACTGTTCATCTCCCCGCTCGCGCTAACCCTCAACACTCGTCTAGTGTATGTACTTTAACTTCTGAAACCCTCCGTACTGTGACATTCTGAAACCTCATCGTGGTGTATACAGTATATTCGTTGTTTAATCTGAATTTCACCTAGCTGTGATCTCTACGGATCACAGCGGCTGCTTCTTGAACTCACCGCGCGACTCGTCCCGTCTTGCAGTCTGGTGTTTAATACTACGCTTATCTCGCTGTGGCAGCTGCAGCCAGTTTTAAATATAATTCTATTAATATTCGAGGTGATCTATCCATCGCGGTTAGAGTGACCCCTGTTCTTTCTGGAGAGGAAGCTTTCCCATTTAATTGAGCTGAGCTCCGCGTCCTGGACCGCTTTTATGGCCATCTGATACTCATTCATTTTTTATTTCAAACTATACTTTTCGTTATATGTTTGAGCTAATCCCAACGAGCGAGATCATATCTTGCAAGTGTAAATATCGTGAAACCCGGAGCCTCATCCCACCGTGATTTCATTTCAGTAATCTATCTTCACTCTTCATACAAGTTGTTATGTCTTGTATGAAGAGTGAAGATAGATTACTGAAATGAAATCAATAAAGTGATTAAATTAAAAATGCCGAAATTTGAGACGCTCCGTAACCGCGAAATGCTAGCAGCACTGCAATAATGTGCAACCTTTAGTCTCCAATCTATATATATATTATTAATTATATCTTGGTATTAAATAATGATTAATAATTAAAAATGTAAATACTATGAAATTGTAAATATAACGAGTTCCACAGACGCTTTTAATATTGTACTGGGGTAGTTGTAAGCTCTTAGGTTTAGGTAGGATTAGTATTGTCTTTGGAGAGTCAGAGAGGAAGAGAGACGTGCAGAAGCAAGCACATAAAAAGGCTTGGCGTGAGGTGCGCTGTGGTGTAATTTTAGGAGAGAAATGTATTAATTGGTGATGTTTGTAATACGGTGTTAAAGTTGTGATATTAAAGGTGAAGTATACCTATGTATTATCGCTTTTCATTTAGTCGTTGCCAGACCTAAAAAAGTTATTAAAACCGTTGCACTTAACATTACGGGCCGGGTTTCCAAGCAAAGATATTCTTGGAACCGAACTGTTCCTTTATTAATTAACATTTTGGAGCTAATCCTCCCAGTACGCCCTTCTGAGCGTACAAAACTGGATATAAGCTCCCAAATGCATTAGCCTCACACAGTAATTAGTTTTACTGTTATGTGAGAAGGGGAGGTTACAAATGACGCAAAAAATTATGGGCATAGGGATCATATCAACCTAAACAGGTTCGTTTTGTTATAGTGGTCGTAGTTAGGTTAAAATTCGGAATCAGTGCAATGAAGAGTGGAGAAAGGAATGGAAAGCCAACAGCCCACACAACTGTCGGGTTAAAATGATCCAACAACCTGTGTTCCAGGATTTGACTTGCCTTTGCGTATTTGCTGTCAATTGAATAGATTTCGCACAGGTCACGGAGTGCGCAATGCAACCAAGCATAGGTGGGGTCTCCGTGAAGATGCGTCTTGTGACTGTGGTGGTATCCAAATTGCTGAACACGTTGTGATGGACTGTCCAGCAAGAAGATTATCTGGAGGCCTTCTCACACTGCACCAAGCAGGACCAGCTGCCAGAAGATGGCTTGAATCTATAGATTTAGTTATCTGATTGACATGTCTTTTGTTGTACTTGGCATACGATAATAATAATAGTAATAAGTAAACTATCTTTAATTCAACTAACTTTATACTAGTACCTGTTGTAATTTTATTCAGTCAGACCATTTTATATCCTACTGTCCGTGGTATATTGAATTTTTCTCTCTGTGCTCTCTTGATTTCATTTCACTGAGCAATCTTGATCCGACTACGGCATACCAACATGAGCTCACTTTTCCATCATGTGTGAGAAATGCAGTGATTTGCTCATCTACACGTGGCGTCTCCAGCTCAACTATGGCTGCCAACTGCACGCTAGCTCCATGTTATCTGTTCGCTCACCTGGATGTGATTTCATGACTGGGGTTCACCGGTAACATGCCATTCCCCGTGGAACACAGAGCCATATCTCACATTGCGATCTTCAGCCTACCACGTCATGGCATCTCAACTGGGTGTGATATCCTGATCCCTGACGTCACGTTCCTGAGAGATCTCGACTTGTCCTCAGCATCGCTGTGATATTTTGAGCTTACAACACCGTGACATAGCTTATGAGTTGGGTTCGGATCTTTAGGACAAGTCATTTTTTTTCTTGCCTTCTTTTTGAGATGAAATGCTGAATTAAACACTGATTCAACGTTTCTTATTATATTTAAATGTGTTTTATCTAGCATATAAATGCATATTTAGACCATTTTCCTAGTTTTGGTCATATTTCGATAATATTTATGGTCATATGGTCTTATTTTGACGAAAAATATGGTAGTTTTTTTTTTAAATAGTACCGAGAATTCAGTAGATATAGATGACAAGAAATTAAGATAATTATACACAGCATTGTACTTCTGCTATACAGGAGGGAAAAAAACTACTGATTTTCACTGTGGTCAGAATTCATCAGTCAAGAATTAAAGTTATACATTATTGTCACTCTCTAAACGTAATGTTCCGCCCGCATTTTAATCTCGACAATGCAGCAGCAGCATACCTGTGTCGATCAGCGTCAATCAATATGTCAATGAAATCTCCTCAGTCATCGTTAAATCTGCAGTGGATCAGTGAGTAGACCTACCACCAAGCCGAAAATAAAATTTCTGAGAGTACGAAGTTACGCAAGGTAATTAAGAGAGGAGTATTTTAGTACAGATGAAAGAGTTCTATTCTGTAAATTAACTGAAATTAAAGTGACTTCAACAAAACGATTTAAAATTTCATTTCCCAATTGAAGCAAATTATGCTGTCTACAAGAAAGCGACACAACTAGATAAAATAATAATGTGTAATTGAGGCTGTTTTGATGTATAGTAAATTTAAATGTTTGGTCATATTTCGTCATCTTTAGGTCATATTCACTCATCTTTAAGGTCATGTTTGCCTGCATATTTCTCTATTTTTTTGGTCATAAAGATCCGAACCCTACTTATGATGCATTGCATCTAGAACTTACCTAGCTACTACACACCTTCTGTTTCCATCCGTAAGTCAGTGTAGTTGTGCTTTCTTAGCGAATCGTAGTTACAGCAAAGTCTCATCTGTGAGTTTACGTCAGCGTGCGTTTCAGGTTGCGCTGCGGGGGCCACGAAGAGGCCTGCATCTCTTGAGCGTGGTACCCTGTGGCACCATCTCTTTTCACATACGAGATCAATCTCATCATGAAATCTTGAGCTCATCCCGTCGCATCGTTTTTAATGTTATATAACATTGCTCCAGTTCATCATGTTGGAATCCTGAAAGCATAATATCTTAAACATCCATTCGTTTATAACTTTATAGTCGATATCTCTTTCCCTTCTGTGAGTATAACTATCGATAGACCTTGAGCTAGTGGCTCCATACTGTCTTGACGTCACCTCAGTCTTACCTCACTGTAGCAGCTCGTTGTGTTATGAGCACATCTTTCCGTGCCATATTAGTGCATACGCCTAACTCATAGTTTGAGCTCAGCCATCCGTGCCACCGCGAGCTCAATACACTTCATTACTACTCGCAGTGGCGAATCGAGATTACTTCTTTGTCGTCACATCACCTAATATCTTCACTGTCAGAGAAGCATATCGATACCATGAGTGAGTTTACGTTATCTACGAACTCACCTTACTCTTTCCATTTCACGCTCTCTCTTAATGCCATACTCTCTGTTCAAGTAAATATATCGCCATTCGGCAGACCAGAAGACATTTCTGGTAGCCACGGAAAACCAAAATCTGGCTTTCAGATCGAACTCCTTCCTTCCTTAATGCCAAACACCTGGCTCGTTATACTATCCATAAGCTGATCTCGCAGCACCAACATTATTATTATTATTTGTCATGGAGCTAATTCCCCTGAAAATCTACTTTGCATTACGGACATTCTTTCACTATCTGAGATATATTGTGAAGGTTCCCTTTCCTTTACCCTTCAAAGCAAGAGTCAATTTTGTGGTATAGTACTCGATACCCTTCTACTTACTTTTCCTGATTCTTCAGCTAATATGCAACGAAGACTCACTGCCAATATGTATGTTATAAGTCACCATCGCTTTCTTCATCCGCCTCCTGATTTCCTGACTACCCAGCGTGCAACTTATATCAGGTGCCGATTTTGATCTTAGTTAATTTCCGTAAACAAAATAGCTGATACTGATCTCATCTCGCTGTGATATCTTGAGGTCACTTCGTCGTTCTATCTTTAGTTGTATTATCTTTGTTGTCTTCAGTTTTCGCTGTCACCTCAGATTAATTCTCATTTAGCTAACTTATCTACGATGTCGCCTTCAGCAACGAGTTTAGTTCTTCTCCCAGTGCCATCTGTGCCGGGCGACACTCCAAGAACAGACGGACGCCGTACTTGAGAGACATTTCTTCTGGCTCTGCTTGGAGTGCCATCTCGAGCTTCGTCTTGTAATCGTCCTGCGTATCGTCCAAGCTAGTGTTGTTATACCATCTGTGAGCTCACCTGGTTGTGATATCTCCGGCATGCCTTTCCCTGTTGTTGTGTATATCTTGATAACTCACCTCAGCGTTCGCCTCTCGTCTTTGCGCTGCTTTTGTGCCGAACGCATCATACAATGTTATAGTGTCATTTGTGCTGACCAATAGTGCAGATTAATCCAGCATCACTTAAACCTTGCAACTTACTCCGAGCAAACTCACTCTATTGTATTTCCTGCTCATCTAAAATCAGATATTAAGAGTTGTAAGCTTAAGTTCATGCGACAACGGGAATTCAATGACTGTGCAACTTATGTGAAACTGATTTCATATCGAGTTCAACTATACCGTAAAATTGTTTCTAATTCAATCAGGTGAAATGAGAAATAAGAGAACGTTAGAAAGGACGAAAAATGGTCAGCCTTAGAGTTAGTGACATAACATGATATGGAAAATTGAGGTATTCCAACCAATTGAAACGATTAATATTGCGAGAAAGATGAATAACAAGTTTTAATGTCAAAATAATTGCAGAAAAACCGACCCCTTTTTTTTACACCGTATGACAACGTTAAACAAAATACCAAGAACATATTCCCAGCAGAAATACACACATTATTCACACGAGAAAATAAAATTAACAAACAGTAAACCTTCATGGTCAAAAAAAAAAAAAAAAAAGAGAGCTGAACAATCAAGTAAAATTTAAGTAGTTTGAAAAGTGAAAAAGACACTGTTGGCCTTAATGAACAATACGAATCACAAAGTTTGCTCCAGATAGCACAGAATCCAGTCGGACAGAGAGCAGTCGGGGCTGAGTGTTCGCCATCGGAATACAAGGCAAGTCCTAAAACTAGTAGTTTTACTCATGTATTGCGATGGACTTTATGGGAATCAGCTCTCGAAAAAGAAGCTAATTGAAAAGTCTGTTGCCAGTTAACAAAACTACTCGAGCACTAGCGCTCAGCCACTGCTGGCGGTAGATGCATAATAAACGACGTTCGCGGAGGTCTGAATTGGCATCGTAGTGTGTATACTAGCTGATGTTAATCTCCACTACAGCCCATATTCTCCTATCCCTAGCTACAACACTGCAGTCTTCTCCTTCATCTACAAATTATTATTATATGTACGGGTTGTTGGCCTCACTTATTACAAATGTGAGGATCTATTCCCGATTAACATAACCTACAAGCTTAAAAATATTTCGCCAGATCGTTTGTTCTGATGTTGATGTTATAATCTGACCTTACCGAATACTCATAACATCGCTCCTACTTTCCATTGTTCTGGAAGTTGTAGTTCCTTGTCTAATCTCTGACGAAGGCTGTAGAATGGCAGCGGAAAGCTTATATACTCGAATAAATATCGCGGCATTACCGCAAAAGCCAGTTTTTAGTGACAAATACGGCCGCGGAACTCTAATATTATGGCGCGCTCTCTCCAAGAAAAGCCAAACAATCCAAATGCCCAAGATTAAGCTTAAGAGTTTTGGATACCACTTCAGACGTACCTTAGCTAGAAGACAGCGGTTGTCTGCAAGGGGAAAATCAGCCTCTTGAAATAGTGTGTCCGCGTTAGACAACAAGACCACTCATTCGCCAGTTTCAAAATGACAGCAGTCGTAAATTTGCGTGCATGTCGCTGTAGTACAAAGGAAACTACGGAAGTTGCGATGGGGTCGAGGCGTGTCCCAGGCGACACGCGGCGTGCGGCGCGTGCGTGCGGCAGGTGGCGCCACTCCAGCGCGCACGCGGCGCGGCACGGCGCACGCCGCGCGGCCGCTTTCATTAGCGGTCGCCACATGCGCTCTGCCCAGCCACATCTCACATTATCACTCGCTTCTCTGTTCCATTTCCAATAATCTTGATCTTTCTTTCGTTACCAGTATCTGCCCGATATGAGCCTACGTGAACCGATGAAATTATATGATGTATTTTGATTTCTTAGCTTTCGTTAGGTTTGATTTTCGTAGCGTTCATTCTAAATTGAATACAGCAATTTAGTTTAAAAATATACGGTAAAACTTTACGGGTGAAAAAAACGTGGAGTAAGATTTTACTTTACGAATCAATCAAATCCTTATCCTTCTTGCCATTTTTCAATGACTACTATCAAGCTGCTTGGCCCTCTTTGCGTATATAGGTATTATTTACATTAAGCGTCAGCTTGAGATTACATCTGACATCAGGTTGAGGCTATTAAAAATAAAAACATTTTTGCTACCATTTATTTGATTTATACGTTGTATACATGTTCATTATTATTACATGTATTTCTTAATTATGTTTTTTGTGTATGTCGTAATTGTCATTACTATCTAATTATCAGGTTAATAGAATTGTTGGTAATATTAGTTTTGATCATGGTCATATTGCGATGAGTGTTGAACTACTCTAGACCTGTGACCATGTGACAGCCACTCTTGACTACTTGCAAATCACTTCAAATACAACAGAAATTCTCCAGATCTTGCAGCGAGAATCCTTAGGGTCAAATACTGGGGCCAGTTAGTACTTCAGCCAGATCAGACCACGAGATTGTGACCATTGACCACTAAACCTACTTTTTCTCACTTCCAGATTTCGTGTAATGCATTTTTGGTTCATATAGACCTTAAATGCTTTGTCTACATGTTACTACATTATACGGTAGTCATTTGGTGACCTAGGAACTACACGTTCAAGGACCTACATCTATTGACTTATTAGAACCTAAAGGCTTTTCTGTCTTTCTCTCTCTCTCTCTATGTCATTTCTCCATCATGTAAAAATTTCAGTGTACCAAAATCAAACAACCTTACACAGCAAAATAAGATTACAATAATAGTTTAATTTCACACAAACCTAGAAGGCAATAATAAAAAATAAATTTTAACGATTTTACATAATCAAAACTAATCGTTCACCAGAAATGAATTGCGCCTGTAGTCCGTCAGAATGAAGACAGCTTCAGGTTTAGTAGACTAATTTAAAAATGATTCTTTCTGTCTACTTTTATGTTCACGGGAAAATGATTTTTAATTCCTCCCCTCAATTTTGGGAAATAGTTATACAGTGAACTTCCACACAAAAATCTATAGAAGTGACGAATGTTCTTTCGGCGTGATTGAGGAACTATTTGAGTCGATTAGATTATCACACTGTAGCTCTTCACTTGTTTCACTTTCACTATCATTATTAATCAATTCTGATTGAGCTTAAGTTATGGCCTGCTGGTATTTTCTCTGTATAGCAGATTTTGCACTACGCCAAACTTTTAAATCAAATTCTTTCACTGTTTGAATCAAGGAGTTGAGCATCTTCCTTGGCAATTCATTCCCGTACTCTACTCCTCACAAACGCTATTCCTTTAATAAATTAATACATCAGTTGGCCAGGTACTAACTTAATACTCCACGCTACAGCAGAGCAAACCATCGAATTGACTATCGCTCATGATAGTTACTACGAGATACTGAGAGCATTCAGCCATTAAAGCACCTTCCAGACGAACGAATCCATATAAAACCACGAGGTCACATGCGGCGACATAACATTCCCATCTTATCACGCAGTCATCAACCTCTTCCCATATGGATCTAATCTTTTCACCACAACTTACCTTCTAAGTTATCTTCTTCTTCCTGTGCACATTCATAATCACGTTCATTACTTACGTCATCTGCCCACATAACTTTCAACATCTATTTCAAATACTTCCTTATTCCTTTTTCTGGTATTTCTAAATTCCAATCTTCATTTCCATTACACATTTTCGGAAAACAATTTCTGAGTCCCATGGCGATGTTTAAAATTAAGCAATTTCTCCGTTTCAGCAAGGTTTTTTGCTATCGCAAGTGATATTCTTCTGTTAATTTTGGCTATTAATCATAATCTTATTTCCCAAATAACACAATTTTGTCACTGGTTTATTACATATGATCGTAGTTTAACTTAGGTTTGCTGCTACATTTCATGACATTTATTTATATTTAATCCTATTTTTTATCGCAGTATCTTATTCGTGTCAGTTAGTCAGTACCCTCAATCCTCACTCTGCCCTTTTTTATTGTTTTCTCGACAGACGTGTTGTATATTAGTGGACGTAGACTCTCACTCGCTCCCACACACTTTTTAACTGATGCGTGAATCTCGTGGTTCTCTAATTTCTAATAGCCTAGGTGGCTATACAGATAACAAATTAATTGTGTACCTAAATATTTTACACCTAACTTGCTTAAAATTCTGAACTTTTTTCCATCTAGCATTATATCAAATGGTTTATTTAATTCCACAAACACCATTATATTATGAATGTTTTCTCAATACATCTTTCAAATATTACTCTTAGCGCGAGAATAGCTTTTGTTTTACTCCATTTTTCCCTACTGTCAAATTAATACCCTTCTCATGTAATTTCCAGACATGTGATGATACACTTACTGTTCCATAATTTCCAAATTTGTCAGCATGTTTTTTCTTCTGGAGTGTGAGGATATTATTTATATTAAAGTCCGTGAAATCTTTCCTGTTTCCGATATCAATTTGAATAATCTTTTGATTCCTTTTTCTCCTGAATATTTTATTAGTTTTCAGTGACCTCATCAATTAATATGGCAGTATTTAAATTCAAATCTTCCCCAAAAACTCTCTTATTTCCATCGTTAAAACGTGGTTTCCTACATTGACAATAACAGAATCCCAGTTTCTGTACGTATTCTTTCAACCGGGTTCAGTTAGCTTTTTTCCTACCTGAAAAGAAGTTTCGCAACAGCACCTTTAAAATTTATACACCTCCAAGAATCGAGCCATTCCCTTTGTTACTTTCCTGCATCTTGAATATTTTATGCCATTTACTTCGATCCACGAATTCCAAAATTTCTTCCGTGATCCAAAGTTTTCGGCATACTTTTTTTAGCTCCGCATCTACAGTCTCTGCAAATTTTTCTATCCAGTTAGATCCTTTCGGTTTGCTTACATTCAATCAGTTTCACCTTAGTCGCTTGCTCATTCCCAAGAATTTTCGTTAATAACCTAGACATTGACGCGCCCTACGCCATTCCTCCCCCCCCCCCCCTTGAATTTCATTCTGCACTTCATTACTGTCAGGCTGTATGCTTTACAATTTAGAAGTTGGTTTTACTACGATATAATCTAGCTAATATCCAACTATTCTCCTGAACGTTTCAGAATGTTCATTTCACGTATTTGGAAAAATTATAACAGGCTTCTTCCTTACTCATATCTTTCTCCTAAACAACAACTCCAACAATATTCCATTTTTCCCTTCTCCTAGCACCGCATTTACTCACAGATTTTCCTTATTGAATTAGCTCTTCACTTTTAGTGTGCATTTTCCCTGCTCTTAGTCTTCTTGTGCCTTCGACATTTAAAATTGTTCTAAAGTAGTTGGTGCAGGCCTAGTTTCTACCGTCGTTAAAATAATCTTACACTTACCTGTTTATAATAGCTCGCCCGTTTCCCTTCTCTCTTGTTCATTAAAACAACTCGCACTAGAAATTCCGCTCGCAACTTGTGTGCTAATTAGACTTAATTCTCCAGACCACAAATCCTTGACATCCTCCCGCTTAATCTCACTAATACCAACAGCATCTAATTTAAATCGCTCAATCTTTTTCCCTTAAACAGGAAAAAAAGACTTGTAACCACACTGATTCTTAAGACTTCCGCGGCCGTCTTTGTACATGTTTTATAGCTTTACGGGCTATGCCGCGTCATTTCTTGGATTATCTAAGATTTCGGCTGTAATACCGGACATGAAATAAAATTTCAAGACACGAGGCTGCTGTGGAGAGAAGATCAGTGGTGGCCTCGACGTGTGAAAGAGGCAGCAGAAATCTTAAGGAATCCAACAACACCAACGAAGATAGCGGCCTGTTCCTCTGCGATGCTTGGCGACTGTTGCTATGTGAAAATAAATATAAACAGTATCTCTGAAGAATGCTGGAGTATAACAGCTGAAAGCCTAGATAATCCAATAAACGACGTGGCATAGCCCGTAAAGCTATAAATCTTGTAACCACACTGTTTCTGATAATTCCTCAATGAACAGTCCGTACCCGGAGATCCGATTAAGTAAGTATTTTACTCCGAAATATTTCATCCAAGAAGACGCCATTCCACTTTATAATTTGAAGGCATGCCCGTTATGTCTTTAGTTTTCACCACAGCCCATTCCTCCGTCCTCCTTTGAGGAGACGGCTGATTCCATAAGGGCGATCGTTCAGCAGGGGACACTACGTCAAGCAGAGGTCGACACGTCGTTGGAACATATAGTCTCTCGTAAACAATCTCCATACTACAAATCTAGAAAAATAATTAAGTTAACTCGATTTCAAACTGAACTCAGAGAAACTACTTAAAGAAAACAACATTTGAAAAATGGCCTTATGTCTGCAACGTGGTAAACATTGTTTCATCGCCCACCGATGTTGACTCAGATCTCGCACTGCGGCTGTTAAGCACGTCCTTAGCTGTCGGGAGCTGTTACAGGGCAGCCACTAGCCTGCTGTGAACAACCGACACGCAATGAATAACTGCTTGCTTAAACATTCGATCAATTCATTTTAAAATGTAAATTAATTTATGTGTCATTGCAGCGCAATTAACGCGATGTTTACATACACTGGTTTTAATAGTGTGGCCATGTATTGTTTAACGAAAACAACTTGTTTTTGCGTGCGTGATGTATTTTACTGAATAACTGTTGTCGAACACGCGTCCCGCGTTTCAGCTCAGAGCTTTGTTCCTCAAACACTAGATGGCACTGCATTTTTATTTTTAAGCTGAATAAATTGTCGACGCTAAATATTGACAAACTTTCATGCGATTCTACCTAGAAATGAATGATTTCTTTGCAGTTTGATTTTCACATCGGTGCACCTACTTACAGGACAATTGTTTTCAACATTCTCGAATATTTCCGGATTGGTGTTACTTTTAATTCTTGTTTCCTTTGTCGTATAATGGATTAAGAATTAAACTGTAATACTAGAGCGTGAATTAGTTCTCTGCTGATCGAACGATTCCGTCAAATATCGTCTATACAATTCCTCACAGAGCTGCACAATACCGCATCGCATTCCGGAGGACGCTTGCTCGAATCCCTGTCCGACCATACAGATATGGGTTTTTCATGGTTTTCACTCTAGGTGAATGCCGGGATGGTTCCTTCAAAAGGCCATGGCCTATTCCTTCCCATTCCTTGCCACCAGTCCTTTTCCTTCTTGAAATATTGAATAAAGAAAACGATACTAAAACACTTTAGGTTAAGTTCGGAGAAGTTATTATTCATTTTGATAGTTAAATTATTTATATTTATGACATTGTAATAATTAACCTTGAAGAGATTTATTTATATTTACAATTATCAAAAGTTTATTGTCGGTACAGCTTGATACTGCAGCATGCAAAGTAATAGCATAGCTTGGTTTGTTATTGCAGGCGAATTAATGCCACAGACCTCCTTGTTACTGTTGTTCACTTCTAGGTGTAAATTAATCCCATAGACCGGGTTCTTACTAATTCCACGTGCGAATTAATCCTGTAGACCTGCTTGTTACTGCAGCTCGCGTCTAGGTTAGAAGTCGTCTCATAGCTCAGTTTATTATTTCATCCTACTTCTATGTGCACAGTAATATCAGAGACCTGATTATTACTGCAACCCACATCCAGGTGCAAAGCCCGCTTCTAGGTGCAAATTAATACCGTACATATGATTTTTAGCCCGTTTCTAGTTGCAAAGTTATTCCATAGTCCGACTTATTGCTGCAAACTGATTCTAGGTGTAAATTAATCCCATAGTCCGGTTTCTGATTGCAGCCCGTTTCTAGGTGCAAAGTTGTGCCTCATAACTACTTATTAATAATGCTGCTCTCATCTAGGTGCCAGGTACAGCTATAGCTCGACTTGTTACTGCAGTCCGTTTATGGGGGTAAAGTAATACCATAACCCTATCTATTACTCCACACTAGTTCTAGGCACAAAGTAATCCCAAAGCGTAGCTTGCTACTAGAGCCCTCTTGTAATCCTACAGCTGTCCGCTTCTAGGATGAAGTCAAAGGTTTCCGTAAGTTAGCAGTGAACTCTTAGCTTTGGGATGAGATGCGCGTGATTTTATAGGTAAAGCTTTTGTTTGCAGTGTGCGCAGTCGTGTGTTAAGAATGTCTTAGGTCCCGGATGGAGCCCGTAACATCTTTTAATGGTTCCGAAGCAAACAGCGGAGGTCCGCACGTGGCCGGGGGCGTTCCCACGCGGCGGCGGCGGAGGCGGTTTATTAGGAGTGGAGCGAGCCCGGGGGCGGCGAGTGTTTTGCAATTGTCGGGGTGGCCCCGGGGGAGCCAAATTGGACGGGGCGCGCCGCCCCTGTTTGGAAAGGCTTTCCGCTGTCTTCACGGCGCACGGCCTACATATTAACAGAGCCCGCGGCAAGTCTTGCCACATGGTCCGGCATCACTTCAATAACACATTATACCATTCCCTCCATAACTCACCAACAACGCGACAGCAAGTACTCGGGACACAAAGTGCAACCTCTCACGGAAATGTATTTTCTCTCTCTCTTTAGAAGACTTGAGATGAAAACTGTTGTTACTATAGCGAAGAAAGTATTTAATAGGAAGAGGACATATTAATCGGAAAAGTAGATGAAGCACTGAGGAAAAGACTTGGCAAATGTTTCGTATGAAGGGTAAGTCTTTAACGGACAGAGGCGGACATTGAAACGAGAGGATTGTAAACGCATAAACGCGTTTATGAAGTAGAAGTGGAAGAGAATGGAGTGGATAAGCCGCATGGAAAAAGGGAGTAATGTTGAAGTGCTGAAAAGGTTTGGTGACAGTAGCAAACTACTGCAAGTCATAAGAGAAATAAAGAAGAACTGGATGGGAAACTCGTTCAGAGGGGAATGCTCGTTTAGAGACGGCTTGGGAGGACTATTTTGTGGGAGGAGAGTTAGAGGAAGAAGAAGACACAGCAGATGACATCAAAGGAAACAGAAACTACACCGCCGAGCGTGGTGGGTGAACGGTTAATGTTCTGGCCTCGCATTCGGGAGGACGCGGGTTCGAATCCCCGTCCGGGCATCCAGATTTTGGTTTTCCATGGTTTCCCCAAATCACTCCAGGCAAATGCTGGGATGCTTCCTTCAAAACGGCCATAGCCGAATTCCTTCCCGTTCCTTGTCCTTAGTCCCATCCCGCCTCTAATGACTTTTGCTTCACGCCTCGTAAGTAAGAAAGAATAAGTAAGAAAAAAAAAAAGAAACTACACTGATGAGTCACGTTACCTAGCTACGAGTCAGATAACTGTTCACCGTACAGTGGAACATCTACTTAAGATACCTTTGTATTTACCCATTCACAACATGTACGGCAAACAAACAATTGTAAATTAAAAATAGCCACTTTACCTGGAATCCTAACAAGATTCTAATGGAACAATAACAAAGAATATTCTCCTTCATATTTGTCAAGGCAGCATGTGATAGTGACCAAGATTCACATTCTGTTGTGTCCACATACCTGATTTCTATTACCCTTCGTAAAGATTCTGTTCCGCTGGAATTTTTGTGTCAATTTTCTAGGTGTAGCGACTTTACACATACCCCATTACGACACACCTCTGCTGTGACTCAGGAACTGTTACGCTGCGGTGTGGATACGTGACAGCAACACAACAAGAAATGTAATCAGAATATATTACACTGAGCTAGCAGACCGAGTACTTGAAGCACCAACTGAGAAACTGAGCCAAGTTGAGTGGCGTTGGAATTTGAAGCACACAGCTAACAGCTGAACAAGTGCCGTAGCTACTACTGAGAGCAAATGGTTAACTATCAGTACGTAATTTAAACCAAACTTAATGTCAACTAATTACCAATAGCAACAAACATCAGTCTCAGAGAAGTAATTAAAAACTGTTAAAATGTTCTCAAATGGTTTAAAAATCAGAAACTGGATGAACATGGGAATGTGCTCGCATATAACATTGCTGCTTACTTCTTTATATCTCACCTCAATCTAATTGCTTATTCATTTTTTAAAAAGACTAACAACATCTGGAACCAGTTATCACATTTCATATTAATTTATTACTCGACCGACTTATGATTAAATACAAAGTTATTAAAACATAGAAAAGTAACATCAGAGTCCGTCAGGGATTCATGAGAGATTTCTGATGCGCTGTCGTCTGAATTCTAAGTTATTGGAAGATATGGCTATCACAAGCAGTGAACTTATTCAAAACAAATTTCCTGTACTTCCAGTGCAGAAAAATCTTCCAGGTTCCAATAAGGAGGAAAGTCTATTTACTCGCTAACAGTGTAATTCGTCTCCACAGAAGAAGAGATTATTTTCATGTGATTACAATAATTTCAGAATTAGACAATATCCGTACATTCCAAGAAACTGATTGCTACAAGTGACAACCAGACAGTTAACTTTTTCTGTTGACAAATGTTATAACTACTCCGGATGAAGAATACGCACGGGTCAAAATTTTCCTATACGTTTAATTTTATATTACGTCAATGTTCATATTAAATTCCTTCACTGTATGACAAAAAAAAAAAAAATCCAGTTCCTGACTCTTTACCTATAATTAAAAACTTCGCTGTTCCCTTGTCTCTGAAATCCAACGCTAGTTTATATGCATTATGGTATTAATAGGAAGAAATTAGTTCATTTTGCTTATTTTCACTCTTTAGTGTCATATGCAATAACACTTTGGGCCCAACTAAACCATACAGACAAAGTACTCAGATCCTAGGCGTGTAATATGAATGAAGTGCGGGGATAGCAGTAGAACTTCAAACAGAGAGCTGTTCAAGAAGTTAGGAATTTTAACATTGGTGGCAGATTATATATACACGTTAATGTCCTCTGTAGTCACCAATTATTCATTATTTGAAATAAATGGTAAAAGACACAATCATGGGATTCTTATTAAAATTTATCTTCACAAGGATTACAAGTCGCTTTCATTTGTTCAAAAAGGAATCCTATACTCAAGGATGCACATCGTCAGTAAGTTCGCAACCGTCGTAAACTTCTGGCAGAGGATAAGATTAAACTCAGGAAAAAAAATTAAAAGAATATATAATTCAATACATACAAATAAAATATAATAAAAATTGTTTCAAAGGTATCTACAAAACAATTGCCACAATTGGTTGATATAATTAATGCACATACTTTTCGTTCTTTTCCACATGCCACAGAGCTAGCCTATTATATTGGGATCAATGGAAAATGAGTGTATTGCATTGTGTCCGCTTTTATCTACTACTGGCAATACTTGTGTCAATATCCTTCCAATCCGGATTGTCTACAGCGGCCTCTTGTCTTCCAGCTTCCTTATCATATGAGCTGCCCACTGTGTTTTGTAACCGAATCTCGCTGTACCTCCTGAAGCTGCTACATACGGTTGCACCGCATTAAGCAGAGGCCGGATCACGCCTTTGTGTCGCAGTTCGCTCACACCCCTGGTGCAGCCCCCGATCACCCTCTCAGTTCAATGCACGGCTTTGAAATCCCTCCCTACTGTTACCCAAATATGTCCTCCGAATGACATTATGGCAAAACATTTGAATATATTGCCTCCAACATGCAATTCGACCTCCACCGTATAATCTTCCAAAGGTTTTATTTCTATTACTCTATATGGTTACTATTTACTGGATTTATAATCTTTCCGTTTTTTTTAAATTTATTTTTTATACTTGTACGCAACCTTGGGTGGCTTTCCTCAACAGTTTTTTGTTTTAGTCTTATTGCGCAGCTTAACTTCTGACTGTAAACCAAAACGAGAATCTTTCATTAGAATTCAGATGAGGGGTGACTCCAGCATAGAGGTGGGCAAAGTGACTCACTGAAAAGAGCGGTGTTCATTTGATCACTCCACGAAAAGAACCAGTTCTTTTAAACGGTTCACTAGCTCAGTTTTATTTGAGACCTTTATTTTTTTTTTAGGTCTCACCCCTCAGAATCCGGTTACACCCCCACTTTTCGATGAAATATCCCCCTTAAATCGACTTTGATGCAATTAGTAGACTCGCGAACGACCCATCTCTACTCCAGCAGTAGTACTCTCGCCTCCACGTCCTGTTGTAACGCTTTTCCAACCTTTATTTCATACCCTTCAGAGTTCCTCTACCTACTAATGTTTTTTTTTTTATACAGTAGAATATTACTCAACAGAAAGTATCAAACGAAAGATGTACAATTTGACTATTTTAAGGTGATAATTCTTTTCACAGTCTTTCCCGCATGAATGTTTAATTATTAAATAATTTAGCGTTTTCTAAATGTGCATTTACTTCCAGGCTGGGGGTAAAAAGGTGTAATTTTCTACGTGTAAACAGCAGAATTCTGGACTTGTAGGGTAATTATATTTCAATTGATGTGGGTGTGTTTATCGTACATACATTTGTACCGTAACTGTAGTCCAGGCAGCGTTCTGCAGCTGTTTCGAATGAACCGATCCAATTGTAAAATCACTTGTACTTACGCTTCGAAATTTGTGTTGAGGAGACGTGCGTTGTGAGTCTCTTAAGTGACGTACGCGTATAATGTTTATGGACTGGTGTGGGTTGTGCTTTTTGAAAGCGATCGCCGTGGGGGTGCTTGCCCGCAGCTATGCCGGTCCACATTACACGGATTTGCAGCGCAGCGCAGGGCGGGGGTTGCTTATCGCTGATTGGGTCCATTGTGCAGATCCGAGGGGAGCGGACATAGCTGCAATCTGCTGCCTGTTTTATTGCCCGATGAATTAATTACTTTGTTATGGAGGGTGGCCGCCCCGAGAAGAGAATTTTCCGCGTGGCGAACTGTGATGCAGGGGGAGCGCTGAATCTCGCTCAAGTGTTCTGTCGGCGCCAATCACAGCTTCCACGGACACGCGAAGTGATGAGGTGCCAAACACCAAACCCAAACCTACCTGGCCGCCTTATTTATCTTCTCACACGAGACTCGTTTGCTCTTTAAAAAACTTTGCGTTAGTCCAACAGGATGTCCTCCCCCACTGACTGCAGTTTCCGGTGTTCATTATTCGGAACATTACGAACTTTGAACTTTTATTTCTTCTTCATGGGAATAATACGATGATTGCATATGATGGAATAATTAGTTATGATACAATGGACATTCTGAAGATAGATTGACCGCTTTCAACACCATCAGTATCCTTACATTCTCATCTCTGGTCAATCAACAGATTACGGTTTTTTTGCTATCGTCAATCTTTCGACTCTTTTGGTGCAATCCTCCATCACTTCCTATCTTCTGCAAACCTCCACATCTACATACCCCTTACAACCCACGTCCTTGATTATCTGCTTCATGTATTCTAATGTCTGTCTTCCTCTGCAGTTCTTACCTTGGACTGTTCCCTCCACTAAGAAATTAACCCTCAAAATATGACCTACCATCCTGTCTCTTCTTTCTGTAATACTTTTCCACAAACTTCTTTCCTCACTCATCCATTTCCAAAACTCGTTCATGTCATTCTTTGTCTGTCCACTTAATTTTCAGCATTCTTCTATAGCACTACATTTCAAATGCTTCAATTTTCTTTCTTTCTGGTAGGTCCATGCTTCACTACCATAAAGTGCTGTGCTCCGTACATAGATTTTTAAAAAGTTCTTTCTAAGTCCTAGATCAATATTTGTCAACTAAAAGATTACTCTTTTTCATGAATTTTTTTTTTTTTTTTTTTTTTTACGTATCATATTTCATTTATATAGACTTTAGTCACAGTACTGGGTTCAGTTTGCTCATGTTAACTACGTCACAAGTAAGCAAAAGTTAAAAATTGTAACTCGTCAACAAGGCGGAATCGAGCCCCGTGGGTGATCGTGGGTTCGTGTCCCCCTCCGACCTTCCTGAAATTGGTTTTCCGTGGTTTCTCGGAGCCACTTCAGGTGAATGTCAGGATGGATGCATCCGAAGGACAAGGCCTAATTCCTTCCCGTTCGTTATACACTATCCTTTGCCGCCTCTAATGACTTCGGTAAGGCGTAATGCAATGAGAAAAAAAAAACAATCCCTGCGCCATAATTTAAAAGAAATTACCTCTGCATAATTGTTTCACCAAATGAGGTAATGTTTCTACAAATAAAGGAATCTGACTGATCCAGATATTCTCGCATTCGTAGATCCACGGAAAGTGGAATTTCATATTGAAGAATTAGCTAACGCGGAATACAGCTGAGCTTTCAAAGCTAACATTCCCGGTCACACTGGCTGCCATAACTCGACAATTTTTCTGCCCTTTGAATTCAACAGAACACAGAAAACACTCTTTTAGCAATTAACACTTGTCCTCTTTCGGAGAACAACGAGGCAGAAATAATGTTTGCTGTAATGTCGCGCTCCATGCGACAGTCTTTAACTGACTTTTTTTAATTTTTAGCTCCGTTACTTCTGAGGAATTAGAATTGCACACTAGTTTAATTCTAACTAACATTAACTTAATTGTAAATTTTTTTTTTTTTAATCGTAGGTGGAGTAAATAATTATAAAGGGTTTAGTTGTGGTCCTTGAGACATGGTAATGAAATGAAAGCTGGCAACCATCAAAATGTTTCGATTTTCTTTTTAATTTATAATTTGTGGAATTGTTCGGCGCAAAACCTTTAAAAAATAGCATTCTCTTCATTATATCCGAAAATACAAATTTGGAATATTGTTTCAAAATTTCTGGTGATTTAGCGAGCATTCTGGAGTTTGCTTCTTTTTTTACAAAAAAACTTAAATGAATTATTTCAATAAATTTGATACATCAGCAGATAACTTTTTTCTCTAATCGGTTTGATTCAATGGAGTATTTCATGGATCCAATCTTCAGTACGTGATGAAAATACTTCTCTTAAACATTTACAAAACTTTGTTTGATTTATACTATTCGAAAGACAATTTCACAAAACGTATGATGAAAGCTACTATTGCCGATTTTTTAAAAAAGATTTCTTTAATTTTTTTTTTTTTAAAAGTTTTGTGAATTCAATTGATCACACGTTTTGTGTATTGCATATGCCTCAGCTTCGCCTGCGTAGCCATAGGCGTGCGGATGAATGCGTTAACGAATCCAGAGCAGGAAACAAATCTAATGTTGTGTAACATGCAACAAACAAACACAAGCGATAAACTCTCAGTGACGATTTAATGCCGAAACGTACGTTAGTATTCTTTATGTGCGGTTTATATTAGGCTATAGTATCTTTATAACATTTTACGTAAACAAAAAAATTACATTTTCGTAAAGATGAAGCCGATATGGCATATTTATATCCTTAATTGAATTACTACGAAAAAAAAAAAACGTGGGATCAACTCTTCATATAATTGTAGAACAGAAAATTAGGTTATGATTTTATCTGTAATGTGTAAGAAAGCATCTTTGTAGCGTATTAAGTAAACAAAAAAAATAATATCTTCATATAATTGTTCCGTCATTCTGTACGCACTTCACGTAAAATGTTTGAGGAGAAATTTTTCCTATTTTCCCTGTTTTTTGCCTGCTTTACGGCTTTTTAACATTGAAGTCGAGGTCATTAAAGGCGGGAAAGGACGGGGCAAAAAAAGGGAAGGAATTCGGTCATTACCTAGTTCAGTGGGGTGATTCGGGAAAACCATGGGAAACCCAAATCACGATGGCCGGAGGGGATTCGAACCGACGTCCCCCAGAGGCCAGCCCACCACGCTCAGTGAAACTTCATGACTAGAGGTGGACAAATATAAATGTGAGAAATTATCGGGGCATATATTAAGTCAAATCCCAAACTTTCAAACAGCGAAAGTTGATCGATAAATTAACATCACATTTTTTAATGCCAAGAAAAATGAATAACGACACAGAAAATAATTTGCGTTATGTTGCTACGAATTTTTAGGGTAATTGGATTGTTTGTATTGGATGTATACAATCTCTGGTTGCGATGGTAGTAAGAATCTTTTTACGTTAAAGATAGGTTGTGATATATTGCATCGCATGGAATCATAAGATATAATTCGAATCCCCGTCCGGGCATGCAGATTTGGGTTTTCCATGGTTTCCCCAAATCACTCCAGGCGAATGCCGGGATGCTTCCTTCAAAAGGCCATGGCCGAATTCCTTCCCGTTCCTTGTCCCCAGTCCCATCCTGCCTCTAATGACCTTAGCCGTTGACGAGGAGTAAATAACAATAAAAAAAATCAGATTTGAAACAAGACCATAAGCTTCGAAACTGCGAAAGTCCATCCTAATCGGTTCTATAGATTTTGCGTGAAGCCAGAGAGATTGAGTGTGCTACACATTGATATACGACTAGAGATAAGATCTATTCTCTACCCTAGACGTACAATTACAGAACGTTTCAAGTTGCTCCTAGGCGCGTTGCTGTTAGTTTCTAGGCCAAAGTGCCTGCGTTGAGGTTCGACCGCTGTACACATTCCAAACCTTGCCGCGAGATATAGGCGGTTATTAAGACGAGAGCTCAGCGCAACGATAGTATGGTAGGCCTATGTTTGTCAACGTTTCACTTTATATTACAGGTATAACTTATTTAAGTTTGCTTATTACTTTTTGTTTTGCTAATAGTTACACTCGCTCCATTAAAAGATTCGTCGCCATTTTTAATTTGTCCCGCCAAAGTTTTTACCAGCTTATTACATTTCAAATATTAATTGATTTTTTGATCACTTGCGTGAAAACAATGAATGTATGTGGTAAGACTCATGAGTATGATAGGAGACAATTGGTAAAACTATGTTCTGCCTCCGAGTTACACTGAAGTTACTAAGTACTCGCAATGTGGTTACAGCGTTTCCCCGAGGTCAGATGCCTCAGTCTGTGCTGGGAGCGGCGCTTTTAAAATACTGAAACACGTCGACGAGATTAGCGCCGGCAATATTGGGCAGGCAAATATTTGTCGGTTTTATCGGCGAGTCAGAGGAAGCCCGCCACGTGTGTCAATAGCTTGTTAACAAAGCCGCGCTCATTACCGACATTTGTTTTCGCAGCCCCAATTGCTTCCTGCAGCTCGCCACGCGTCGCTGGCGCGCCGAACCTCCCGCGAATAACAATCTGCCTGCTTTCAGGCTCTCCCGCCAACAGGTGCGGACCAAACTGCCTACCATTATGTCTTAACATCGACGCGTTTTGGACGATAGCTAATAATTTTGAAATTTCTTTCTAAGCTTATAAGAGAAACAGCTGATGAAGATTTTTAAAACAATAGTTCTACACTTTCCTCTTGTTGCAATGTTGCTTGTGGTTGTGGCTAACAAGATAAACTATTTCTTCTCCGTATCTCAGTTTATTTTTGTTCTTCTTTTAATGCAAACTTTTGCTTGCTCGTTAGATTTCCAGCAACTGTAATACTTGATATAAGAATAAGCATTGTATTGACATTCAGATATTTTTATTTATCTTATATTCTCCGAACGCTTCCTCTGATACCAACAACAATCTTGACCGCTTTAAAATTACTTGAACAACGTTCAGTTTAGAAAGATTGCGAGGTCCATTTTTGACGCGGGATCAATCTTTTAACGTTCTTTCCACCAACTATCACTCCGAGCATATAAATCTCACAATTCAATTTCACATCATCCTTTTTCTCTTCTTTCGACTCAAATTCAAACTGAATCTTTATTCCACTCAAACATTGCTCTTTTTTTTTCTTTCTTTAGTCCCGTTCATAACGTTATTTATTCCATCTTCCAACAACAATTACGCTTCTCCAAATCTTCCTGAATGTATGAATCTGAGCAAATAATCGCTATCTTATCTGTTACTCTTTTCCCTGATGATTATATACATATTTATTTTCTTAATTATAACTCGATCAATGGCCTTTTACTATTATTTAAATCCTTAATATTACAACTATTCTTTGTGTGGAGCTCTTTCTACAATCTCTTGCTCATACCATTTTAAGGGCTTACTATGTTATACTCTGTAATTCATAATAATGTTGGTGACAGAGGGTAATCTGCAATACCCTGGTCTCTACTGTGTGCATTCCAACCAGGAATTGAACGAGAGATGAAAGAATTCGTGTAAGCATCAGTACGTCACATTACTTCTTTTAGCTTTTCCGATTAGAGTGGTTAATTATATGATTTCATCGACCAGGCTTGCCCACGAAGAATCAGGCTGTATTCTAGTATTTACAGCGTGTTATGGATGAGAAGACCCATCTCACCCCGAACACGTTTAAGCCGTTGCTCGTTTAACTTTGAAGTCAGTTAATTTCATCAATCAAAAATGACAGGAACTATAGTTACGAAGGAATGATAATCACTGTTCGAAAAACATTCTATTAACTCTACAACTTACCCATTTGTAAAAACAATATTTCAATATGATTAACATCACTGTTTGACATGATTTTTAATATCTCCATGCTACGGAGTCCCAGACACACATACCTGCGTTACGACAATCCACACACGACGCTCTGCTGGTTGCAGTCGTAACAACCAAAGATCTTAACACTACTTATCGATACTATCCCCCAGAGACTACGCCCACTATTATTGAGTAATCCTACGATACAACAAATTAATTTACGTACATTACTACAATTATTTATGAGCATATACAATTCATTAAGGGAAATTTAATGATTGGTGGGGTGCGATACTATCACAATTTCTCCAATCTTGTCTCTCGTTGCGACCCAAATATGTAGCGGACGAAGTATTTCCCCGCACTCGTATATAAAACTCATGTTTGCCAATAAATTCAAACTAAACCTCCGTCGTCTGCCTGCCAGACAATCCCAGCCCGATCCATGTATGCATTATTTTTCGTTAAGGCTGTACTTCAATCAGTCTCTTACGGTACGGATCCAAAACAGCAGAACAGTAATCCAAATGTGGACGCGCCAGTGTGTTGTTTGGTATCTCCTTTGTTTATCTTATATCTTTAAACGAGCAATTCTTATGTATATATCGGATCTCGGAAACGGCTATGACGATTTGGATGAAATTTGATATTTAGATAACTTTTTAACTTTTGAGATTACGCTAAAAAGCGAGTTTACAAAATACGAACAATTTTTTCAATGGGTATCGTGAAAACGCCACTAGCGCCATCTCGTAGACAATTCAGATACCAGAAAGCCTACAAATAATTTTTCTTTGATTTCAAAGAATATTTAAACGAACAGTTCTTGTATTCTGGCTGACCCGTGGAAATATTAGCACTGCAAGTTTAATTGTAAAACATTTAAAAAGGAAGATAATTAAAAATTTATCATCGGTTTTGTCTGAGGTGATACTTTACAGAAACTTCTTTGAAAATAATATTACCGGTACCAGTTATAAAGTAATCATCGTTTACTTTTTGACCGTAAAAAGTGGTTGTTAGTTTGTCATTAAATACTACCACGCGAGGTATGAGCATAGTTTTTTCGGAGTGAATGAATTTAACACTGATGATGTTCCATCATTACCGTGACGTCAAAATCTGATGAATTCTTATAGAACTCAACGAAACATATCGAAAATAAAGAATAAATGTTCTTAAATCAGTTATAGGTATAGTTCCTTGTGCTTTTGGCGACGTTTCTTCTGGTGCAGGCCGTATTTCAACCTAACAACAACCATTAGGAACAAAATAAAACACTGAAAGTACATTTCCACCGTATAGACATAGTGGTTTTGACAGATTTTTTTTCTGGTCCAGACCGGATCTAATCCTAACCTCTTCACTTGAGATACCAGAAAAATAATTTTCGATTTGTCTCGACGAGTTTCATTCGAATTCATTCAACTTGGCTATGGCGAAGTTTATCTTCTGGTTCAGGTCGCATTTCAACCAACCACGTTAATTTTTGACATACAATATCTCGAGAACTAAGCGAGATATATAAAAAAATAATATTTTTTACTTTCAATTTTTCTTGTCGAGTTACATAAGAATCCATCATCAAGGGTTATCGTAGAATCCTCTGAATTACCACAAATCTCGCACCATTAATTAATCCTTAATAATAGCATTTTTCTTTGAAAGCAATTTATGAGGCGCTCTCGAAAATGGATCTGGCGATTTGGATGAAATTTCATATTTAGATAACGTTTTGCTTTTCAACTTTTTAACACGAGATTTTTATTTAAAAAAAAGGCAATTTTTGTATTTGGATTCTCGGAAACGGCTCTAACCTCATTACGTAGAAGGTTCAGGTACCAGTAAGACTACTGATGTTAGTTAAGCTTCTCTTTAGTTAACTGTGCACCTCAAAACGCCTAGGAAGCCTTCAAGCCTTTTACGTTCATCAAACTTCACTGGAAATCTTTGATATTGAACAGAAATCGAAAGATGCCGAGCGAAGATCAGTCACCCAGGTACTGCGTTATAAGTCTTCAAAATTCGACCTATGAATCGCAGTCTAGAATTAGCTCTACGTGTGATTGAACTTATCTGCAGGTCCCATTTCTTGATGCTTTACACTGTTACGCCTAAATACTTCAGTCACCATGCCAATAGCTGAGCTGTTTATATTGTACTAGTGATTCTTTTAGTTAGTTTGTCGAGTTGGTTTTGCTTTGATCCCGCACGTGGAGCGTACTACTGTCGTGTCTACACGGGAGACGGAGTTGACGCTGCGTGGAGAGGACGCTGTCGAGGACCACTTGAAGAGCTCCTCCAGGTCGCAGTACGACAAACAACATGCTGCAGCCACCACCTGTTGCAACTGCAACCTCGTCTCACCTCGCATCGCAGGTCACGCGAAGTTCCAATGCAGAGCTACTAGAGCCAGTAACAAAGCAACTCGACAGCTCTGACGCCTCAACCCAATGGGACCGACTGCGTGGCCTCGCAGCTCAGTGGCAAGTCTTAGCTGGGGAAACGTGACAGAGGGTGAGCGACAACGCTGGGACATTGCATTCGGGAGGACGCGGGTTCAAATCCCGTCACGCCATGCTACTTGGTTTTCCATTGTTTCCCAAAATCGCGTCAGGCGAATGCCGAGACGGTTCCTTCAAGAGGCTATGACCGAATTCCTTCCAGTTCCTTGTACTCAATCCTCTCCCGCCTCTAATAACTTCGACGTCGACGCATAAACCCAGCAACAAAAACGAAAAAGGTAGACAGTTGGTAGCCGCGTGAGCGGTGTGAGTTGTTCGTACTGTTACTGTTGCAGTTTTGTTTTGAATTTCATCGGGAATGACCGAGCGTGGTGGGTGAGCGGTTAACGCTCTGGCCTCGCATTCGGGAGGACGCCGGTTCGAATCCCCGTCCGGGAATCCAGATTTGGGTTTTCCATGGTTTCCCCAAATCACTCTACGTGAATGCCGGAATGTTTCCTTCAAAATGCCATGCCGGATTCCTTCCCGTTCCTTGTCCCCTGTCCCATCCCTTCTCTAATGACCTCCACGTCGACGAGGCGTAAAGCCATAAGTAAAAAAAAAATCATAGTGACGGCCTTATCAAATGACCTCACATCGGGTTCTGACGTTACATTTTGTATCAAGGTGAACCCTTGTTCACTTCTGCTTCAACCACTGAGAAATCTAAACAGATTTGTCGTAGCAACACGTTATGGAGGAACTTGCTACGAGGAGCTGGAAGGACACTGCAGAGGAATTAAACACTTGAGTGGACGCAGGCATCGTGAAAATCCTTTTGGGTTCTTTTCTATTTGTAGCACTTTGTTGGCTCAATCCCTTGTTCCGTACCTCCGTATAGTTAGTAACTTTTGAATCTATTGTTTTATATTCCAGTTACTGTTTGAGATCACCCAATCAGTAACTGATATGAGAAAGGTGCTGGATTGGGAGTCATTGGAAGACAGGAGGATGCTAGGAGTTTACAAGGCGTGTGTTGGTGATGGAGCTTGGTGCATGGAAGGGAGAAGTTGCCCGTTATCACAAGCCGACACGCGATTTCAGACATATGAGTGTAAGAAGACTTTCTTTTTTGGGTGACGGTGTTAGGGACTGATATAAATTACCAAGGAAAGTGATTAGTAACTTACCAAAAACACTGAAGGAATTTAAAATTTGTAAATGGAAAAGTAGATGGGGAAGGAATTCTATCACCAAAGTATGTAAGATAAGAATAAAAAAAGATAAAGGGGTAGTTAGGTGACTAGGGATATTGCCACCGGAGCATGCACTCCATCACAATTAAATTCAATTCAACTTACAGGGAACGACGAGCTAGCAATTGTGGCTTTACGTCTCTTCCACGTGGAGATCATAAGAGGTGAAAGGGCTAGCGCTGAGGAACGGGAAGGAATTCTGCCATAGCATTTTAAAGGAACCATTCACGAAATGTATTGTAAGCCATATAAGGAATGTGTATGCCATGTAACACTATTTAATCAATAAAAATCTTTCAAGTACTATACTAATTTCAGGCATAGTTTTTGGAAAATTCTTTTGTAAAGATTATTGGGTATTGTATCCCTAATAGAAGTGGAACCCAAATACTTTGATCAACATTAGAAGCTCAGAAACGAGACTGCTAGCAGCATCAAATTGGCGCAGCAAGGAGGTGATGACAGCTGCGTTTACACAAGTGTCTCGCCAGCCAACACGGTGTACTGCACGCTGCCGTCTCTCATAGTAAAATATGAAAAACGTGCTAGCATTATGAGCCTGACGCGCTGCGAGACAAAGTGCTCTATCCAACGTACAGGTATATACGTTCCTGCCCTCATGCACTGAGTGAAGAGCATCTGTCAGCCATTGACACTCCTCTGGGAAGATGACTCTATCCTACACAACGCGTAGCCAAAGGAAAACGATAAGACATTACGGCTTCCAACACGAAACTAATAATCTAAACATTTCTTAACCATATCCTCAATTACGTCTTATAGCTTTGTATCAGCTGTATTTGTCGGATGGCTGTGGTGGATATTCTGTACTGGATTAAACTTGTTTCTTCATGTTTCCCTAAGACTTGCGAAGCATTCCTTCTTCTCTGTACTGCGATTCTTCTTCTGTTATTTCTGGCACCTAAACGTTCGGCTGCATGGGATCGGAGAATTATATGTTTATTGCAACATATTTAATGGTTCTGTTACAAGTAAAAATACATTTATCTAAATTTCCGAATCGGGTACACGTGCAAAGCCACGTGCTGTAATATTTTATTGTTCGCCAGCATTATTTGATATGTTTGCATACAGGTTGACAGCCTGGAGAGCTGGCGACTGCCCATTACAAGACACGCGCCGCTCCATCGACCTCACCTCCAGTGTTTGTTCGCAATTAACGCAACATGCTATTGTGCACTGCGACAGGTTCATGGTTACCATAGCAGCGCTTGTATCACAGTTTCTGACTGCGCGCCCATCTATATGAGGAGATGCGTCACTCATACTACTCGGCTCCCCAGCAAAATCTGAAAGTAAGTGATTAAAACTCTGTCGTCTGATACGCGAAGTAGTTTTTTACCTGTTTGCAAGTCAAATAGCGGTGAGTGCGTTCCCAGGTGACTCGACAGATTCGGCTTCACTTAGCCGCAAAGTAAATCGTGTTATTAGTTGTTAGTGAGGTTGTTGGGCCTCCTCTGTCGCGGCTGCTCGTCGGCGGAATTTAGTCGCTGCTATTAAAGTTACCATGTGGATAACACTGCCTTGCAGACTCACAACTCGCTTGGCTATTGTAGGTGAAGTTTATCCGCTACTGCCCGGCTAGTAAACTCGCCGTGTGCAACAAGATCGCTGCGTGTTTACAACAGTTCAATAGTCGAAATTTCTAGAGCAGTCTTTCACTAGTTCGAGAATTATAGCTGTGGTCATTTTACTTGAACAGGGGTTATGAATAAGAAAAAGGGGAAGTAGAGAAAGATGTGAGTGAAACAGTGGGTGGGAAGAAGATAAAAATATGGTGCACGCAGCATTTGATTAACAGAGCTTAAGAGTGAAGATGCAATAGCCAACCGGAATACTTTGAGAATATGAGGGACTAAGTTCGATGCTTTATTGCACGTTATTAAGACACAAGAATGGCAATTCCGACTGCCACTAAACTAGATATTATACTACGTTCTTTAGCAACTGCTGATTGACTGAAGTCCCTGAGTTTTGATACAACGACTTCATTATTTAGAGTGAGGGCGGGGGACTTTCCTATCAAGTTACCCGCCACTGGTTCGGCAGGTGACTGAGCGAGGTTACAGCTGTAACTGGTTGACTCTCACCACGTAACTGCGACAGACTCATCCTCCTACCCTGCTACTTTACTAGATGGCGGTTGGTTGGTGACGTCGTACAGTGTGACTGAACATCTAATCCTGTTAAAGAGGACCTCAGAGTCACAGTGTGTCCTACCGCACTCCACAGAGCTTTGCTAGAGGTAAAGGCCATTTTAGGGTCTCATAAAAACTACTGACCAGAAGATATTTCGAGTCCTAGTCGTACGCCTTAGCCAACTGAACCACCTGTCAATCAGAATCAAAAGCAAGTTGTCCAGCAGAAGACAACGCGCGTACACTAAATGCTGAATGTGAATTTTACCTAAGTTCCGGAATTTTCGAGGAGTTAAGACCTATTTCTAAACAAGCCGAATTTAAGAAATCACAACAACGACTGATGAAGGGAATGAGATGGAACATTCTTATTTCAAAAAATAGAATGCGTATTAAACTTGTCAAAATTGCTACATGCGTGATGCGTCGTGAGGAGTATTCAGTATTTGTGCAGCCGATCTCGTCTCTCATATTGCTTCGGGCTTTGCGCGTCGTCCACGTCTAGGTAATTAGAGTGGTAGAGCATGGAACGCACTCTGATAATCCCACATGTTGCTCCTTATAAACTTCGTAAGACACTTATAATTGTTTTCTCACGCATAGTGTCACCAAATTGAGGTAAAATATTTTTGCAGTTCACGTGCTGGCCTGTCGTTCGGGAAGACACAGTTAGAATGCCTGTCTGGCCATTCAGATTGCTTTCCGAAATCACTGCAGGGAATACCGGGAAGGCTCCTTCGAATGGCTATGTCGGAATACCTTCCCGTTGCTTACCCATTGAATTGGAACACAGTGTCTTGTTCTATTCGAACCGTGTCACTACGTATATCTACGTTGTATGTAAACAGACTGTGTCTAACCCGTTACCCTGTTCCGATTGTGGTCTCAGTTCTAGAGAAGGCCCCAGTTCGCAACCAGGTTCAGGAGGTAGTGATGACCCTCTGGACGGTTAATTGCCATATCAAGAGCCAACGTGACAGAGAATTACTTCCTTCCCATTTAAAAAGGAAGGCCACCACTTTTTTCGGACTGTTATGAGTAGAATAAATATTTTACCTATAATCGAACTGGGGCATTTCTAAAGACATAAAATAAGTTTTTGGGACCGCAGTCATACGTGATGTGAGCCATTTGTTGATTTTGATCATTTCTACGCGTCTTATGGTCGATTTAAAATGCATTTTACAGAGCCTAAACGTGGAAATAAATTAGTGTTTAGCGACAAAAAAAAAGCAGTTTAACGAACCAAAAAAAATTGTTAAAGGTCATGCTCACGTGAACTGGTAAGGCTGAAATACGAGCATGTTAAGTATTTCGACCTGCGAAATTTGAAGAATTTCTGTTTAGTTTCAAGGCACCTAGAGGTATGAAAGACGGATGGAGATGATCTCAATATGCAGTAAAAACAATAATGAAAAATAAAAATATGATACAAGGTACTAAAGAGAAAGGAAGATAGAAATCATCTACGTTGATGACGCTGGATAATCTGTGAGTGAGTTATCTCTGGTTCCTCCTAGACAGCGTGGCTTTCGTGGCGCAGAAGGCGAAACCTGGACGGTTACAAAGGCTCGCTAGACCACATTCAGAGCTGGAGGTCTTTATTCAGTTGACAGAGCTGCTACATGAAAAATAAAATAAATACTAAGAATGATAAATTAATATGTTCTGACCGTACACGGAGAGCTGGATTCACCGTATTGCCAAAAATAATGAGTTATTACGTTCCGAATTCGCGGAGAAACAAGAAATTATATAATTTTAACTATTTTTACGTAATCGATTAGTTCATTTTAGTGAGTAGATTGTTAATTTGTTTGTGACAGAGAACAATCGGTGAGTGATGTAAGTGTGCGGGGAAAATAGAAAGCGACGGTGGGCATCTGTGTTATCTGGGCGGACATCACAAACAGGTCCAACGTCCACTCGCCTGACTCACGCCCTCAGCAGCATACTCAAACAAACAAGTCTACCAAAATGTTCATGCATACCAAAATCCAGTACCTCGAATTCGCTTTGCTTGTAGCTTGAAAACATATATGAATTGGTTCACTCGAAGGTGACTCAGTATTTGCTGATTATCTTTGACGGACGTCTTGTTTCCAAGAACTACAATCTCTTGCCTTCCACGTATAGTAAAACCTTCCTGGTCTGGAAGCTATCTGAAGAATAACCTCACATCTAGCATACATTAAGCCATAAAATGGAGGACCGAGAAACCGCTAGCCTGACAACTTTAAAGACCGAGTTTCGTTCAGCCAGTTCTCACCCTGTCAAAGACCTAGTAATATTTGTAAAAACAACGTTGACACCATAAAGCGGGTTGCTTGCCATTTTTTTTTCACTTGGTAAAATCTCATATGTGGAACCTGGAGAGTTAATATTGTTCACCCTGCAACGGTATACGATTCGGTCAAGAGCCTTGTTAACTGGACTGTGGAGCAAAAACACTGCTGAACTGGAGAACGGAAATATCACCCGTAGGAAGAAGACGCCACGTGCAGCAACAGCGCTCGACTCCAAACACGAGGGAAGAATCCGGGCAGTAATACCAGATCAGTGTTAATTTCATCGTGATGCCACTTAGATAGAAAAAACACCTTTTCGCTTATCATGGCCTTTGCTCTGTTAACCTAGTTCGTGGGTCATCTATTTGCAAGAGATCTTCTCATGCAGAGAAGTTTTAATTACAAAGAAGTGTTGTCTGCGAAAGAAACTTTGAGAGGGCGAAGTCATGTAAGAATCTCGAAATTACCACCACGTGTCGGGGAGAGAGATGTGCAGGATAACTCTGATTTCCGTTGAAATTAGACTTTCAGTTGACTTCCCGGATTAGAAAGAATTTCAGACTCTTGAGCACATTTACACAGCGAGCAGAACCAAAGTTACAAATAATCTGTTAACAATTACTCCGTTCTTATTGTAGCACTATTTCATAACAAGAATGAATTCCACGAAAACAAGCTTCAGAGAAACCCAGTCTTTTTAAACCGAGGGAACATTCCTGCGAGATGAAATACATACACACCACAGTCGCGCCAGTTCTGTTTCATTTGCACTGTCACTTTCGTTGTTCCGTGTAGAGCTTGATGTCGTTTCCTCCAAGCTCTGCTTTCCGGTAACATTTATATAACTCATCTAGCAGGTGGGAATACATTAACCGGGCATACTTTCAACATTTCGAACAGATGTCTCACTGAATTTTTTGGAAAAATGCAAATAAATTTGGTACATGATGCTTTCAGTGTTCTTAAATTGATTTCGCCAGCCATAATATCTTAGTAACATGGTTGCCAGGTACTGTGGTCTTTCCTCATAGTAAAACCGAGGGTGGTGGGTGAACGGTTAACGTTCTGGCCTCGCATTCGGGAGGACGCGTGTTCGAATCCCCGTCCGGGCATCCAGATTTGCATTTTCCATGGTTTCTCCAATTCACACCAGGCGAATGCCGGGATGCTTCCTTCAGAAAGGCCATGGCCAAATTCCTTCCCGTTCCTTGTCCCCAGTTCCAATGACCATAATAGCCGTCGACGAGGCGTTTAAAAAAAAAAAAAAAAAAAAAAAAAAAAAAAAACTACTTTTCTCATAGTAAGAGTCTAAAGGTAAACATTGATAACGAGTCTTGTTTAGATTTTAGGGAAAGTATTAGGTATATTTTGAGGGGGAATATTTCAGACACAGGCGAATGGAAATTTTCAGGAAACAGTTATCGCGGGAGAAGCTAGACAACAAACATGAGACAGCGAAAAACTTTAAAGTGAAAATGCGCTTAAACTATAAACAGGCGTGCAGAAAAAATTCATATCTGGAATAAATTCAGAACATATATCGGGATGTGTGTCAGAACTTGTGTCAGAACTTTTATGAGGCTTTCACTGATTTGTATGGGTATCAGCCTGGCGTTTACATCAGCATACAAAAGTATCAAACCTTATCGCGCTATAAAGTAACATTATTTTCATTTTAATTGTCAAAGCAGTAAAGATTAACATTCGTAAATCGCAATAGAAGATGGAGGTTGAATTTTAATACTCAAAGTAGGTAAGATTAAAAAAAAATAAGTAAAAAGATAGGGACCATAGATGACTAGAAAAATTGCCACCGGAACATGTGCTGCATCGGAATTCGTTGGACCTGTTTCTCTGCTTACATGCTAATGAGAAAGCGAAGGAAACTTAAATGATGGAAAAAAAAATATGTATCAACACGTGACGCACGTAGTTCTTACTTCATGTTAATGAAATTACTAACTTAGGAAAACACAAACTGAACAAATAAAGAATGGTAACATTGCGCTTACGGTAGTTCCCGCGTTTGAGTTTATGGTTGTTTTAAGTATGGCTAATACGCATGCGCGTGTATGAGATATAAGTCAAAGGTGAAATGAGCATATACGAAATATATGAGGGATATTTATGATATGCTCCATTGTTTACCAGATACATGAGCTGTTGTATATGAGGTAAAGTGCAGAGACCTGTCAAATAGACAAATCCAGATACAAGTTGCGGCACAAGTATCCAAGTATGAACATAGCTTAATAAATACGAGACAATTGAAGCGCACAAACTCCACCTAAACTGCATTCCCAAATCTTGTGAATGCTTTTACCTTTATCTCACTTGCAGATGTCGTAGCAAACATTTCATCTAGTATATAGTCCTTCTTTAATACTTAAAAGTCCATTCAAATTCCGCAGAAATTCTCGAAATTTCAAACAGCGAATCTTTAGGTCAAACACAGATCAGCTTTGTATTTCAGCTCACGCGGTCATGAACTTTAACGCCAAAAATTCATTTTTGGTCACTTGTGGTTCTGCGCAAACGATTGATGGTTTAAATCTACATTAAAATATCCAACAATGAACAATGTATTTCACCTAGAAAACAGATTTTACTAAAAATGTGATTTATTAGCGCTTCTTATGATGCTAAATTCGTGACCTGTGAACTATTCTAGATCCATGACCATGCCACGAGCTTACACATAGCAATTAAACAAAAAATATGAAACTCTGGGTTTTGAGAATGTATTCCGAAGCGGTAGTTGTGCTTCTATCTGTCTCTTATCACATTTCCGGCGACAGCTTCTTGACTGGTGAGCTGTAGCCGCACTGTCACCAGTTTATAAAACGCTCGACAAGGAATCAAACATATCCACAAAGAATACCGAGAAAATCCACGTAAATCCCGCATTCAATTAAATTTCTGACAAAAAACTCTCAATTTAAATCATCCGTTAAGTTTCTCAACTGAGTGCCACTGCGTCCAATACAACAAAAGTGAAGATATTTTGATGACGGGTGATGATGAGAAGGCTGAATATGAACTTCACCTGCATCAGTCACTAAGGGCTACTCAAGAATTTCTGCCGAGTTTTAACGGATAGACAGAGACTATGTAGTAGATGAACTCTTCAGTAAGACAAAGAGAGAAACATTCGCAGGAATTCGAAATGCAGTTTCTCTGGGATATAAATCGTATTTGTTAGCGAGCTTAAAGAAGCCGTTGACTGCGGAGGCGCGAGTGGTAAGCAAAATTCGTGTCACCTTAAATGTAATTTCAAACACATCACCGTGGTCGCTCTTGCAGAGAGCTGAAGGTTGTTGAAGGCTGGCCCTCGCGAGATTAGGCTGGATAAAATAGAAAACGTGAACTTGTGTAAGAGGGACCGCAGAGGTAGAGCTTCGTCAGCCTACTTCACTTGCTCACTACTCTTTGGACAGCAGGCTGAGTGGTCCCGGGTGCCATTCCAGACGTTCAGATTCAACGAATAAATTCTCAACGGATAATCCTGGCCGTAGTCACGCGCTTAACAGCTACACGACATTATCTCCCCCCCCCCCCGGCCCCCTCCTACTCCTGCAAATCATAATAAAATTGCTTTACCCATAAATGCTATTTTCTAACGGCGTTCAACAAATACATAATATTGCGTTCCTGTCTAACGTATTAACGAGTAGATATGCTACACAACACGTGACTATGAAAGCCATCTGGTAAAGCGGTTTCTATAATCAAAGGATTTCCATCAAAGGACAATCAAATAGAGTTATGTTTTAGAACCAAATAGAAAAGCGACAAACAAAAAAGGTGTTTGTCAAGAATGAAACAGTCGATAAACAAATTACTGCACGTCGCGTCGGTCCCATTCAGCGTGGCGGCAGATGAAGCAGCAGTAGCTGTGCTCTCCAAGCAACCAAACGCCAGCCGCGGAGTGGGTTGTACACCTCAACTACGGTGCACAATAATTCACTGATACATACTGCGCTTCAACATCAATTGAAATGTTATAACTGACCTTTCATCCGATCTTGCTTTCAACAGGAAGTTATTACCAATTTGACACAAATCCCAAACAGTATTCGCGTTTGAATGGCACTCTACCGGGCTGGAGAGCTTATAAACAACATCTGTAACTTGTGCATCCAATGAAATACTGTGGCAGACATAAAGTCATATGACATGAGCCAATGAAGTACTGTGGCAGTCTTAAGGTCATATGACACGAGCCCAGAGTCGGCGCTCCAGTGCACAGTTGAGAATCAGCCCGAGAACTCCGCTTATATTGAGGAAGGATTTTCAAGTCAAACTGAATTAATTAATGTAAGAAACTACTCAGCGGAGTGACTTAAATGTGAAATAAACGTATCAGACGTCGAGAAAGCGTTAAACATCAGCTTCTACAAGAGACACAGTGGAAATTGTCTTCTACGACAGAGCTGAATATCTTCATAACGACAGCGCCAATAGGAAAACTCGAATACGGCAGAGAAAACGTAGCTGCTACCGATTCACACAATACGCGTAGCAAGACACACATAACAGAAGGCTAGCGCGCCAGAATCGACGAACCAGTTTTTAAAATCAGTAGGTTTTTCCTCTTTGAAAAATTTCTTTTGAACTGATGGTCTAAAGTGGTCTGCAAGGTGGATTCAAGGCCGAAACGGTTACTTTATACGAAAGTTCAAAGACATGTGAACCAATTTTCAAGTTCTACTCATTTAAAGTTAGCCGACGACATATGCTAATACAGAGCTGAGGAAATTTTTCTACAGTCGAAAAGGAAACAAAGGAACGGTCACCTAGAAGTGACACGGGAAAGAACGAAATATTATTTAGGAAAAAAAAAAATTCAGATACTGTAAACAGGAAAGGAATACGTGGATGTTACTGTTAAATCGTACTCTTCGTGTGTAGTATGCTAAGAGTTTGTAAGAAAAATCAACACAAGATCTCCAGGAGTGTAGTGAATGTCGTGTTATTCTGTCGCAGTCTGATGATCCATATCACTGATAACGGCAGCATAGACGTACTTGCAAAACTGGTCAGACCGGAGATGAGCAACAAATATGATGAATCACTCGTCACGTGGTGGGCATTGCGAAACACACTCCTGTTGTTGAGGAAGAAACTGTCTCAGGAACATCGAAAGTGGTTGCTCTCCACTATAAGATACTCTGCACTGTGATCTAAAATAAATTTACAGAACACCATAAGACACTAAAACATGATTGAGTGATGATGACCAAATCTGTTGATTCATAATTTGCAGATGTCACCATCCATACTCGTGTTAAAGAATTTGTGAGATCCTCTGCGAAGAAACACAATTGATGTCGATGGGACGAAAGCTATAAGAAAAGAAAGAAAGACCACAAACAAAACCACGACACAACAATGTGGTGGCTGCACAACCTAATAACGTTTGAGTCTGGTGGAAGATGGATTGACGACCTCTTGCAGAAACCGGGAGAGTCCGATCTCAATTGGACACCCTGCCGATCAACCTGCCCACATCCTAATAGACTACAAACACCCACGATTAGAAAGAGCTATCAAAACGAACACTTAGACAAAAGTGCATGTACACGGTGTGAATATAATTTTTGGGGCAATAATAGTCAGTGAATACGAGAAAGTCATAAACTTATAAACCTCGAAGCAAGCTCGCATGGAGAATCCAAGAGGATCACCGCTACGATTCACTCATCGAAATGAAAATCTGTTAAGCATTTAATGATTTTTTATAAAAAATTTAAATCTTTCACGGTGCCAGGTAAATCGTACACCATATTCCTCGATAATTTATTACAGTCCCTGACTCCCTTACTCCTTCCGATATTCATCCTGGTCTGCAAGCCCTCCCTTCAACCGTCTCCTGTCTTCCAGTGACCACCGACGTAGCTCTTGTATCGACCACTTAGTGGTCCTATACCTCCATATTCAAGAAATCAGCTGATCAAGGTTTATATTCCAATCCCCTCAATTCCGTGGTGCATCTGCTCCAGTATATACAAAATTTTCAAATCTCTTCATTCCATCTGCTCATCGCGACCTAACCGATTGAGTTTATTATTAAATATTGTGCGAAAATATTTACACATTTTGTCTTCAACAATCACTTCTTGATCTAGTTTTTAAATGCTACTAGCTGGGGTTCCCGGCTTCGCTCATGGAGTTGATTTGAGATTGTGTGGTAGTTGGAATAAAAGAATAAACTTTAAAATACAAGAGGCATTTTTTTCTTATTGAAAACATATTCTAACTATTTACTATACTTGTTTATAAACAACATTTTTCCATCTGTGTAGTATGATAAGAGATACAATTTTCGTTTATTCGCTGCTCTTCTTGTTTTCGCCGTTTTGCTTAAGAACTGACAAGATCTTCTCCTCTTTCAAGTTTGGGCATTGTATAAAATATAAATCAAATCATCTTTTTACTAACAAATACACCAAGTACACATTAGACACTTTTCACTTCTTATTTTTGATTTATATTCAGTCACAGTATCACTTTGACTATTCAAACTCCACTGTTCGGTCCTTATATCTTGAATAGTATGTCATTCAGGTGAAAACGGGAACCTTCTTTACTGTTTGTTTCTATTCACGCACAGCACTACTCTGGAATTTTCACCTCTTTTTTGGTTCTTCCCTTCGTCAATGATAAGAAAGTTAGGTTCGAGCGCACACTGGACCTTGCTTTATATACCCGCGTCTATGGGTAGTCCCACCCACACAAAAAAAGGCTTTGTATGGTGCACAATGTACCATAACATCCCACAACATTCGAGAGTGTTCTGGAATGTTCCACAATGATCTGGGATATTCTGCGATGTTGCCGAACGTTCCGGAATATTCTGGAAAGGTTGAGGAATGCTCTCGAATGTTCTGGACTGTTCTAGAAATTTCTAGAGGGCGAAACATCCAGCCCTTATATCTTCAACGGTACGCCCTTCTGATAGAAACGGGAACCTTCTTCAAGGATAAAGGATAGTGGTCTACCACACCATATAACCCCCTTGATAGTACAGGGACTCGTTTTTTAGTTTTAGCGGCACGCATATTGTACACTTATTTTTATCTGTGTATTTAATAATCTGACTCTTCTTGGCAATTATCCTCATTCCACGTTGACCTACCAAGCTAGATATCGTGCCCGTATCACCCTGCTACCACTGTATAGACGAGGCTGAGAACTTTTCGCGCATGGTTGTAAGGGTGGCACCTCGTCACTAGTGCCGGTTGTTAAAATCAGAATGCAGAGCTCTACCTCCGTGATTCGCCTCAGATGGCAATCACTAATTAAACCTAGCACCCATGTTTCTCGCTGTAATACTGTGCGACCGGAAACAGCAGTGATTTTAAGTAAGACGAATTTGGAGCCATTAACCGCATCGTGGATAAAGGCGTGTTGGGAAACAAATGTAGAGATTGAGTTCCCGAACGCGGCTGGCTGCTTTGTGCGCCGGGGAGGGCGCGCTTGCTGCGTCAGACGCACTCTGCGCCTGGAGAGCGCGGGGCGGCAGCCCGCCCCACACTACACCCAATCGATGGGTCTGAAGAGGACGCCCAGCATGCAGACAGCTCCCGCACAGCTTGTCGACCAGCTCCAGTAAGTGCGTCTTCACGGAGCAACCAGTATCTACAGCCAGCCATACACGTGCAAGCCCGGTCTCAAAGAAAAAGCTCGCAGGCCAGACCTCATACGGGACATAAAATCATCAAGGCTTAGAGTTGACATCGAGATGGCAACATCCCATGGTGACCGTACATTGGCTCCTTTTAGTTTGTTAACCGCGGCAAGTAGCGTTAAAACTCACGCCCTCAAAAGCTCATCAGAAGTCCGAGCGTGGAGTGCGAGTGGCTACGCTCTGGCCTGGCATTCCGGTGGACGCGGCTTCAAATCCACGTACGGCCATCTAGATTTGAGTTTTTTTTTTTTTTTCAAAATCCCTCCAGGTGATTATCGGGATAGATCCTTGAAGAAGACCATGGCCGAATTCCTTCCCACTCTTAGCCACGCCCCTCTCCACTCCTTTCTCCCCTCTAATAATTTCGACGTGGACGAAGAGTAAAGAACGAAACAAAAGAACGTTTTTTTTACTTATGTCTTTACGCCTCGTCGACGTCGAAGTCTTTAAAGTCGGATGGGACAGGGAACAAGGAACTGGAAGGAATTCGGCAATGGCCTTTTTGTAGGAAGCATTCCGGCATTCATCTGTAGTGATTTGGGTAAACCATGGAAAACCCAAATCTGGATGTCCAGACAGGGAATTGAACCGTCGTCTTCCCGAATGCGACGCCAGAGCGTTAACGACTCATCCACCGCGAAAAAAAAGAAGAAGTGGAGCATCAGAAGAAGTGTATGGTGTAGGGAGTGGCTACTCAAAAAGAAAAAACACTGGCGTAGAAATCTTCTTTGAGAATTGAAGCATTTTCCGATTTGTGGATGAACTTAGAAACCTATTTACATCCGTTATCGTTACGAAGAAAGGTGCGGTTGCGAGGAAGCAATTTCCCCCCCCCCCCCTTTCTCCTCAAGATGACTCACGGCCACACTGTGGCTTGCTCCCTTCTCGAAGCACTCATCTGCAACGCATATGTTATATTACGTATTGCCATAATAAACCTTGTTCCATCATCATCTATGATTAATTACTGAAATCTCTCTGTAAAATATAAAATATTCCTCCTTACCCTTGAAGGCATGTTGAAGACTCTCTCAACAAATCTAAAACCTCATATGTTCCGAGTGTATGTATCCTATGGACTCTCCAAGTTTATGGTAACTACTGTGATTTAATGCCGTAGCTTGGGATTTTGAAGTGCGCGTCAGGTATTAGCAAAACTAGAATCACTATTTATATGGAAACATATTATTGTAGTTTCTCATCAAATATAATGAAAACAGTAGTGAGAAAACGTAAACAATGCTTCAATAAAACTTGACGGGGTAGTGCAGAATGTCGTAGATATGTGGATTAAAGGGGGGTAAAATTAAAACCAAATCTTAATGACACGTTGCTCAGGTTAAACCGTATGTCAGTAGTTTTCACATTGTTCGTGCACAAACTAGGAGACACGCAACATTTACATTTTTAAGAAATATAAAGATTTACGAATGCAGGGTACGTACAACAAACAATGGAATCAGTCGACGCTCGTCACTTGATGGAGTCCTTATTTATTATTTTTTTACTTTATGTTGGCACTTCTCACGTTGTGGATGATTTTTACTTGAGATTATTTAGTGGCATTCGGCTCATCATCCTTCAGAAACTCTGCCAGCTTGCCGTGGACTGCTTCTCGTTATATTCTTGCCATAGACAAGGCTCACTCTCACACGTTTCTATAAACTCGGGAAATCTGAACTGTACAAATGAAACCTCAGGGAGCTCATAGCAAGCCCTTACATTCAGGCTGATATTGTAGTGAAAGACCCGATTTAAGAGCGAAGGACACTCACTGAGCCCTTAACCGTGTCGAACTACGTCACAGAAATGACTGCAGAGTTTGCTGTGTATTAATTGTAGCGCCACGCTCACGTCCCTTCGTACAGACAAGGCCTCTATTAACAAAGGCGCAAACCAGCGCCTCAATGAGCGCAGTACAGGCACAGAGAGTGAGGAAAACAGACGATACCGAGGAGGAGCTGCTACTTTCCCAGGAAAACTTTAGAAACACGAAATCAGGATTCCTACAATTCACTATTTCTGGTGTACATTCGCATACAACATCTTAAATAACAGCTCAGCTAGAAAATATACGAAGAAGGATTGGCGAGACTGGAATCCCAATTTTATTTATCGTCGAATCAAGAACGCCAAATACGCAGCTAAGTTTTGCCCAAGTTAATCACTTTAAACACGTTTCACGCAGTACTTCGCAGCCTCAAGTGCATTCCGTCTTGCTCGAAACAGGGCAATCGAACATATGGTTCATGGTTTGCTCCTCACTTCATGTTGGTAGCCTGAATATAACACTTCTTGACAAGATTTGATTTGGTCCTGCCCACTCGTGTCCGTAATCGATTCGAGGACCTCCAGACGTCCCAATGCTGTGTGTAACCAGGTAGTAAGCCCTATACAACTACCAGAGATCCAAAGGTGTTGGGGACCTTACTTTTCCACTACAGTACCTTTACCTTTTCCAATTCCAAAGTGCACAATTTCTCATTCGCTCACAACCGTAGGTGCCACTCCTAGCGTGGGTCACCGGTTCGATTCCGGCCACAGGCATGGTTGATTTTAATTAAGTGTTGTATTTTCAGTACCGATTCTGTAATTTGTACTTAGAGAATTTAAATACTGTGTATGCAATATTAGAAATTCTAGTAGCCTGATGATATTCTCAAAATAAACAGTCTGTGTGAAAATGAATTAGCTAATACAAGAGTGCTGCTTCGTTGCATACTAAAATACAGTTTTCAGTTAATGTTAGCGTCAAAATTAAGTTGCCGAAGTTGTAATGTGAGAAATAATAATTTAAAAAAACAGCTGACGAGGTAAGATGACCTTCATAATAATAGAAAAAAAGAAAAAAATTGAAATTTTCCCGGTTCGAATCTTTACTTAGCGTGGTGGGTGAGTGGTTCGCATTCGGAAGAGCGGCGGTTCTAATCGCCGTCCGGGCATCCAGATATAGGTTTTCCATGGTTTCCCCAAATCACTCCAGGTGAATGCCGGGATGCTTCCTTCAAAAGGCCATGGCCGAATTCCTTCTAGTTCCTTGTCCCCAGTCCCATCCCGCCTCTAATGACCTCGACGTCGACGAGGCGTAAAGCCATAAGTAAAAAAGAAGTCGAATCCCTGTCTCAGCGGAGATTTTTATGGGTCCTTAACCCGGCCTCACGTCTCACACAGCTTGCTGTATAATGGGAAGTACTCTAGAACGCTTTTGTGGTTGGAATTCCACGTTAAGCTGTAGGTCCCATTCTATGGCTAACAACCGTAATTGGAACACAAAAGTTCACACATCCCAAGTAAATTGAAGCCAAACGACTGCTGAACATGGTCCTTGCTTCCCAAAACAATATTGATACGCAAAGAGAGATTATTTGAAAACGATTTTTTAAAATAAAAATTTAAACCGAAATTTAAGGAAACGAGTTAGTGAATGGGATGAGACGTGAGTGGTGAAAGCTTTCCTCTTGTGGTGGGAAGGTCGCCGAGGACATAAAACCCGTTGGTTAACACTGAACCCAAGAACAGCTCTCGTCTGGTGCTTCCGAAAATCCCAAAGCGGTTTTCATCGGTGACTTTGTAAGAAAAAAGGAGGTCTGGTGGGTGGTGGTGGTGGGTGGTAATGGTGTAATGTGATGAAGGCAGGCAGCGGGGCACGCCGTCTTGCGAGCCCGCGCGCCGACGCCCGTTTTAATATTTCACTTGAAGCCTTGCGCAAACACAGCCGCCGCCGCCGCCGCTGCCGCGATATTAGAATATTCCAATCTCGAGAGATTATACCCTCCGCTCTCCGCTTCTCCTCTCCTCTCCGCTCCGCTCCCTCCTCTCTTCCTCCTCCTTTTTGTCTCGCGTCCGTTCCTCCTCGTCCTACTCGCCGTGCTGTATGATTTATTGTGAGTCGGTGTGAAGTGAGATCGCGCTTTGTTCGCCCGCGTCGCATTAACGGCTCGTAAAAGCGCTCTCGGAATGGCGGCCTTCCCGGAAACGGCGCCCAGGTGCCACGTCCGCGCCCACGCCGCCGCTTTTTTGTGATCTGCCTTTCCTTCCCTCACTTCTCACGCTCCACAACACAATTAGGAGGTCCACCTCTCGTATCGGTGACCAGCTCCGCATACCGTAACTCCAAGAGCCAACTCCTCCACATGGGAAGTAGTCTAGTCCCACAGTCACATAACATCAGTGGTTTGACACAGCCTTTCACAACCTTCTACACCGCGGACTCCTTGGAGACTAACTGCGAACCCGTTAATAATAGTAGTAATAATAATAGTTGCGAATCGGCTATTCTACAACTATCATTTGATTACTCGCCTCACACATTTATGTTTTCGTAGTTATTAATTTTATCTTTGCTTTGTCCGCGGACTCCTAAGTCAAACCCACTATCAATATTTCACACACTTTCAAAGTTATTTTTCTTTATGAATACAACAAGGAAAAGGTTGTTCATATTGAAAGCCTAATAGCTAGGCGGAGTGAGGGTGACGGGAGCAGAATTTATTTTTTCGTCTGTGTTAGCAGAGCACAGTGAGGATAATAAGAAATTACTGAATGGCGTAGGAAAAATATTAAGACAGGAATTTAGACTAAATGTGAACAAAAGCAAGATGATTGTCATGATATTTAGCAGAAATAATAGCCATAACAGTAGTTTAGATGTTCAATAAGTATCACGTGTAATACGGGAAGTAACAGAATCCTGTTGCTTAGGAAGTAAAATTACAACTGATGGCCGAAGAAGGAATGCTGTTAAAAGCAGAGTATCAATAGCTAGAAGAGGCATTTTGACTAATATAAATTATTTAGTTTCGAATGTTGACCAAAGACTGAGAAATTCGTTTTTAAAACTCTATGTATGGATCACAGTACTTTATGCGAGGGAAGTATGGACTGCAGGAATACCAGAAAGGTGAAAAACTGAAACATTTCAAATATGGTGCTGTAGAAAGATACTGAAAGTTAAGTGGACTGATAAAACACGAAACGAACGTATTTGGGAATTATGGGCATGGAAGGAATCTTATAGAACAGTCTCACAGAAATAAAAGATATGGGATGATGGATCACATTTTAAGACATATTGAGTTGGTTAGCATGGTAGTGTAGACAACAGCTGAAGTGAAGAATCCCAGAAGAAGACAAAGATTATAACATATGAATCAGATAATTAAGGAACTAGCTTGTAATGAATTTTTTAATTTATTTAATTTAATAACGGTATTAGATTGCCTGGGCCATACATCCAGAACAATGTTGACATGCTTCTATTTTAACAGTGAAAACGTATTAAAAATTTAATACAACAATGATGACACAGAGTCATCTTTATTATTCTTCCTTGAAGTAGAGATACGTTTTAATTACTGTGATTGATTATAAGAAATTTGAGCCAAGCTTAGGTTTTCATGTGACTGTATAGTATTCACTATATATTTCACTAATAGCCTGTAGACGCTCTGGACCTTCGAGGCTGATGAAGAGGTTAGCTGAAGATAGGAAGAGACAGAGGAATCCATCAAACCAGTCGAGACGTTGCCGCCGGAGTCCAGTCTAAAAACACCCAAAATATGCATAAAAATGACCTAAAATATACTCTAACAATTAAAGAATGTGCGCTTATCAAATGATTTATTTTATTTCAACTCACCGGTATACATGTTTCATTCCTTACAAAATGATCAATCAAAATATGTTACCAAGAGTTTTTAAATGTTTTCAGGGGTCAAAGATTTCCTATTGTTGGACAGAATTAATTTATAAGCCTAAAATTATAGTTCCAAATCAACGGACGTGATTCGGAAATACTTGTACAATGGTACAGACTGCTTGGAACATTCATCTGGCAAAGATTCTGTGATTCCACTTAAATACTTGTTAATTGATGGAATCTTTTTCAGTCCTGCGTTTGAGTCCAACACCCTGATGAGTTTACTTTTAACTTTTTCTCCAATTTGACCAGGGACTGCATTTAGAGAAGAAATTGTGTCGTGAAGCAACTGAAGAGACTCGTGAAGGGGTGTACCGCTAGTTTTCTAGACCCTTAATAGCCTTAGAAAGTGACGAATAGTGTACATGGATGAAACTAATATCTCGATATACAGTATCACAATCAAATGCGCACTTTGCTTCACGAACACACGCAGAACGCTCATCATCATCAATACTTGTGACTACATCTTTCACTTGATGGAAGTTCTCCTGGTAGAACAGCACTGCAGACAACCAAGTTCCACATCTAGTGAGAACAGGTTCCGGTGGAAGAGGAACCTCAGGCAGACGATCCTTATAAAAGTGTACACGAGACGGTGCTTTTTTCTCGCTTGAAATTACTTTTTAACAGAAATAAACAGAGAACGTGAGATGGAATCTATGCGCCAAACATGTATCATGGATAAGACTGGGGAAAATATTCGAAGCGACTCACCAGCTTTTAATGTATATGAAGCTTCGTCTGTGATTAAGAGATGCACCTTGTAATAACCACTCTCCGATTCAGTAGGTCACAGAAATTGCAGGAAATCATTTACCAATCTCGCAACTGCACGGTGGTTGGTTTTCTCTAACATTTTACATGAAAGTAAATGAGGTTTTCCGGGTTCTTCTTGACATAATTTGTCCACTGTCTCCTTCGAGCTCAAATAAATCTGTTTCACGTTCATAATGAAAGCAAGTTCAGACTTGGAGGAAGTGCGAGCTGATTGTTAAGGCAACCAGTTTGTCGGGCGCTAGTGATGTCTCACTTAGCAAATATTAAATGGACCTCCAATTAGAGGAATCCTGCGACCAATTAATGACGCTGATTAATTGGAACTGTTTCGCAAGTTTTCTTTATCACAAATAATCGTAGATATAAACAACACTGGGAGAGAATAAACGAAATGATGTGTTAGCGAGAGAGTCGGCGTCAGGTTTTATGAGAAGTCTGCAGTGTGGGGCGTGTGATAATCGCGGAAGCCATTCGTTTCAGCGGCTTAGTCAGTACTCGGCACCCTGCCGCCAGACAACGTATCGCTTCTCACACAAGCTCTCCAGAAGGGTCCAGTGCTAGGTATGACTGTGAGATGACGTTCTGTTTCCGACAAGCTAAAAACCCAATTTGCAGCAGTCGTCAAGCACGCTTAGTGATAACAGTTTTCCTGAAGTTAACCACAGCAACGGAAACAGAGGGCTCTGTGGGAAAGCCCGCACCTACACCGAATTATTAGCGAGGTCTCTTTGACGCAAAAGTATGAACAACTGACACTACATGGGTAGCTGCCGCCATTCTTGCTCATCTGTTAGACACGAGTCAACAGAAAGACATCGATTGCGTTAAAGTTCTTAAGGGGTAGTCCACTAATTACGTGGGTTTTTTTTTCTTTAATTTTGAACCCCACCCCCTTCCCCCTTGGTGAGATCTGGTGGGACCCCCACACCTCAAGTGAGATTTGCCTTATAATTTTAATTTTTAAATAATGAAATTTATTTCACATTTTCCTGTATTTTGCTTTATGCCACTAAATACCTAAGCGGTAATACTGATGTCTTCTAGCTACTACATTTTTTTCTGTTAAATAAGGGAAGAAAAATGATATAAAAAGTTGACGTTAGATTTTTACTGACCAGCCTCCCCCCTTCCCTTTAAATGAGATCTGGTGAGATTTTGTCTGACACCCCCCCCCCCTCTATTGAGTTATTAATTGACGTTCCTTAAGGAGACAACTGCGTCCATAGTGCCTAAACAGCGCGAAGAAACCGAACAGCGGGCGACACTATCACCAGCTGGTCCGAATCATCTGAGCAATGTGCGCTTGGGGAGAAAGTGTACATTTGGTACCGTTCTTATTTGGCAGAGCGCGTTTTCCATGGTGAACTGACCGTTAGATGGCAGATTACCCGCTTTAAGCAGCAAGGTACACACAACACATCATAGTATTTGTCGATATTCACTTTCATCGATCTATTTAGAGCGTTCTTAATCACCTCGAGCTCGGACGTAAGCACCACTCAAATTAAAATAACATGCGTTGTCTTGCCTGATGGGCGATTCAGCGAAACAGAGAGGAGACTTGGTACGTTGAGTTTTGTTACACGTCGGCATTACTTAGCCGCCAGACATAATAGCTCCTACAGAAGCAATAAGTGGTACCACAGGTCACTGCTCACACCAGTTCTGTTCATTTTTCTTGCGAATTATTCTGCTGTTTGCTTACAGGCACAAGTGACTTGTTTGCATATGACAGAATGCTGTTCGGATTACAGACAAACTAGACACATCTGCTAGGGATAAAGGACTCAGGTGTTTAGGTACCCAGGGATTCAGCACACACTACTGTACCGCTGTGTCTGCTACCCTGCCGACCAACACCTCGAATTGTTTCCTCCGCCGGGACTGGAACCGACCGACCCCATGGCAGACGGCGCACATAGGGACCTTATTTCTGTGATCTCGGATCGAGTAAACAGCGGATTTCTCGCGCGAGGGAGCTCGGGGACACGTGCCCGCCAGGCGACAATGGAACAATCACAGCCCTCCCCCACCGCACAGTATTTACACGACAGCAATGATACAACTTTACACTCGGCCGACAGCGCGGCGTTTACCATCACAATGGCTAATTTGTTTCGGCTGAGCCGGACCTGTCAGCAGACCACCCCGCGGGCTGATCCGATCCAATTAAACGCCGCTACCGCATCTGTCTGCGCGTAATGCACTGCCCCAGTATTAACTCACTCCCGCCATCTGCGACGGCGCACGAACCACAAGACGAGCGAAGGATATGAGTACCGCACGGAGACAGGATGAACACAACATAAGAGATCAAGGAAGCAGCAAGGCAGATCAAATAAACGAGAAGCAAATATAGAAGCCAACAACGTTTTCACGACTGCTACAAACAAACTAACTTGTAACTGTAAAGCACAACAGGATCATGCAGTAGAATAATGAACAGCAATGCAAACAATACACTAGCGTGAGGCATTTATGTTATCACTTTCTCCTGAATCGCTATGGTTTCGTTGAAAAATTGAAGAGAGCGGAATTGTTTGATACAAGATATATAATATTAATCTTATATATATATAAATAGACGTGTATTTTCCTATATTTCACTTTTCAGCAACCACTACCTAGCACAGATAACTGGTGTTTGTGTGTGGAAGTAGCATGGAGTTTCCTGTCGTGCACAACGTTGGCAGAATGTCTATAGCTGTGGGGATGTGGGAGATATTTTTTTTTTATTAATTTTATTGACATTCGGTTGTATAACCATACAGTCATCACTTGTTACATTATTCTAATTAATTAACTAATTAAATTTAGTCTTCATCTTGTATTTACTCTTCATCATTATGCTTATTATATATAGTTTTGATTATTTACAGTTTTGAGTTACAATCTTGTATTTATCGTTATGCTTATTGTATACAGTTTTGATTATTTACAGTTTTGACTATGCTAATTACAATCTTGTATTTACTCTTCATCATTATGCTTATTATATATAGTTTTGATTATTTACAGTTTTGATTATTTACAGTTTTGGCTATGCTAATTACAATCTTGTATTTACTATTTATCTTTATACTTATACTATACATTTTGGTTGTTGTTTATAATTTTCAGTCAAGCTTATTTAGTCATTGTTACAACCTTTCAAGTATAAACCTGCCTCGATGCAGCAATTGTTATAGTTCCTTTTGTGTTTGTTGGTATCTTCCTGTAGGACTAGTTAGGCAATACCGATCTGGTGTTAGTTGTTCTACGTTCTTGATTTATTATCGATTATGCTTATTTGATGAAAGCTATGATCTTTTATTTGCCCCTGGCTAATAGTTACCCCCGTATTCAGATCTTATTGGCTTGTCTTGTGTGTCTGTTTACCGTTAATAGTGTCTTAAAGGTCTATATCTTAATTTTTTAGGAATTTGGTAATGCTGTTGTAAACTGCTCTGTTATCGCTCGCCAGTAGCTGGGTTAGGTTAGTGGGGAGTGGGATTCCATTTCTAACTAATTCTTTGATCATCGAATCCTGGGACCGTTTAAATTTTTTACACGAAAATATAATGTGGTTGGTGTCTCCTACCACGCGGTCTGAACAATCGCAGAAGGGAGATTCCCTCAGGCCTAGACGAAAGAGGTGACTGGGAAATCTTCCATGGTTGAAACGCAGTCTGGAGATCATTGTTGTTAGCCGTCTACTTGTTACCCATTTGTAAAACCACGGTTTGGTCGGAATGATTGGTTGAATGCTCCCATAGTGCGAAGCTTTGATGTTTAGAGATGCGCTCCATTCTTCTTGCCATTTCTCTTTTACTCGTTTTTTAATTGTGTGGACTATGTCAGAAGCTGGGAGGTTCCGGTCGTCTTTAATTCCTTTGAGGCTGGCTTGTTTTGCTAAGGTATCCACATGTTCATTGTAACTTATACCTCTATGGGCTGGTACCCATACCAGGTAGGTAGTGATTCCTCGTTCTCTGCTGAATTTTATTTGTTTTCTGATTTCTACGATTGTCCTTGGATGGTGATAATTCCACGTGTTGTTGTGTAGGCATTTTAAGACACTCATGGAATCCGTTATTATAACAATTTGCTCCGCGTGGATCGTTTGACTGTACTTGACCGCCTCCAGTATGGCTTTCGCTTCTGCTGTAAAGATCGATGTTTCCTCCTGTAACGAGAATTGCGCTGCGTGACCCGTGCTTGGACAGAAGTAAGCTGCTCCTACTCTGTTTTCGTCGGATGTTTTTGAGCCGTCTGTGTATATTCTGAATAAGTTTTCCCCCATCTCCGCAAGGCGTCTATTTAGGTTCTGGTTTATGTTAGGGTTTATGTCTTCTTCTAAAAAGTGAATGTGGGTTGTTTCTAATCGGAGTTCGTACGGTTCTTGGAAGATAGGGTGCATTTGATATGCATCTATTTTATCTTTATATTTAGTCCAAAGTTTGTAGGCATTAAGTAGTGGGAGCTTAAGTTGTCTCCTTCCTTCTTTCGCTAGTGATTGCATCCTGTCTAGCCGGTGATGGAGCGGGTGCGTTTTAAGTGTCAGCTTCTCCATTATGAATTTTTCCTCCAGAAATGTTCGTCGTATGTGTAGGAGTGTTTTAGGGTGCGAACCCCACCAGGTGCCCGAAACCATTCTAATTATGTTTAATCGGGAGTTCGACTTTGCTATCAGCTGGTCGATGTGTTGGGTCCAATCTGAATACAATCAGAGTCGTAGAGGATTCTTCTTTATGAGTAAAAGACAACCGATCACTTCTCTGGAGAAAGATCGAGTCCATTGATGAGTAGCTATTTGACGAGGAATATCATTGCCTTGCTCAATAGACTGTGTACTTCCTGCTGCGATTCCGCATTGACATAAATAACCACGTCATCTGCAAATTGGAGTGAGAGAATCTTCGTAGGAATAGAGTTGATTATATCACTTACGTACAGCAAAAACAGAATTGGGCTAAGGATTGCTCCTGGAGGTAATCCTTGATTTGCCGTACGAGGCCCTACTTGATGCTTCTTCGAACTAACATAGATTATCCTCTTGGCTAAGAGGGAGTAAAGACCTCTTACTAGCTTCTTCGGTACCCCTATAGCCTCCAGTTTGTGCATCAGATGGGGAATTCTGACATTGTCGTAGGCCGATTGGATTTCCAAGAAGATCGCTCCCAGATATTGCTTATTGTGGAATGCTAGGTGGATATCAGACGTCAAGGTTGCTAAATTGTCTAGAGTACTTTTCCCCTTGCGAAATCCAGATTGTGAGTTGGGAATTAGGTTGTTCGATTACATCCACCATTCTAGTCTGTTTTTGATGAGTCGTTCCAGAGTTTTTCCTACACATGACATAAGCGAAATCGGTCTGTAAGAGGTCGCTTTGGTGGGGTCTTTGCCTTGTTTTAATACTGGAATGATGACCTGGGTTCTCCATTCCGCCGGGGTAGGTTCATTCATCCAAATCTTGTTGAAGGTGTTTAAGAGCACCTGCAAGCCCGAGAGAGACATGTTTGTTAGCATAGCGTAATGGAATCCGTCTGTTCAAGGGGAAGAGTCGGAGTATCGTTTTAATGCTTGCTGTAGTTCTATCATGGTAAATGGCGTGCATAGCTGGTGGTCCGATGTTTCCTGAGTTGCTAGGTCAAAATTTGAGTCCTCCTCCTGGACTGTGGGAGGGGCGATTTTGTCTGCCATGTCTTCTAGGATTGATGTGCTGATTTCCGGGGAGCCGTTGTTGAATCCATTATTCTTTAGCTTTCTCACTGTGGACCAAATGGAGGAGATATTCGAATCCTTCCCCAAGGTTTCGCAGTATTGTATCCACGTTTGACGTTTTTGAGTTTTGAGGGTCCTTTTTGTTCTTGCGTTGATTTGTAGGTAGGCTAAGTAATGTTGTTGATCGGGGTTCTTCCTGTATAAGCTCAGGGCGAGTCGTCTTTGGGCTATTGCTTTCGAGCATGTTGAATTCCACCATACTGGTGGGCGGTTTCTCGTGGCGTTCTTGTAATTTTTCCGTGGAATAGCTTTGTTTGCTGCCTCTGAAATCACTTTTATCAATTTCTTATAGATCTCATTTCCCGTGGCTTGATCTGTAATGTATCTGGAATTTTCCTCAATTTGTCTCCTGTATTGGGCCCAATCGGCTTTGTTGATGTTCCATCTGATTGTTGGATGTGCTGGAGTTTCTTTGGTAAGTGGACATCCAATATTTAGGAGTATCGGGTAGTGATCCGATCCTAGTGAATCCTGCAGTACTCTCCATGTAGCTATGGTCGCCAGCATTGGGGAGCAAAGAGTTAAGTCCACTGCCGATCTGGGTCTTCCTGGTGAGGAGACCAATGTTGGGTTTCCGTCGTTAACTATGACCAGATTGTTGTCTTCTGCCATATCCTTAACTGTCGTTCCCCTCGCGTTCGTTGTAGTGGCAGCCCCAGCTCTGGTTATGTGCGTTGAAATCGCCAGTAAAATTCATTGGTGAATTGATTTGACTGGTAAGATTACTCCAGTCATTTAGGGTGATTTTTGATTTTGGGCAGCAGTAAATGGAAATAATGGTGATTGGGTTCTGGGTGGAGCGGATCCGAACTGCTACTGCCTGAAAGGGTAATTTGCTTGAATTGAGGACAATCGGTTCGTGAGGAACGTTCTGATGTAGCATTATCGCTACACCTCCTTTGCCATCCAGTCTATCATTTCTGTACAACTTGTAGGATTTGAAAATTACTTCTTTGTTTGGTTTGAACCACGTTTCTGATAATATGGCTATATCAATATTGTTTTGAATGAGTGCTGAAATCAAGCTTTCTCTATTCGCCCATACTGATCTTCCGTTCCATTGTAAGATACTTAGATGTTGGGATAACGTGGTGTTGTTTTTCTTATCCATTCTTAGCTGTATTACTACTTTGGTTACTTTTCTTGTTATTATATTAATGGGCTCCTATTATTTCCGTTGTCAGGTTGAATTATTCCAGGTTGAGGTTGAAATTCTATCGTATGTTGTTCCTGGGTTACTAGGGGGCACTGCGGCACGTCCATTAATGTGTTGGCAACAAGGTCTCTGATATTGTGTGGTAAGTTACCGGAGAATGCCATTTGTAAGATCACAGTGATCAAGTTTTGTATCTTTTCTACTAGATATTCGTTCGTTGTTGGGGCGTTTTGGCTGTAAGGATTGTTAGTAATTGGGAATTCTGGCTGGGGTGGTACCCTTATAAAAAGCTCTTGGGGGACCTGAATGGTATTTCTGTGGGTGGTTCGCTGAATGCTACTGGGTGGCCTGCTAGGCTCTTTATCCCTGCTGTCTATTCTGAAGGTTGGTTTCTGTTGGCTGGGAAGAGGTCCTCTTTGTTGTTCTGCTCGACTGTGTGTCGTAATGGGAGCCATTGGTGGTGGGTTCAGGGTGTTCTGGGCTGCGATTGGGGCTTTCCTAACTTGGTTTGTAGTTCTGATCGTTGGGAGGTTGGATACTTGATTGTAAGTTGTTTTCTCTCTATTCTGAGTCAATTGTTCGGCAGTTATCGTAGCATAAGTTTTTTGTTCAATGCTTGCTAGTGCATCCTGGTAGGATATTCCCTCGTAAGCTCTTTTCCTATTAATCTGTTGTTGTTTTTGGTATAGGGGGCAGGTACGATCAGTAGAGAGATGGGGACCTTCACAGTGAGCACAAGTAGGTGGTCCCGAATTTTTACATTCTTTGAAAGTGTGATTTCCAGTGCAATGGCTGCATCGAGGTTGGCTGCGGCATTGTTTACTATTATGACCGTATCTTAAGCATTGAAAACATTGAAGGACCGAAGGGATGTACGGTTCTACTGGGCATCTTACTCCGTGAATTATTACATATTCCGGACGTCGCTGCGCTTTGAAGGTAATTGCACAAACAGGAATGGGTCTTCTCTGGTCTCTATCGGTATCACTTGAATTTTTGGTGAACCGTCTTACTCGCACTACTTGAACTTCACATCTTATCACTTCCATTATTTCCTGCTCAGATAGTGATGTGTCTTCATTTCTTATAATACCTTGGCGGGTCGTTAGGGATATGGGAATGTACGCTTCCATATTGTGCATAGGAAAAATTTTGCTCTGTGCGAGAGCGTTAGCACTAGGGCCGGAAATTGTCTCTATTCTAATACGGTTTCTGCCTGACTTAGTAATGTTCACTATGTTTTTGGTCACTAGTTCACCTTCTTGGTGGATCAACTTGCCAACTGCCATGGGATGTAGTCTACCAACGTTGTTCGCTTTGCTTTCTACAAAAATGATATACGGGCCACCGTCATACCATTCGTATTTGTTGGCTATTTTTACCACTGGGCCAGCGCTTGGTCGTTGTTCACTTACCGCAGTAGGTATTGTAGTGGTGCTGCTTCCTGTAGTTGGTGTTGTTATGATGGGCTGCTGCTGTTGATTTCTGCCGGCTTCCACCCTCGGTAATTTTTCTGCGTTGGCGTCTGCTGTTGTGAGTTCGATGTCTCGGAGCAGGCGCTTGTTCGACTGCTTTTGTAGAGGCATTTCTTCTTCTGGTGATGTGAGCACTTTTGTAGAGTTGTCCAAGTTTATCACGGTGTTCAAAGCTTCACCTACTACCTCCCCGATGTTGGAACCTATACTGTTCTCGTTAACTGCACTACCGCTTGGAAGGCCGATTTGGCCCCCTTGTCCATAATCTCCACCGAACATGGTGGAGATTATGTTAGCTGCAGGCTTTAACTTACAGCTGGAGCACTCTTAGTGAAGATTGATAATCACACTTCGGTTCCCGTAGAAATATTTCAACCTGTTACTAGTCTGTTATCCGACGAACTTGTTGTGGCGCACTCAACTGTAAACAAGATTCACTCACTGACTCGCTTCGGAACGATGTTGCCGGTACGGCGATCAGGAAGTGACTGATGTGGGAGATATGATGGTTAAAAGTTGTCGATGCAGGGAATTTTCATATTTGGACCAAAACTTTGTGTCTCCATATACTTCTCTCTCCTGCCACAACTACATGGCATAGACCATTGGTGTTTGTGTGTGGTAGTAGAATCGTGTCTCCTGTCGTGCACTATGGTTGTTAGATGCCGGTAGCTATGGAGTTGTGGGAGATATGGGGGTTGAAAGTGGTCGACCTGAGGCAATTTTATATTTCTGCCAAAGTCGCATGTGTCTTGGTGTATCACTTTTCAGTGAAAACTATCTAGTGCACATCACTGGCGTTTCTGTGCGGTAGTAGCACAAAGTCACTTTTCGATTACAACATCGGCCGAATTTCGGTAACTGTGGGAGTGTGGGAGATATGGTGGTTGAAAGTGGTCGATCATGGATATTTTCGCATTACATCCAAAGACATGTGTGCCCGTAAATTTTACTTTGGTGCCTGAACTACATAGCGCAGTGGCACTTGTGTGTGTGGTAATAGCATCGCGTCTCCCATCGTGCACTATGGTGGTTACATGTCGGTAGCTGTCAATACGAATTCTTTACAAACACGAACGAAGTCGTGGGTACCAGCTAGTAATTGTATAATTGTGGTTACTATAGTAAGGATGCCCATCCCGTTGTTTTAGATGGGGTTATTGTATTCGGCCTTACAATTACTTGTCAGTATATATATTCTCTCATGTGCTTTGTCATAGAACATTTTAACCTGTTTACAACTAATTCACAAATACATAATCTCAATACAAGAAACAGTAATCACTTGCACCAAACACAAACATTACTCAAAGAGGAGTTAATTATTCTGGGATACATCTGTTAAATAAACTTCCCAAGAGTATAAAACAGTTTGCAGATATTAAAGATATATGTAAAGAAAAACTGAGAGATTATCTTATTGTCAACTCCTACTCCATTCAAGAATTTGAACAAAATAATTAATTGCATTCAATTTGACTTTTGCAAAATTCAGTTTTAAAAATTAATTTTTATTTTTATTCTCTTTATTTGTCTTTGGAACGTGTATTTTTTTTTTTTCATTGTGATTATGACTCATATTGTATGTACATGTATTAACCATGACCTGTTTCACCTCCCAGATGTTCTTCCTCAGAAGGGATCCATGAAACAAGATTGACAAATAAATAATTCTTTTCATAGTAGTTTCTTTAAATTTGGTTGATAGTTTGCCGAATGCTACGTCCATAATCCTGAATCCACAGTTTATCAGTTAGGGGAAGAGTCACTATTGTTGGTATCTGAGTTGTGCAGCCGGTAAGTAGAGTTTCGAATACTCGATTAAGTCTGCCCAAGATATCCCCATATCTTAGAATTTTTCACGCATTTATTCTTCTTATGACAAAAAAAATGAAGTAACCTAGATCATTATAGATTTTTTGTACTGGGGCAAAATTATTAGATTTTGTCAGCGTATCACCATGTATTTTCATTGTATTTTTTATTTTTTTATTATTTTATTTTTATTTTTTGTACTACAGGTTTACAGCTGGTCGGACATGAAGTCATTAGAGACGGAGAGGATTGTTGACGGTGGACTAGAGGGAGTAGAGAGAGCCATGACCTTTTAATGAAACCATTCTGGTATTCATCTGGAGGATAAAACCGAAATTAGGGTATCAGGAGCGGGGATCGAACGAGCGTCTCTTTGAATACCACCAACCAGGCTCGTATTTTCATCTTACTGTATGTGCAGGCCAGTGGTTAGTGTAAGCCTAGTTATCTTACTGTATGTGCAGGCCAGTGGTTAGTGTTGGCCTAGTTATCTTACTGTATGTGCAGGCCAGTGGTTAGTGTTGGCCTAGTTATCTTACTGTATGTGCAGGCCAGTGGTTAGTGTTGGCCTAGTTATCTTACTGTATGTGCAGGCCAGTGGTTAGTGTTGGCCTAGTTATCTTACTGTATGTGGAGGCCAGTGGTTAGTGTAAGCCTAGTTATCTTACTGTATGTGCAGGCCAGTGGTTAGTGTTGGCCTAGTTATCTTACTGTATGTGCAGGCCAGTGGTTAGTGTTGGCCTAGTTATCTTACTGTATGTGCAGGCCAGTGGTTAGTGTAAGCCTAGTTATCTTACTGTATGTGCAGGCCAGTGGTTAGTGTTGGCCTAGTTATCTTACTGTATGTGGAGGCCAGTGGTTAGTGTAAGCCTAGTTATCTTACTGTATGTGCAGGCCAGTGGTTAGTGTTGGCCTAGTTATCTTACTGTATGTGCAGGCCAGTGGTTAGTGTAAGCCTAGTTATCTTACTGTATGTGCAGGCCAGTGGTTAGTGTTGGCCTAGTTATCTTACTGTATGTGCAGGCCAGTGGTTAGTGTAAGCCTAGTTATCTTACTGTATGTGCAGGCCAGTGGTTAGTGTTGGCCTAGTTATCTTACTGTATGTGGAGGCCAGTGGTTAGTGTTGGCCTAGTTATCTTACTGTATGTGGAGGCCAGTGGTTAGTGTAAGCCTAGTTATCTTACTGTATGTGCAGGCCAGTGGTTAGTGTTGGCCTAGTTATCTTACTGTATGTGCAGGCCAGTGGTTAGTGTTGGCCTAGTTATCTTACTGTATGTGCAGGCCAGTGGTTAGTGTTGGCCTTGTTATCTTACTGTATGTGCAGGCCAGTGGTTAGTGTTGGCCTAGTTATCTTACTGTATGTGCAGGCCAGTGGTTAGTGTTGGCCTAGTTATCTTACTGTATGTGGAGGCCAGTGGTTAGTGTTGGCCTAGTTATCTTACTGTATGTGAAGGCCAGTGGTTAGTGTTGGCCTAGTTATCTTACTGTATGTGGAGGCCAGTGGTTAGTGTAAGCCTAGTTATCTTACTGTATGTGCAGGCCAGTGGTTAGTGTTGGCCTAGTTATCTTACTGTATGTGGAGGCCAGTGGTTAGTGTAAGCCTAGTTATCTTACTGTATGTGCAGGCCAGTGGTTAGTGTTGGCCTAGTTATCTTACTGTATGTGCAGGCCAGTGGTTAGTGTAAGCCTAGTTATCTTACTGTATGTGCAGGCCAGTGGTTAGTGTTGGCCTAGTTATCTTACTGTATGTGGAGGCCAGTGGTTAGTGTTGGCCTAGTTATCTTACTGTATGTGGAGGCCAGTGGTTAGTGTAAGCCTAGTTATCTTACTGTATGTGCAGGCCAGTGGTTAGTGTTGGCCTAGTTATCTTACTGTATGTGCAGGCCAGTGGTTAGTGTTGGCCTAGTTATCTTACTGTATGTGCAGGCCAGTGGTTAGTGTTGGCCTTGTTATCTTACTGTATGTGCAGGCCAGTGGTTAGTGTTGGCCTAGTTATCTTACTGTATGTGCAGGCCAGTGGTTAGTGTTGGCCTAGTTATCTTACTGTATGTGGAGGCCAGTGGTTAGTGTTGGCCTAGTTATCTTACTGTATGTGAAGGCCAGTGGTTAGTGTTGGCCTAGTTATCTTACTGTATGTGGAGGCCAGTGGTTAGTGTAAGCCTAGTTATCTTACTGTATGTGCAGGCCAGTGGTTAGTGTAAGCCTAGTTATCTTACTGTATGTGCAGGAAAGTGGTTACTGTAAGCCTAGTTATCTTACTGTATGTGCAGGCCAGTGGTTAGTGTTGGCCTAGTTATCTTACTGTATGTGGAGGCCAGTGGTTAGTGTAAGCCTAGTTATCTTACTGTATGTGCAGGCCAGTGGTTAGTGTAAGCCTAGTTATCTTACTGTATGTGGAGGCCAGTGGTTAGTGTTGGCCTAGTTATGTTACTGTATGTGGAGGCCAGTGGATAGTGTTGGCCTAGTTATCTCACTGTATGTGCAGGCCAGTGGTTAGTGTTGGCCTAGTTATCTTACTGTATGTGGAGGCCAGTGGTTAGTGTAAGCCTAGTTATCTTACTGTATGTGCAGGCCAGTGGTTAGTGTAAGCCTAGTTATCATACTGTATGTGGAGGCCAGTGGTTAGTGTTGGCCTAGTTATCTTACTGTATGTGCAGGCCAGTGGTTAGTGTTGGCCTAATTATCTTACTGTATGTGGAGGCCAGTGGTTAGTGTTGGCCTAGTTATCTTACTGTATGTGCAGGCAGTGGTTAGTGTTGGCCTAGTTATCTTACTGTATGTGGAGGCCAGTGGTTAGTGTAAGCCTAGTTATCTTACTGTATGTGCAGGCCAGTGGTTAGTGTAAGCCTAGTTATCTTACTGTATGTGGAGGCCAGTGGTTAGTGTTGGCCTAGTTATCTTACTGTATGTGGAGGCCAGTGGTTAGTGTTGGCCTAGTTATCTTACTGTATGTGGAGGCCAGTGGTTAGTGTAAGCCTAGTTATCTTACTGTATGTGCAGGCCAGTGGTTACTGTTGGCCTAGTTATCTTACTGTATGTGGAGGCCAGTGGTTAGTGTTGGCCTAGTTATCTTACTGTATGTGGAGGCCAGTGGTTAGTGTTGGCCTAGTTATCTTACTGTATGTGCAGGCCAGTGGTTAGTGTTGGCCTAGTTATCTTACTGTATGTGCAGGCCAGTGGTTAGTGTTGGCCTAGTTTTCTTACTGTATGTGCAGGCCGAGTGGTTAGTGTTGGCCTAGTTATCTTACTGTATGTGGAGGCCAGTGGTTAGTGTAAGCCTAGTTATCTTACTGTATGTGCAGGCCATTGGTTAGTGTAAGCCTAGTTATCTTACTGTATGTGGAGGCCAGTGGTTAGTGTTGGCCTAGTTATCTTACTGTATGTGGAGGCCAGTGGTTAGTGTTGGCCTAGTTATCTTACTGTATGTGGAGGCCAGTGGTTAGTGTAAGCCTAGTTATCTTACTGTATGTGCAGGCCAGTGGTTAGTGTTGGCCTAGTTATGTTACTGTATGTGGAGGCCAGTGGTTAGTGTTGGCCTAGTTATCTTACTGTATGTGCAGGCCAGTGGTTAGTGTTGGCCTAGTTATCTTACTGTATGTGGAGGCCAGTGGTTAGTGTAAGCCTAGTTATCTTACTGTATGTGCAGGCCTGTGGTTAGTGTAAGCCTAGTTATCTTACTGTATGTGCAGGCCAGTGGTTAGTGTAAGCTTAGTTATCTTACTGTATGTGCAGGCCAGTGGTTGGTGTTGGCCTAGTTATCTTACTGTATGTGGAGGCCAGTGGTTAGTGTAAGCCTGGTTATCTTACTGTATGTGCAGGCCAGTGGTTAGTGTAAGCCTAGTTATCTTACTGTATGTGCAGGCCAGTGGTTAGTGTTGGCCTAGTTATCTTACTGTATGTGGAGGCCAGTGGTTAGTGTTGGCCTAGTTATCTTACTGTATGTGGAGGCCAGTGGTTAGTGTTGGCCTAGTTATCTTACTGTATGTGGAGGCCAGTGGTTAGTGTAAGCCTGGTTATCTTACTGTATGTGCAGGCCAGTGGTTAGTGTAAGCCTAGTTAACTTACTGTATGTGGAGGCCAGTGGTTAGTGTTGGCCTAGTTATCTTACTGTATGTGCAGGCCAGTGGGTTAGTGTAAGCCTAGTTAACTTTACTGTATGTGAAGGCCAGTGGTTAGTGTTGGCCTAGTTATCTTACTGTATGTGCAGGCCAGTGGTTAGTGTAAGCCTAGTTATCTTACTGTATGTGCAGGCCAGTGGTTAGTGTAAGCCTAGTTATCTTACTGTATGTGCAGGCCAGTGGTTAGTGTTGGCCTAGTTATCTTACTGTATGTGGAGGCCAGTGGTTAGTGTAAGCCTGGTTATCTTACTGTATGTGCAGGCCAGTGGTTAGTGTTGCCTAGTTACTTACTGTATGTGGAGGCCAGTGGTTAGTGTTGGCCTAGTTATCTTACTGTATGTCAGGCCAGTGGTTTAGTGTTGGCCTAGTTATCTTACTGTATGTGGAGGCCAGTGGTTAGTGTTGGCCTAGTTATCTTACTGTATGTGGAGGCCAGTGGTTATGTGGCCTAGTTATCTTACTGTATGTGGAGGCCAGTGGTTAGTGTAAGCCTAGTTATCTTACTGTATGTGCAGGCAGTGGTTAGTGTTGTCCTAGTTATCTTACTGTATGTGGAGGCCAGTGGTTAGTGTTGGCCTAGTTATGTACTCTATGTGGAGGGCCAGTGGTTAGTGTTGGCCTAGTTATCTTACTGTATGTGCAGGCCAGTGGTTAGTGTTGGCCTAGTTATCTTACTGTATGTGGAGGCCAGTGGTTAGTGTTGGCCTAGTTATCTTACTGTATGTGCAGGCCAGTGGTTAGTGTAAGCCTAGTTATCTTACTGTATGTGGAGGCCAGTGGTTAGTGTAAGCCTAGTTATCTTACTGTATGTGCAGGCCAGTGGTTAGTGTTGGCCTAGTTATCTTACTGTATTGTGGAGCCAGTGGTTAGTGTTGGCCTAGTTATCTTACTGTATGTGCAGGCGTGGTTAGTGTTGGCCTAGTTATCTTACTGTATGTGGAGGCCAGTGGTTAGTGTTGGCCTAGTTATCTTACTGTATGGGAGGCAGTGGTTAGTGTTGGCCTAGTTATCTTACTGTATGTGGAGGCCAGTGGTTAGTGTAAGCCTAGTTATCTTACTGTATGTGCAGGCCAGTGGTTAGTGTAAGCCTAGTTATCTTACTGTATGTGGAGGCCAGTGGTTAGTGTTGGCCTAGTTATCTTACTGTATGTGGAGGCCAGTGGTTATGTTGGCCTAGTTATCTTACTGTATGTGGAGGCCAGTGGTTAGTGTTGGCCTAGTTATCTTACTGTATGTGGGCAGTGGTTAGTGTTGCCTAGTTATCTTACTGTATGTGGAGGCCAGTGGTTAGTGTAAGCCTATTATCTTACTGTATGTGAGGCCAGTGGTTAGTGTGTGGCCTAGTTATCTTACGTGTATGTGCAGGCAGTGGTTATTGTTGCCTAGTTATCTTACTGTATGTGGAGGCCAGTGGTTAGTGTTGGCCTAGTTATCTTACTGTATGTGGAGGCCAGTGGTTAGTGTTGGCCTAGTTATTTTACTGTATGTGGAGGCCAGTGGTTAGTGTTGGCCTAGTTATCTTACTGTATGTGGAGCCAGTGGTTAGTGTTGGCCTAGTATCTTACTGTATGTGGAGGCCAGTGGTTAGTGTAAGGCCTAGTTATCTTACTGTATGTGGGCAGGCAGTGGTTAGTGTTGGCCTAGTTATCTTACTGTATGTGGAGGCCAGTGGTTAGTGTTGGCCTAGTTACTTACTGTATGTGGAGGCAGTGGTTATTGGGCCTAGTTATCTTACTGTATGTGAGAGGCCAGTGGTTAGTGTTGGCCTAGTTATCTTGACTGTATGTGCAGGCAGTGGTTAGTGTTGGCCTAGTTATCTTACTGTATGTGGAGGCCAGTGGTTAGTGTTGGCCTAGTTATCTTACTGTATGTGGAGGCCAGTGGTTAGTGTTGGCCTAGTATCTTACTGTATGTGGAGGCCAGTGGTTAGTGTTGCCTAGTTATCTTACTGTATGTGGAGGCCAGTGGTTAGTGTTGGCCTAGTTATCTTACTGTATGTGCAGGCCAGTGGTTAGTGTAAGCCTAGTTTTCTTACTGTATGTGGAGGCCAGTGGTTAGTGTTGGCCAAGTTATCTTACTGTATGTGCAGGCCAGTGGTTAGTGTTGGCCTAGTATCTTACTGTATGTGGAGGCCAGTGGTTAGTGTTGGCCTAGTTATCTTACTGTATGTGGAGACAGTGGTATCTTACTGTATGTTGGCAGGCCAGTGGTTAGTGTTGGCCTAGTTATCTTACTGTATGTGCAGGCCAGTGGTTAGTTGTTGGCCTAGTAATCTTACTGTATGTGGAGGCCAGTGGTTAGTGTTGGCCTAGTTATCTACTGTATGTGCAGGCAGTGGTTAGTGTAAGGCCTAGTTATCTTACTGTATGTGCAGCCAGTGGTTAGTGTAAGCCTAGTTTATCTTACTGTATGTGCAGGCCAGTGGTTAGTGTAAGCCTAGTTATTTACTGTATGTGGAGGCCAGTGGTTAGTGTTGGCCTAGTTATCTTACTGTATGTGGAGGCCAGTTGGGTTAGTGTTGGCCTAGTTATCTTACTGTATGTGGAGGCCGTGGTTAGTGTAGCCTAGTTATCTTACTGTATTGTGGCCAGTGGTTAGTGTTGGCCTAGTTATCTTACTGTATGTGGAGAGGCCAGTGGTTAGTGTTGGCCTAGTTATCTTACTGTATGTGAGGCCAGTGTTAGTGTAGAGCCTAGTTTCTTACTGTATTGTGCAAGCCAGTGGTTAGTGTAGCCTAGTTATCTTACTGTGTATGCAGGCCAGTGTTTAGTGTAAGCTAGTTATCTTACTGTATGTGCAGGCAGTGGTTAGTGTAAGCCTAGTTATCTTACTGTATGTGAGGCCAGTGGTTAGTGTAAGCCTAGTTATCGTACTGTATGTGCAGACCAGTGGTTAGTGTTGCCTAGTTATCTTCTGTATGTGGGCCAGTGGTTAGTGTTGACCTAGTTATCTTTCTGTATGTGGAGGCCAGTGGTTAGTGTTGGCCTAGTTATCTTACTGTATGTGGAGGCCAGTGGTTAGTGTTGCCTAGTTATCTTACTGTATGTGCAGGCCAGTGGTTAGTGTTGTCCTAGTTATCTTACTGTATGTGGAGGCCATGTGTTAGTGTTGGCCTAGTTATGTTACTGTATGTGGAGCCAGTGGTTAGTGTTGACCTAGTTATCTTACTGTATGTGCAGGCCAGTGGTTAGTGTTGGCCTAGTTATCTACTGTATGTGGAGGC